>JBCNJP010000006.1:40745106-40839217 GCA_039602395.1 Deinandra increscens subsp. villosa
TATTCAAAACTCGATGCAAGCGATGCTGAATTTCGATAACGAAATTGGTACAAGTTCACAAAGTACCCAAGTTGTTGAAATTAGAAGATTATCATCATTGGGTTAAACGATTTGAAGCTTACATTGACACTAACACGATGTTGACTTGTGGATTCCGTACAAAGATGGTTTTCAATATCCAATGGATGATAGTACTCCAAAGGCTCAAAAGGATTTTGATGATGCGAAAAAGAAATATTATCAAAGAGAAAGGAAATGCCTATGGTATTCTTACAGTGTCACTTCCAACTGAATTGTTGCATCAATTCAAATCTTGCAAAACTTCAAAGACATTGTGGGATACTTTGGCATCCAGATGTGAAGGAAATGAACAATATAAGAAGAGTAAAAGAAAGGTGTTGAACAAAGAGTTTGATAACTTTCAACACTACACTGATGAAAGTATTACTGCTTTAGTGTCTAGGTTTTCACATCTGATGAGTGAGATGGGGTAGTGAATATCAAGAAATTTGATGAAGAGTTAAAGGAAAAATTCTTGGAAGCGTGTGCCAAACAAATATGAGAATTATGTTTTGCTTCTCACTCATGACAAAGAGTTTGAAAATCTATCATTCCATGGAGTGCACTGGAAAGGTGCAAGCACGTGAGCTTGAAATGTCCACAACCAACAAAGTTCCTGGCTTTGGTTCAGAACAAGTACGCTAACAAATTCGTTAAGAACAAATCAAGTACGCTAGGAACAAGACAAGTCTGCTAAGTAAACAAGTTCGCTAGGAATAAACAAGTCCGCTAAGATAAACATTCAAACAAGTACGCTAAGTGTAAATCAAGTCCGCTAGGAACATAATTCACAAGTCCGCTAAGAAGCATAACAAGTATGCTAACATATAAACAAAGTTTACCAAGTACATAACCAAAGAAAATTACAAAATAAAGTATCAATTACATGATAAGAAAACAATAAGTTTGTGTTGCTAACAAATAGGTTCTAACAGTCATGAAGCTAAAAGAAAGTTGACATATGAAAATAAACTTTTGAAGTGCAATGTTGAAGTCTACAAGGAAAAATGGCAGAAAGTAACCGAAGATGTCTTGAAGGTTCATGACAACATGATTAGAGAAAATTCTGCTACAAATGAAGCTTCTGAAAAGTTTATTGCATCTCAAAAATAATTGGTTGAAGTTCAAGTCAAATATCCGTCATAAAGATTGAAAATTTAGATTTGAAGCGTCAGTTACACAATCTGAAGAAATCGCATTCGTTTACAAGTTATCTGTGTAAGGATGCCAATTTTAAGAAAGTTTTTGGTGGAGAGGAACTCAATCAAATTCCTCCTCCGGTGGTGAACATTGATTCAATTGCTAAATTACATCCTTCAACTAACAAGAATGATTATTCTGAATTTGCTGTTGAAAAGCCTGCAAAGAAGAAAAGACAAAATTCAAAGAAATTCAACAAGAAGATTGAGAAGGGAGATAGCTTGTCTGAGAAAACAAAGTCTACATTTGTGTCAAGAAGTACGTTATTACATGGTGAACAGGTGTATTCTGAAAAAGCGGTTGAGGATGATGAGAGGAAGTTATCTAAAAAGAAGATTATTGAAGAATTAGTTATCTCTAACAATTTAAAGGAAATTAAAGCGTCATTTACTCAAGCTGCTCAAATAGGAGGTTCTAGTTCTCAAATTGAATTGTCCAAGTTACCTGGTTATAAAAGAACAAGTTTGGGTTGCGAGAAGAATGAAGTTGAAGTGAAAGAACTAAAGAAGAATCATAAGAAGTTGAAGAAAGTAAATCTACAACAAGTTAAGAAGGATGTCTTCAATGCTGATAATGTTCAAGCTGAAAGATTATACAAACTAAAAGTCTTTGAACAAATATTTTATGATAAAGAGTTATCGCTACACTACGTTTAAGCTAATTAAATTGCTCAATTATTTGTTATGGAGGAAGGTGACCAGAATAAGAAGCAATTTTTTTTAAACTTATCACGAGTTGGTCAAAAGTCTCTGAGATTTTCTTCTCGTAGGTCTAATTCAACTCCCAGAATTCCTACTTCCAAATGGGTTCATATTCATCGTAATCAGGTTTATGATGATTCTTGATTACTTTGATTCCCATGATGTTTATACTGATGTGCAGGGAATTCAGAAGAAGAACATAGCAAATCGTCTATGCTATTAGTGTAGACAAAAATGACATATGGCATAGGATTGTCCTTCCAATGTTCCTTTAGCAAATGGCAAGGGAAAATTACCATATTTTGGTAAAACTGCCAAGTTCATGGATCAATATGGCAGAGTCTTTAATGACCCAAAACCCAGAAGTTTTTCAATCTAAAAGAAAATATTTTTCTAAATCTAAATTGATAAAAATATAGGTGGTGCATCCACTTAAAAAGTGGTTGGTTCATTCAAATATGAACTACCACAAATGAGAAGGAAACCTAAGGTGGTTCCAATTGGTAATGAGGACACTGGATGAATAGAAGCTATATGCTTTGGGTCATTTAACAACTAATATGTTTGTCCAGTGTATGCAGGTACTTCTAGAAGACTTGTCTGTGATTGAAAGGTTGTTGATGAAGGAGTATTCTGCTTAAATTAAAGTTTAAAGATTACAACTTAACTTTGAAAGGTATCAGTGTTGATTGCCCAATTTTCTTTCTTTACATTCTGTATGTAGTTTCGGGGAAGAAAAGTGAAAAAAAACCAAAAAATAATGTCTTTGTTTTTGTTAAAATGAAAAATCCAAAGAAAGAATTTTCATTTTAAGGGGAGAAAATCAATGAAAATACAAAACATCAGAAAAATATGCAATTGATCCAACAAAATTGGGAATGATAGTACACTGGCTTACGTGTCTGGCTCATGGATAGAGTAGATGAAAAAGCCATAAGACAATTGATTGATCTGCTAGGTAGGCTCGCCAAATCAAAAATATACTATTGTGATATACATTAAATACTCATGCTTGACCTAGTGGACAACATCTTGAAACATATTTCAAGATATTAAAAAAGATATGTGAAAAGAAAATGAGAAGTTACTGTGTATACATGTGTTCATTTTGTAAAGATTTAAACTTGTTTGATTTTCTTCATTTTCTTAGTTGATCGGAATATCTTTGCGTATCTACAAGATCGAACTGGATAGTTGTTCATTTGAGGTTCTGCTTTATTTTTCTTGGTGTTTCGTATAATTCATCGGACTTTCTTTGTGTGTCCACAAGACTGACCTGATTGTTGTTGAATTATACAATTTCAACTTGTTTTTTATTTTTTTTGTTTTGTTAAGTCCGAGGCATTATCTGCGTATAGAAAGATCGACCTTAAGGTAGACAATTTAAACGTTCTTATTACTTTTTGCATGGAACACAATTGACTATATCATGAATACAGAATACTTTTGTGAAATTCACACAAGTATAATCAGATGAAAAAAGTGTGAAATATATCTCAATATGTCTGATAGTGTGGGGTACACTGGTCAAAGAATATAAATAATACCTTAACATATCCAGATGTTATGAGTGTGATTCTTCCTGAGTTTAAAGTTAAAAAAATTATACCAGCAATCGACATGGCTTATGTGCTGAAGTAACTGAAATTAAAGTGTAGTTCAGCATGTTATGACCAATGTGATCTCAAGTTGTGATCTTTCTCGCAAAATACCAAAAATAGAGTATAATTCTTTATTGCATTTATATTTTTATTTTAGAAAATCCAAAAAGATTTTTGGTGTGTTTTAGCATAACCTTAGAAAAATAAAAAAAAAATATTTGATTTGTTTTGATATAAAGTTTGTAAAAGCCAAAAAGATTTTGTTTCTTATATGTTTTCGACCGATCGACACTTGATACGAAATGATCTCAAAAATCAAAATATCATGGTTCTCCAAAGGAGATTTTTGCCCAAGATTAAATTAAATTTGGTTAAACGAAAAAAAAAGAAACCGCACTTTTCTTTTCTAAAGTTGCAGGATATATTGACAAGACTCTAGTATGGTGAAAGGGGGAGATTATAATATCTACAACAAAGTGGATCTTGAAGATTAACAGATAATTCAAGATTGATCAAGCCATTCAAGCTGATACATCATGAAGATCAAGCTGATGTTGTTATGTTTGATAACAACTTCCCTGAATGCAATCAAAAACACCGAGATTTAGAAGGGGGAAAAGCCCTTAACCCTTGGATGTCTCCAAAGGCCGCCGGCATAAAAAACCCCTTGGCAACGATAACACACGTTGCCCATTTATTTCCACGTAAAGTAATTCGAATACAAGTGTTTGTGGCTTGCTTGCTAAGTGGTAGTGTGAGTACAATTGATTGAGAGTGTGTAAAAGAAAACCTATGCCGCGTTTAAATACATAGATAAGCCTAACTAAACTTCCAAGATTCCAGGGATCTCCTTCCAACTACTTTCGGCCGTTATTTGACCGAGTTTGGTGGCGGGTCTCTTTTTCCACACGTGCTTCAGACTTTGACTAGGTCCACATGACCATTATCTTCCTTCTCGTTCCTGGCTTAATCACACAGAATCAAAGAGAAAGATTAGTAATGTTGTTCTAGCATGTAGGGTATCCGTACATGCTGGGATTAAGTATATAGATAGATTCAGAGTACATTACATCCTGGGATAGTAATTAAATAAAACATAAGCAGAAATTCTGGGTTAGGTTACCGAAAGCGCACTCCCTGTATGCTTGACATCCAGGGGTCCTAAACTGTCGGAGGTTTTTAGTAAAAATTAGGGTCAGAATTCAGGGTATAACAATTGCCCCCAAAATTTGCAGCTTGTTGATAAGATTTACAGCTGTGAATTTTCAAACCGAGATGAGTCATCGTCTCTGTTTTAATCTCATCCGCGGGAATTGCTTTTTCAGTTTTAATCTCATCTCTTGACGTCTCCTCAACTCTGTAACTTCTTTCGCCCATAAATACCCCGATACTCGAGTGTTTTACCTCATCCGAGTCGAGAATTGCGAGCACCGATCATCTCTTTCACTCATTCCGGCAGGTAACTTTCTGTTCTCCGATCCCTCTTTCCTTTCTCGAACCATGACCAAGCGTGGAGTCCATCGAGAGCCTACTTTCTCTCTTGCCGGGGTGGAAGATTTTCTCGATCAGAAATTCCTCCTCCAACCCGAACAAGAAAAGTGCACCTTCACCAACGATGAAATCGCATTGGTGAAGAATTCTGGTCTCCTACCTCCTTCTGCTATCATTAGGGCTTTCGACCCCAGGTTGAGATCGGACTTTGTCTCTCCAACTTGGTTCTGCTTTCCATTCACCCCATTTAGCATGGGTTTATCCTTCCCCTTTTCTGGTCTTGTTGCCGAGTTCTTTGAGGCCACAGGCCTTTCATACGCCCAAACCCTTCCTGTTGTATGGCGCATCCTGGGAACCCTGGATCGTCTTAACAATTTGTTTGAACACTTGATTGGCCTGCCGGAGATAGCCCTGGCTTACGAACTGAAATCCCATGGTTCTTGTCGTTTTCTGTTCAAATCCCTTTCGAAGCACATGGAAATTGTCCCCAATGCTACTCAACATGGTGAATGGAAGGGTAAATTATTTTTTGTCAAGCGTTCCAGCATTCCCGGTGGTCTCCAGCTTCCACAAGCTTGGATTATAGAGGGTAGGCATACCTGCACTAGATGTTAGGATTTTTGTTTAAAATTATACGATCTGACCTTGAATGTTATTCTTTGCAGCGAAGAGTTTGAGGGAGATCGATCCCGAAGAGGAGGAAACAGAGAGTAACTTGCAGAAGTTCCTGAGTATCCCCGAGTTTGAACGTGCATTAAAGGCTACAGAGCATCCAGCCCTCTCCCAACCTACTGCCAGCATGTCGAGTTGTAAGTTACCGTGTATTTTGTTAGTTTTTTGCATATTCGATTTGCTGACATCCTGGGTTACATTCTGTTTTACAGTTGCCCCTCCATACGATATTGACGACCTCAAGGCCGCCTTCTCCTCTGGGTTGGCTGACGACCAGGACCTGATGATCTTGAGCACCGTCAAGGCTGAACCTAGTCCTGCATCCCGAGCCACTACATCCAGGGCCTCTAGACTAAAAAGAAAGACCCGAGGATCCAGCACTGCCGCTGCCTAACATACCCTGGCCAAGCTCTCTCACCAGGAACTTGTACAGCATGCTGAGCCTCTCACCCATCAGGTAACCCTTGGTTGTCCCTGCATTTCATAGCTAGACATGGATTCAATTTTGAACTTATGTTTACCTTTTTGTAGGCCAATTCTCGCCTCCTAGAGGTACTTGAGGTCGCCGAGAGGGGCGCCGTTGAGGCTGACACTCTGAAATCCAGGGTTGCCCAGGCTAACAAGGAGGCATCCAAGGCTAAGCTCCAGCATGACAAGGCTTAGAAGCTGCTGCTCGAGAACGAGAAGAAGGCATTTGAGACTCGGGACCAGCATGAGAAGACCCTAAAGGAGTATGTGGAGACATCCAGGAAGTCGGCCATGATCTCGGTGCTCCAGACCAAACTGGAGATGGCCAAGGAGGCAAAGGATGCAGGTCACACTAACGCCAATTGGACTGTACCCCTGTGGCTCAAACAGTTGCATACCCTGGGTGGTGCAGTTCCCCAAGGGTACGAGGCTACTGAGACCCAGGGTGCTAAGACGACCCTGCCTGCTGGTGCATCTGGATCCGGGACTGGAGAGGAGCAGCCGATGACCGACGATGCTGGGGGTGAGAAGGATGCTGTTGAGGAAGCTGTGAAGGAAGGAGATGAAGGCGCTGAAGATGCAGCAGTCGTGGGTACTTTTAAATAATCCACGGTCTTTTATCTCTTTCCTTGTTTATTGTGAAGAATTTTTAAACAATGTTTTTTGTATGGTTGCCAGAGGTTTGATTCCCGGTGTTACAATACTCCACCCACGGACTAAGTACCTGTGGTTCTGATTTTAAGCCACCCTGAGGTGGTTGGACACTTTGCTCCAACCAAAGGGGTGGTTACTTTTTATATATATAAATATCCGCTTTTGAACTATATGCTTGCATGATATCTTCAACTTTTCTGCGCAAACAAACACGTAAACATGATAAGAATGTTAAGAAAATAATCCATACCTTTACATCATGGGATAGACCCTGAATGCGGAACTCTTTCTTGTGCAAGCAAATGATTTCTTCTATCCTTACTGTAATTCCGCTTCTGAATGCTTAGTAACAACCTAAGTTGTTGCTTAACCGACATCGAAATCCTAGGATTTGGTATTGCCATGCCATCCTAGGTCATGATCACTTAGATAGATCTTGCACATGTTAGGAATAAATTTTAACAACTGAGATCAAATCCAAAAATCATGGGATTAAACCCAATCATACTGAGGTCAGGCCCAAACATCCTGGGGTCAAGCCTAAAAATCCTAGGGTCAAGCCTAAAAATCCTGGGGTTAAACCCAAAAATCCTGGGGTTAAACCCGGTGCCGATCCGGCAAACTGGGGTCATGCCCGGTGCCTTACTGACGAATTCTAGGATCCACCTCGAGTCGAACCGGTGAACTAGGGTATTGCCTCGTGTGTCTTATGTTGGTGTGAAAACACCGAAAACCTTAAGGAACCCCTATATGTCCATAGATCATGAGGTTGTCGCCCATGTTGTTAACACAGGTCGATCCCATAATCCTGGGTCCAATATGTGGGTTATCGTGTGCTACAGGCGGGGGTCATGCGCTACAGGAGATTACCCAAACGTAGGAGATGTGATATCCTCTCAAACCTTAGAAGGTATATTAGATACCTTGAACGGAGGAGAGATAGCCAATCTCTAACTTAGGAGAATTGCTTCCCTGGCTTCATGCATCCAGGGTCAGTTATCTATTTTCATCCAAGTACCTCAACCAAAGTAGTTAATAATTTTTATGGTAAATGATAAAAACAGGTAAAATAAGAACAAAACAAAAGTATTTGATAATAATAAAAAATACAAGAGAAATACCTCAATCAATTCATTAGTTAGGAGACATAGCTGACATGCAACTTCCTGGGCACTATACTTACATAAAATAGGCTTTCAAATGGATTGAATTCCACGGTCTTGGTAGTAATTCACCATCCATGTTGGCAAGCCAATATGCCCCCTTACCTGCCTCTGAGTCGATTAAGTAGGGACCTTCCCATTTAGGGGCTAACCATTCTCTGGATTCGTCGTGTTCTGAAATGCCTTCCTTAGAACCAAGTCTCCCACCCTGAATCTTCGGATCCTTACATGTTTGTTGTAGGTCTTAGAGATTCTTTGTTGATATGCGGCCATTCTCCAAGCAGCTTGTTCTCGTAGCTCATCCACGGTATCAAGGTCATCAGTCAGGGACTTATAATTTGCATCCTGGGTTTGACTGATAACCCTGAATGTTAGGACCACCATTTCTATTGGAATAACTGCTTCTGTACCTAAAACCAAGGAAAATGGAGTTCGGCCTGTGGCATTCTTAGATGTAGTTCTATCAGCCCATAATGCTAATGGTAGTTCCTCTGCCCATTTTTATTTCTTCTCCTTGAGCCTTTTCTTTAAATTATTGATGATGATCTTATTGCTAGACTCTGCCTGGCCATTGGCGTGGGGATGCACTAGTGTTGATGTTATCATTTTTATTCCCCAACTTTCACAAAATCCAGTGGTCCTTTTGCCAATGAATTGAGATCCATTGTCACACACTATTTTAGAGGGTATGCCAAATCTTGTTATGATGTTTCTTTTGATAAATGATATAACTTCTTTCTCTCTGACTTGGACGTATGCTCTAGCCTCTATCCACTTCGAGAAGTAATCATTCATTGCTAGCATGAAGACTTTACCCCTGGCGCCCTGGGTAGCTTTCCCACGATGTCCATTCCCCACTTCATGAAGGGACAGGATGCAGGGGTTCAGCAGGTCGATGAGGAATGTTGGCGTGTCTTTGGCAAGCATCACATTTGAGGGCAAAATCCTGGGAGTCCTTTCTCAAGGATGACCAGAAGTATCCTGTCCTCAGGATCTTGGACATTAGGGACCTGCCCCCTGTATGATTTCTGCAGTCACCTTCGTGGATGTCTTTGAATACTTCCTTGGCTTCGTCGTCTTCCAAAAATCTTAAGTATGTTCCTGTGACAGATTTTTTGTATAATTTTCCTTTAACAAGAACATACCTGGCCATTCTGATTCTGAATGCTCTAGTATCCTTTTCTTCCTTCGGAATGGAGCCATCCTGTAGATAATTTATAATAGGTTTGGTCCAGGATGACGGGTTATCCTGGGAATTAGGCTGCTATACATCCTGGGTATCGGATGCCAAGACCTTGTCCCCAAGGTTAATATCTTCTGAATTCTCTTATTGGTTGATTGTTGGACTTAGTATGTGGATTATGGGGATATGTGTATCTTCTATTTCCTTGAATGCTGACCCCAGGTTTGTTAGTGCATCCGCTTCAGCATTTTCATCCCTGGGTATTTGTTGGATGTCGAAAATTTGAAAATCCTGGGATATAGCTTTCACAATTTCTAGGTACTTGTCCAGCTTCTCTCCTTTCACTGCATAAGTTCCATTAAAGTGATTAGTTAAAAGTAGGGAGTCGACATATACCTGGATGTTCTGGATCCCAAGATGCAAAGCTAATTGTAGGCCGGCAATCAAGGCTTCGTATTCTGCTTCATTGTTAGTTGCTTGGAATCCACACTTAACAGCCTGGGGTATCATGTCCCCCTGTGGCGATTTTAGTATGATTCCAAGGCTGTCCCCCTGAGATTGGATGCCTCGTTTGTGAAGAGGGTCCAACATCCTGAGAGTTCTTCTTGCTGCAGGCTCTGGAATTCTTGATTTGCTTCGTCTTGGATATCGCTACTGAAATCAGCCACAAAGTCTGCTAGAGCTTGTGATTTTATGGTTGTTCTTGCTTCGTATATCAGGTTGTAAGCACTCAACTTCAGGGACCATTTTGCCATCCTTCCTGACATTTCAGGTTTCCTCAAGATAGACTTTATAGGGTAGTTAGTTTTCACATGTACAGTATGAGTCTCAAAATAATGTCTAAGTTTAGTGGAAGCCATACATAGGGCTAGTATATTTTTTTTCTAAATGTGAAAACCTAGATTCAACGTCAAGAAGACTCTTACTTACATAATACACCGGGTGTTGTTGACCCTCTGCATCCTTGGTTAGGACTGCACTTACCGTGTTTCTTGAAAATACAAGGTACAATGATAAAGGCTTCCCTAGATTCGACTTCATCAAGAGTGGTGCCGAGGATAAGTACGTGTTCAGATCTTGGAAGGCTTGCTCATGCTGAGACGTCCATTCGAATTTCTTGTTCTTCCTCAAGATGTCGTAGAAATCCCGGCATCTCTCTGAGGACCTATAAATAAACCTGTTCAAGGTTGTAACCCGGCCTGTCAGCCTTTGTATATCCTTGGTTGATTCGGGTGACTTGAGGTACATGATTGCACGAATTTGTTCCGGACTTGCTTCAATTCCTCTTTTGGTTACCATGTAACCCAGGAATTTTCCAACACCCACTCCAAAATGACATTTCTCTGGATTCAGCTTCATATTGTACTTTTCCAAAATGTAAAAGGATTCTTTAACATCTTGGACATGAGTGCTGACATTCAAGGACTTTACCACCATATCATCTATATATACCTCCATAGTTTCCCCTAGTTTTTCTTTGAACATCATATTCACCAATCTTTGATAGGTTGCCTCTGCATTTTTCAATCCAGAGGGCATAACAATATAACAATAAATACATGTGGGTGTAATAAATGTTGTATCTTCTTGATTACTTGGCTGCATTTGAATATGTTGGAATCCTGAGGTGGCGTCCATGAATGTTAACATTTCATGACCAGCCGTTGCATCTACCATGGAGTCAATGTGTGGTAAGGGAAAAGTGTCTTTAGTACATGCACGGTTCAGGTTTGTGTAATCCACACAGACCCTCTATTTGCCATTTTTCTTCTCCACTACTACCACGTTGGCTAACCATCTTGGCAACTTAACTTCCCTGATCATTTTTTTTTCAACAGTCGGTCCACCTCCTCTTGGATTATCACATACTTCTCAGGGGCATACTTCCTCCTCTTTTGATGCACGGGCATGTAAGATGGATCACTACCAAGTTTATGAGTTATAACATCTCTGGATATACCTGTCATGTCTTCGGTATTCCATGCAAAAGTTGACATTCTGGATCTGAGGAATTCCACCAACTCTTCTTTAACGGGGCCAGGGATATTGGTGCCAATTGATACTTTTTTCCCAGAATGCAAGGGGTCTAGGTTCACTTGTTTGATTATCTTGCTCCCTTGCCTCTTGGACATCCCTGGCCTTTTTCTTTAACTGTTATCCTTGACGAGCTTTGGCTGAGATCTTCATAGCTGAAGTGTAGCAGTCTTTCGCTTCCTGTTGCTCACTATGGATGGTGACCACTCCCCAGGGTGTGGGCAGTTTGACACATTGATGATAGGTTGAGGGAACAACCTTCATCTCATGAATCCAGGGTCTGCCCAGGATGATGTTGTATCCGGACGGAGCATCCATGACACAAAAGCGTTGCATCGAGTTTTCCCCCTCAACATAAACTGGAAGTTTCACCTCTCCCAGGGTGTTCTTGGTTTCGCCACTGAAACCTACACGGACCGTGGATTTAGTAATGACTTCATCCTGAGGTATCTCCATCTTTGTCAATGTTTCAAGTTGAATAATGTTGACAGAACTACCTCCGTCAATCAGGATCCTCTTCACAAAGTGGTTTGCTATGTAGAGTGTAATCACGGGCCCATCATGATGAGGGTCCATGACGTTGCACTTGCCATCTTCACCGAAGGTAACATCCTTCAGATCTGCTTGTATGAGGCTTTGACTGACTTTCTGGGTACGTCTGATTTGGTCTCCCTTGCATGCTTTTTAGCTGCAGAATAAGAAAGTAGCACATATGTCAGATCCACTAGAAATAAAATAAATTACCTTTGCATCCGGGGATGGGGATATTCCACCAACTCTTCTTCAACGGGGCCAGGGATATTGGTGCCAATTGATACTTTTTCCCCAGAATGCAAGGGGTCTAGGATCACTTGTTTGATATCTTGCTCCCTTGCCTCTTGGACATCCCTGTCCTTCTTCTTTAACTGTTATCTTTGACGACCTTTGGCTGAGATCTTCATAGCTGAAGGCTAGCAGTCTTTCGCTTCCTGTTGGTCACTATGGATGGTGACCACTCCCCAGGGTGTGGTCAGTTTGACACATTGATGATAGGTTGAGGGAACAACCTTCATCTCATGAATCCAGGGTCTGCCCAGGATGATGTTGTATCCGGACCGAGCATCCATGACACAAAAGCATTGCATCGAGTTTACCCCCTCAACATAAACCGGAAGTTTCACCTCTCCCAGGGTGTTCTTGGTTTCGCCACTGAAACCTACAAGGACCGTGGATTTAGTAATGACTTCATCCTGAGGTATCCCCATCTTTGTCAATGTTTCAAGTTGAATAATGTTGACAGAACTGCCTCCGTCAATCAGGATCCTCTTCACAAAGTGGTTTGCTATGTAGAGTGTAATCACGAGCCCATCATGATGAGGGTCTATGACGTTGCACTTGTCATCTTCACCGAAGGTAACATCCTTCAGATCTGCTTGTACTGAGGCTTTGACTGACTTTCTGGGTGCGTCTGATTTGGTCTCCCTTGCATGCTTTTGAGCTGCAGAATAAGAAAGTACCACATATGTCAGATCCACTAGAAATAACATAAATTACCTTTGCATCCGGGGATGGGGATGCTGCCTGCTCAGGATGCCCGCATGATCTGTCTACATCCTGGGTCTAGTCAGTGCCCCTGGATTTCGCAGACTGATCAGCGCCCTTGGATTTGTCCTTCTTCCTTCCTAAGAGTTCTTTCAGGAAGCCTTTTCTCAACAGATAGCTGATCTCTTTGCGCATAGCTATGCAATCCTAGGTTACATGGCTAAAGTCCTCATGATATGCACACCATTTGGACTTATCCTTTCAGGATGCTTATTTGTCTGTCTTCCTGGGTCACCTCGCTTTGTCCACCAGGTCCTGCATAGCATTAATCACACCTGCAATATCAGTAGCAAAGCCGAATTCATTAAAAGTAGGATATTCTTCATCATCCTCATCTTCACCCTGATCGACCCTGTTAACCCTTGGATTATCGGGTTTAGAATAGGGTTTAGGCCTCTGGGACCTTGGATGTGCCAGTTCTGATTTATTGTTAGAAGAGCCGTATCCTGGGACAACGTCCGCTTTTTCCTGTATTTTCCTATCCTCTTCAAGCCTAATGAATCGTAGGGCCCTATTCCTTACTTCATCAAGCCTGTGACAGGGGTTCATTACAAGATCTTGATAGAAGGGCGAATCCTTCTTGAGTGTTGTACCCTAAATCTTCGGCTAGTAATCCAGGGTACAGGTATAGACCAGGGGCAGGTATGACCCAGGAATCGTATGACCCTGAATTTGGCAGGTAATGTTCAGTGACCCTCAATGTGTCAATAGTAAAGTGATGACCCAGGATGTCGACTTTATACAGGGAAGTTTACATTTATTTTATTCTATGATCTAAAATGTGCATAACCCAGGTTTACCCTTATTTTATAGATGACCCAGCATGTGGAAATGACCCTGCATGCTAGGGCATTGTTACTAACGGTTTGTGTGTCTATATCTGATCAAGGACAGGTTGACGAAGTCTACTAACGGTCGCATAAAACAAGCTAAAGACTTATTTCGCACGTGGTCAAAGTCAGTTAGCTGGAAACTCGGTCAACCAACTGAAAGAGACGTTAAAGAGGGGATCCCTGGAATATCGGACAAGTTGTTGAAGATCTAGGAGTATAAATAGGACTTTTAGACTTAGTTTTCAGCTCATTCGAGCTTTACTCATTGTATTCTCGTACTGATTTCTCTGCATACTCATTGTACTCAAACATTTACGTGATCAATAAATTGGTAGCGTGTGTTATCGCTACCCGGGGTTTTTATGCCGGCGGCGCCTTAGAGACATCTAAGCGCTAAGGGCTTTTCCCTAGTAAAATTATCGGTGTTCCTACTTGCATTCAAGGCTTCATTTGTCTTATTTACTTTCTAAATCGATTTCGCAACTAAACTTACATTTTGACCCAGGATTCCGGCTTTTGTCCCTGGAATTAAGTTATTGTCCCAGGATTTTTACAAACAGTTTCGTATCCTAATCCTAGGCACCAAACCTCACAATCTTATTTGGTTCAAGTTTTACTAATTTTGCTTAAGTAGTTTCTAGCCAAAACAATTTGGCGCCCACCGTGGGGCGATTGGTGTCAATTTTCTATCAAACTCTTTTCAGATTTGTCCTAAACCTGATTTTTACCAAAATCTACCAGAAAATGTCGACACAAATGAACACCTCGAATGTCTCGGCTTCTGCTGTAACTGCTTCAACAACTGGAGTTGCCCAACCAGGTCCAAGGAACAGTATTTCGACAAGTGGAGTCACTTCATCGGCTCCAGGGTTTAATGCCTCAACCTCAGCTACGCACACTGACGGACTGATAGTCAACCATGAAGTGATCGAAACTAAAAACATCCCAGAAGACTCTGTCTTAATATCTGACACTGATATCCTAGCCACATTCGGTAAATTAGAGCGCCACATGGAACTCCAACAGAAGGTGAACCAGGAATTCATGGCTCAATTGACCAGCTTGAGATCAGAGTTACCCAGGGCCACGACGGCTCAGCCGTCGCCACTCGACCCCAGAATTCTGAATTTCAGTACCCCTGGAAGTAATTCCAGGGTACATGAAGGTGTCGCCCCACTGAACTGGAGATCAACGTCCTTTCCCTCTCAAATGGCCCATGCTGATTTATCCAGAATGACTACCATCAGAGAACCAGTCTTTAATCCTGGGACAAACATACCCCAGGATGTCGGTAACACTCCTCAAACTTTCACCCATTATGCTAATACTAACAATTCAGTGCAGGATTCAGGAATCAGCCCATTAGTGGAGCGAGAAATCCAAAAACTCAAGAGAATGATTTCAAGTGTCCCAGGAGTTGTGCAGCCTATCCCTGAAGTTGGACCAGCAAGTCATAGAGTGTCCAGGTTTGCTCCACCAATTTGTGACGTGGAAATACCAAAAGGTTTCAAACTCCCAGCATGAAACCTTATGATGGCACAACAGACCCTGAAGAATATGTGGCACAGTATCGTGAAAGAATGGAGGTTATCTACATGCCCCCTGAAATTAAGGAGGCATGCCTATGCAAAGGATTCGGATCTACCTTGAAAGGAGCGGCCTTAAAATGGATCTTGAATGTTCCTCCTTACTCCATTACTTCATTTTCACATTTAATCAATTTATTTAACAATCAGTTCTCTTGCAGCCGCAGCTTTGAAAAACTAACAAGTGATTTGTATAGGGTGACCCAGAATGCAGGTGAAACCCTAAGGAATTTCGTTAGCAGGTTTAGCAGAGAAGCCTTGGAGATACCAAACATGGACATGGCGACTGCAGTCCAGGCCTTCAAGATGGGACTTAACAAAGATTCACCATTCTATCAAGATCTAGTCATGAACCCATGTCACAACATGGACAAAGTCCGTCACAGGGCCATACGCTTCATCAGGCTGGAGGAGGACAAGCAAATCCTGGGAAAGGGCGAATCCTCCCTAGGAATCAACAGCTCCAACAGAAAATCAGAATCCTCACATCCTAGATCACATCGATCTAAGCCATACTCAAGGCCCGATGAACGACGAGTGAATAGTGTGGACCAGGATGAAGAGGAAGAAGAATATCCTTCCCTTAATGATTATTGCTTTACTACTGATATTTCTGGTGTTATGTTTGCTATGCAGGACCTTGGAGACAAAGCAAGATGGCCCAAGAAGAACGATAAACCGTCTACTTGGAAGGATAAGTCCAAGTGGTGTGCCTACCATGAAGACTTTGGTCACCAGACCGAGGATTGCATGGCCCTGAGAAGAGAAATAAGCTATCTACTTGGCAAAGGCTACTTGAAGGAGCTTCTGGGAAAGAAGAAGGATAAGTCCAAGGAACGGAACTCAAAATCCAGGGATAGTGGTGCAAGGTCCCAGGATTTTGGACATTCCGATGGCCGTCTTGAAAGAGCATCCTCACCGCCTCCAGATGCCAAGGTAATACACTTTATTTCTGGTGGTTCTGACATTTGTGGTACCTCCTATTCTGCAGTGTGACAACCGGCAATTTCCCAGGTTAACCCCGTTAACAACTTGTGTTATATTTCAATAACGTCTGTTATCTCAGTTAACTAGAATGGTTACACGAGCACTGCACATGAGTCTAGACGTCGGTTGACCAACCTTGAATGTATATAATTTATAATTTTATATAAATTATATTATTTTTTTGATTTCACGAAAACGTTTTGTCATTTTATGTGGCAAATATATTTATTATCTTTACATGGTTATATGTATATATATACGCATGTCATTTTATGATTTTATGTGACGATGTGTCGCGCAATAAAACGAACCGTTTCTATAATTTTATAGGAATTTAAAAATATATAGTTATGGGTTATAACTATGATTTTATGTGAATCATTTATATAATTATAAATTGATATTTATGATTTCATGTGCATCAATTCGGGTTTACATCCTATAAACGTTACACGTCAATTTTATCCTAGCAAACTCAAGTATACATTCGGTTAAAAGCCTCCTCCGTTAACTCTGTTAGAGGTCGTTAGCAACTTTAAAACCATGAGGGACCTACCCTGTAAATTCTGAAACTTGCATTTTATTTAAATAAAAACCTGGAGGGACTCGCTTTGTAAATACCCAAACCTGGCCTTTTAATATGTAAAATATCCAGGGACTAGCTCTGCCATAGTAGCAAAGTCAATTAAATGACTTTTATGTCACCCGACGGTTTCGTTGTTCACCGCCAAACCCTTCAAACTCGAATTCAATACATCGGTTACTTCTGTCCATCCAATCGACCACCATAACTCAATCATTTGTTTGTGAGAGCTCATTTGGTTCACCTCCATCCATCGCATCAAACTCTATCTATTTCGTTTTTTTTTTCTCGATCGCAAACCCCACCGGAGAAGAAATTCCGGCCAAAACCTCACCGAAGCACCACCATTCAACGTTCCCTATGATCGCGGGTACATCAGAAACCGGTGGAGCATCACCGTTTGTCCCGATATCGAGTTCAAGTTCGAAGCGGGTTTGAGTTTCGATCTCGTTTCGATTTCAAAAACACGTCAAAAATAATCACCGATTTGAGGTAACGACTTTTCTATGTTAGTCGCACATTTATGTCCACTTTATTTCTGGTTTTACGATTTTCCGGTGACCGGAATGAAACTCCGGCCACCGGAGTTGTGGGGAAGAAAATGGCTCGCGACAGGTTCTACATATCTATATTCTGTGCGTGATTTTAAACAAAAGGAAGGGTCAGCGCAGTGGTAAGGTTGCGTGTCTGGGTCCCTAAGGTCGCGAGTTCTAGTCCCACGCACTTCAGTTCTTTTTCTGTTATGTTTTCTTGGTTCCAAATTCCTGGTAATACTACTGAATAAAGTGATTTCTGAACCAGAAATAAACGAAATAGAAGGCTGGCCGGGTGGTCAGTGCTCTTTGAAAACATGCGGAGGTCTCGGGTTCGATCCCGGGCAACTCCATATTTTTCTATTTTTATGTTTATAATGATTTTGGACTTTTTATTGATAAAAGCTTATATAAAATGATTGTTTGAAGAAAAAAACCCAAAAACTACTATACATGACTATTAAATCTCGTCCCGTTAGGGTACCCGTTGAACGTATATATTATGAAAAACATTATGATTTAATTAGATCGAAACTTTATAGTCTCGTTATTAATAATAAAAAAAAACTAGTTTTAAACATATAAATATGTATACATATATATATATATATATACATATATACGTATATATATTTGAGTTAATCTCATGCAAACGTTATAAGGATTTTCTTTAAACTTCTGAAATTTCGACATGGCATATAAATATATATATATTTGACGTTTTTTTTATACCTTTCACTACAACTCGATATTTACATCTATGAACATATATATACATAAAATATATATATATATATATATATATATATATATAACCCGATCATCTCTACATTTATTATTTGGAATAATGTACGCACCTTGATTTTTGTAAATCTTTGTGTCCTCGATTAAACATCATTTTTGATTGCTTTCGAACAAACAATTTTCATCACGTATTGAAATTGTCATCTGCGTCATATCTCGAATTATTTGACATTATCACCGTCGTCTAGGCTATGTTACTCATGTGCGAACACACACACTTACGTATGTAAATTCAATAGGTGCTCGGTAATTACGCAAGACTCGGAAGTCTAACTAAATTTGTAGCAGCGCACCCTAAGGTGAGTTTCACAACCTTTACGTTACGTCCGGTTTTGGACGATAACACACGCAAACACGTTACACCCGGGTTGGGGTGATAACACGACAATGTTTATGTATGATTAAAGTAGAAATCCAACATATATCACATGTTCACGTAAAATGCCTTATCTTTGAAAGTCCTTACTTATCGAACCGTTAATAGCAAATAGCGAGGGGATATTGGGTAGTACTACTGGGGTCTGACAAACCCCACTCAGCGGGCACGAGATGCACCACCCGACTGGCGGTCGGACTGAGGATAATGTCAGCCTAAACTTACCGTGATCGAGTAGACACGGGGAAGGCAAACCACGTAAGGAATTATTCCTACAACTAATTGGTCAGCTTCGGTTGCGAACGTTTTAGTGACATGAACTTAGGCTCGCTACCTACGATATGGATTGTACTGTTAATATACATGCTTATATACGAATAAAAACTGTGGTATTCGTACTGCATAACTATACTAGATATACTTATGTGCTTATGTGAACTCACCAACATTAGTTGACACTTGCTCTTATGCATGCTTTGCAGGACGCTAGGAGGATCTGATTTTGGGCACGTACGCTGGTTAAACCTTTTATTTTGGGAATCTGTGTTTAACATTTTCAAAACTTAGACTTAAACTGGTTGTTTACTTAATGGGCGCTTGTTTTGTGCGACATTACTTTAATATGCTTCCGCTGGATTTTTAAACTCTGGCTTGACATTTCCCGGTTGGAAATATATTTACATTTTGAACCCTAAACTTATGTTTGATGTAACTAATGACTCGGGTCCTGGTCTGGTTCACACCCCACACGGTAAAACTCCGTTAGTGGAAATTGGGGGTGTGACATGCAGCGAAAAGACATGCCAAGGAATCCAAGTCAGAGAGAGGGAAGACCCAGGAAGAGCTCTGTTCAACCTGATGTCAAGGAAATCACATTTGGGGAAGACGATAAACGCGATATCATAGACCCTCATCATGATGGGTTGGTGATAACACTTCACATCGCCAACAACATTGTGAAAAGAATCTTGATCGATGGAGGCAGTTCAGTAAATATAATCCAGTTGGAGGCCTTGCAAAAAATGGGAATTCCACATTCAGAGATCATCTCGAAATCCACGGTACTCGTGGGTTTCAGTGGTGAAACGAAGAACACCCTGGGTGAAATCAAGCTTCCGGTCTACATAGAAGGGCTCAATTTAGTTCAGCGTTTCTGTGTGATGGATGCACCATCAGGGTACAATGTAATCCTGGGTAGACCCTGGATTCACGACAACAGGGCTGTACCCTCGACATACCATCAATGCGTGAAGCTGCCAACACCCTGGGGTGTGATCACAGTCCACAGCGACCAGCAAGAAGCCAAGGAATGTTACACTACATCAATGAAAATATCCTCCAAACAAAGACAAGGATAGCAATTAAAGAAAAAAGCCCGGGAAGCCCTGAAAGCGAGGGAGCAAGACGTCAAAGCTGTTGAATTGGATCCTTCAAATCCAGGGAAGAAAGCCTATATTGGAACAAATATTCCAGGGCCAATAGAAGAACAGTTAATACATCTGCTCTGGACCAGGATGTCAACCTTCGCTTGATCCCATGACGACATGACAGGTATTTCTAAATCCGTTATTACACATAAGCTTGGAATTGATAACTCTTTCAGGCCCATACACCAAAAGAGAAGAAAATTTGCACCAGAAAAGAACGTCATAATCCAGGAGGAGGTCGATAGACTTCTAAAGGCTAGGATGATCAGAGAAGTGAAGTTTCCCAGATGGTTAGCCAACGTGGTGGTAGTAAGTAAGAAAAACGGTAAATGGAGGGTATGCGTAGACTACACGGACCTGAACCGTGCATGCCCGAAAGATCCATTCCCACTACCTCACATAGATTCCATGGTCGACGCAACGGCAGGCCATGAGATGTTGACTTTCATGGATGCTACCTCAGGATTTCAACAGATCCAGATGGAACCCCAGGATCAGGAAGATACGTCATTCATAACACCAACAGGTATATATTGTTATATAGTTATGCCCTTTGGACTAAAAAATGCAGGGGCAACGTACCAGAGATTGGTTAACATGATGTTCAAAGATAAACTGGGGGACACGATGGAGGTGTATATCGACGACATGGTGGTGAAATCCAGGGTCACCAATGACCATGTCCATGATGTTAAGGATTCCTTCGACATCCTGGATAAATACAACATGAAGCTAAATCCAGAAAAGTGTCATTTCGGGGTCGGAGCAGGCAAATTCCTGGGGTACATGGTAACCAAGAGAGGCATAGAGGCAAGTCCAGAGCAAATCAGGGCAATTACCAACCTACAATCACCATCCAGCACCAAGGACGTTCAAAGACTTACAAGTAGAATTGCTGCCCTAAATAGATTTATATCAAAATCCTCGGAAAGATGCAGGGAATTCTATGACATCCTAAAGAAGAACAAGAAATTCGAGTGGAAACACAACACGAGAAGGCGTTCCAGGATTTAAAGACATACCTGTCCACGACACCTTTGTTGATGAAGCCTAATCCAGGGGAGCCCTTGTCACTGTACTTAGCAGTTTCCAAGAATATGGTAAGCGCAGTCCTGACCAAGGATGCAGAAGGTCAGCAACACCCTGTCTATTACGTAAGTAAAAGTTTACTTGATGCTAAATCCAGGTACTCACACCTTGAAAAACTTATATTAGCCCTAAGTATGGCATCTACTAAACTTAGACACTATTTTGAAACTCATACAATTCATGTTAGAACTAACTACCCTATAAAGTCTGTTTTAAGAAAACCAGAAATGTCAGGTCGAATGGCTAAGTGGTCGGTGAAGCTGAGTGCATATGATATGATCTACGAGGCCAGAACAGCTATAAAATCCCAGGCTCTAGCTGATTTTGTCGCTGATTTCAATACTGACATACAACAAGAAGCGGACCATGAATTCCAGCAGCTTCAACAGGAAGAAATTTCAGGGTCATGGACCTTGTTCACTGATGGAGCATCAAATATCAGGGGGACAGGCCTAGGAATCGTACTGAAATCGCCACAGGGGGACATGATACCCCAGGCTGTCAGATGTGGATTTCAAGCAACTAACAATGAAGCTGAGTATGAGGCCCTAATTGTTGGGTTACACTTAGCATTACACTTGGGAATTCAGCACATCCAGGTATACGTTGATTCTCTTCTTTTAGCTAACCATTTTAATGGGTCTTATGCAGCTAAAGGAGAGAAATTAATCAAATACTTGGAGGTGGTAAAAAGAATGTCCCAGGATTTTCAAAATTTTAATATTCAACAAATACCAAGGGAGGAGAATGCTGAAGCAGATGCATTGGCAAACTTAGGTTCAGCATTGAAGGCTCTTGAAGACACCCATATTCCTATAATTCATGTACTAACACCAGCTATAGACCAGGGTGCAGATACCCAGGATTCTGACACACCAGATAAAATCCTAGTATCTAGTACCTAGGATTCTTCAACCCAAGAAGAATCCTGGACCAGACCAATTATTCAATATTTGCAGGATGGTACTATTCCAGAGAACGAGAAGGATGCTCGTGCATACAAAGTGAGAGTAGCCAGGTATGTGATTATAAAGAACATATTGTATAGAAAATCTTTTGCAGGTGTATATTTGAGGTGCTTGTAGAAGGACGAGACCTAAGAAGTTCTTAAAGATATCCACGAGGGTGATTGCGGAAACCACACAGGGGGCAGGTCCTTAATGTCCAAGATCCTTAGAACAGGGTACTATTGGCCCACCATGAGGAAAGATTCCCAGGATTTCTCCCAGAAATGTGATGCCTGTCAAAGACATGCCAATGTCCCTCACCAACCTGCAGAACCATTGTACCCCATTCCAGCATCCTAGCCCTTCATGAAATGGGGAATGGATATTGTCGGGAAATTACCCAAGGCCCCTGGAGGAAAGGTATTCATGCTAGCCATGACAGATTATTTCTCAAAATGGATTGAAGCTGAGGCATACGTCCAAGTAAGGGAAAAAGAAGTTATATCCTTTATTAAAAGAAAAATCCTAACAAGATTTAGAGTGCCATCTGAGATTGTCTGTGATAACGGGTCCCAATTTATTGGGAGTAGAACCACAGGATTCTGTGAATCCTGGGGCATAAAGATGATAACGTCGACACCAGTGCATCCTCAAGCCAATGGTCAGGCTGAATCAAGCAACAAGATTATAATAAACAACTTGAAGAAGAGGTTGAAAGAGAAGAAGGGAAGATGGGCAGAAGAATTACCCTTGGCACTATGGGCAGACAGGACTACTTCCAAGAACGCCACAGGCCAAACCCCATTTTCCTTGGTCTTTGGTACTGAAGCAGTTATCCCAACTGAAATGGTGGTCCCAACATTCAGGGTCAGTTCTCAGACCCAGGATTCGAATGATCAGTCCCTGGTTGAAGACTTAGATACCCTGGATGAATTAAGAGATCAAGCAGCTTGGAGGATGGCAGCTTATCAACAAAGAATTTCCAAGACTTACAACAAACATGTGAGGATTAGAAGGTTTAAAGTGGGAGATCTAGTCCTTAGAAAGGCATTTCAGAACACAACAAATCCAGGGGATGGAAAGTTGGCTCCTAAATGGGAGGGTCCCTACCTGATTGACTCTGAGGCTGGTAAGGGGGCATATTGGCTAGCTAATATGGACGGAGAACTACTACCAAGACCTTGGAATGCGATACACTTGAAGGCATATTTCATGTAAGGCTTCCTGTCCCAAGATTCGGCTGCCCAGGTATGTGTTTGATTTTAAATTAATGCTGGAAATTCAGGTCAGTTCATCTCACTTAATCTTTTTCGTTTGTTCCTCTATATGTTTTACCTTCATTATTTATTTATTAACATCGGTTACGTATTACATTTTGTTTTGAAATTGTTATTCAACATCTCGAATTCATTAAAATCTATGTTTCTCCCGGAATCCAGGGTATCCCAGGATTCAGGGTACCCAACGTGCAGGATATTCAAAAATTCAAGACACATGGAACAAAACATACTCGAGACACTCCAATTCGACAACAATCAGCGTATATCTCCTAAGTTTGAGATTGGCCATCTCGCTTCCGTATGGGTAAGGCCTAAACCCATTCCTAAGGTTTGAGGATTGAGCATCCTCCAAACGAATATGGGCTACCACGCCTCGCCCGGGACGCACGTGGTAATTTTTGCCTCGCCCGAGACGCACGTGATCCAAGTATTAAACCCTGGGATTGTGGGATCATCCGTGTTAACAGCATTGGTGGCAACCTCCCAATCCAGGGACATTTGCGGATCTCCTAAGGTTTAAAACGATTAACGCGTTTTCGAGATGGATTGGTGCTAACGTACCAGCTTAAGACTCCGAGGACATGCCCTAGCCAGTCAGTACGACTAAGAGGAAATCCCTAGTTCGCCAGTACGGCACCGGGCATGACCCCAGAAATAACTCAAGAGACTGCCTAGTGGCCCAGGATTATTATTCCAGGGTCATGACGGTTAAAACCTAAGCAAATTAACTACTTAGCTAGTTAATTCTAATCGTTGTGTTCATATAACAGGGGAACATTCACAAGTCTACCGAAAGTACGAGGAATCCTAAATCCTGGGGGCAACCCTGGAATACTAAGGTAAACCCTAGTATGATTTCACACATCAGCAAATGTGTTACAAATATCTCAAACACAATCATAAAAACAAAAGCAGTTATATTCAAAAACCACCCTGGGTCCGGGAAAGACTCCAGCCACCCCAGGGCGGGGGCATGTCAAAGCCTTGGATTTCAAATCCAAGGGTGGGGCATATTGTTTTAAAACCGGGAAACATCATCCGGCATACCATCACAAACAAAAAACAAAAATTGTTTTCAAAAACAAACATAAGAAAAGGAAAAAGACGACCAGCAACCTTCAGGCATCATCCTGGGTCATCTCCTTCGCTTCCTCCTCCTCCGCTGCCTTCTCTGCTGCCGTAGGGTCCTGGGCCGGCTGCTCTCCTCCCTTGGGCTGGTCGATGTCCATGGCATGACCAGCGGAGCCCTTGGATGGGGTGCTTTTGCTGGATCCAGGGCCAGTTTCAGGGTCACACCCTGCGGGGATGGTGGCGCCTAAGTTGCGCAGCTTGTTTGCCTAGTCGGACACATCCCAATTGGGGTTCTGAAAACCCAGGTCCCTGGCCTCTTTCGCCATCTTCAACCTGCACTGGAGGAGCGAGATGCGGGCTATCAACCTACCCTCATCACCCTTCGCAACCAGCGCAGCCTCATGCTCAGCCCGCACCTCAACAGCCCTCTTCTCCAGCTCCTGCACCAGCCCCAGGTTCTTATCAGCAACGATCTTGGTCAAGCTCAAATCCTTCTTCAGGGTGGAAACCTCCTTCCTGGCTAAGGATTCAGCATCCTGGGCACGCCTCTCAGCGGCCTGGACCAGTTCAAAGAATCGCCCAGCAATCTGCATGCAAAGGCAAGTTAATTAACAATTTAAACTCTGAATAGACTAACTATGCAGGGAAATTCAGGGGTACCCAGGATTTACTTACTTGGCGAGAGATAGCCTCAGCGTGTGAAAGTAGCCCAGCAGTATCCATGTTCTCCAGGGGCTGCAGTGATATGGCGGAGCTGGTTGCCCTGGTTTTGCGCTTGGTGCCCGAGGTCTTGGAAGGAGGAGCTTTGGGGACCAATGGAGGCTCGGATTTTACCGTGGCCAGGACTTGAAAGTCATCATCACTCAGCAGATAGGCGTCTAGATCCACCTCTTCAAGGTTCACAGCAGCAGCAGCTAAGAAACAAAAAGCATAAAAACGTTAGCAGAATCCAGGGAAAATCCTAGGTCTAAAAGGCAGGGTCCCAAGATACTTATAACTCGACATGCTATGGGAGCAGGAAGAAGCAACTTGATCAGGGTCAACCTTGAACTCGCGATCCTCTTCAGTATGGTCAAGAAGGTCTCGAACCTCTCGAACGTCCTTGGATTCACAGGGCCAATGGAACTCAAGCTAGGCACTGCAAAATAGAAAAATTCAAGGTCAGTTTTCATTAAACATGTATATTAAAAATTGAAACCCTAATTCCTAATGCAGGTGAGGACCTACCCTCTACTCTCCACCTAATCGGAAGATCCATTCCTCCCGGGATGGTCGACCTCTTCACAAAGAAGAACCTCCCCTTCCATTCTTCATGGTATGAAGCCCGAGGAATCATATGAGTACCCTTGTTCAGAGCCTTGAACAAGTATCGGTTGCTGCCATGGGACTTCAGTTCATAGCCTAGGGACAGCTCAGGCAACCCAACCAGGGAATCAAACTCCCTGTTCAGGCGGTCAAGGGTACCCAAAATTCTCCATGCAATGGGAAGAGTCTGGGCGTAGGCAAGGTCGGTAGCTTCGAAGAATTCAGCCACTAACCCAGTGAAAGGATATGAAAGCCCCATGGAGAAAGGAGTGAAAGGAAAGCAGACCCAGGTTGCGGAACAGAAATCCGACCTAAGTCTCTTGTCAAAGGGCCTAACCTCGGCACCGTCAGGAAGGAGACCGGACGCCAACAAACAGGTAATGTCGGCGTCAGAGAAGTTGCAGGTTTCCGTTTCCGGAGCTTGCAGATACTTCTGGTCGAGGAAATCCTCGATCCCGGTCTCTTTGGCCACCGTTTCCTACCGGATTTTCTTACGAGTCATAGCAACGTAAGAAGAAAAGAAAGAAATCAGGGGAAAAATTACCTGATCGGAAAGGACTGAAGGCCGGAGGTGTTGATGTAAAGCTTTGCTCTCGAAGAAACTGATGTGAGAAAAAAATAAAGGTTAATGGCGCATTTAAAGGAGGGTAGAAGTTGCAGAGGTGATGGGAAGTTACCCTCGACGTGGCATCGTGGATGCTAAATCAACGGACATGATCGAAATAGGCGTGGATTACATTTATTTTATTCTATGATCTAAAATGTGCATAACCCAGGTTTACCCTTATTTTATAGATGACCCAGCATGTGGAAATAACCCTGCATGCTAGGGCATTGTTACTAACGGTTTGTGTGTCTATATCTGATCAAGGACAGGTTGACGAAGTCTACTAACGGTCGCATAAAACAAGCTAAAGACTTATTTCGCACGTGGTCAAAGTCAGTTAGCTGGAAACTCGGTCAACCAACTGAAAGAGACGTTAAAGAGGAGATCCCTGGAATATCGGACAAGTTGTTGAAGATCTAGGAGTATAAATAGGACTTTTAGACTTAGTTTTCAGCTCATTCGAGCTTTACTCATTGTATTCTCGTACTGATTTCTCTGCATACTCATTGTACTCAAACATTTACGTGATCAATAAATTGGTAGCGTGTGTTATCGCTACCCGGGGTTTTTATGCCGGCGGCGCCTTAGAGACATCTAAGGGCTAAGGGCTTTTCCCTAGTAAAATTCTCGGTGTTCCTACTTGCATTCAAGGCTTCATTTGTGTTATTTACTTTCTAAATCGATTTCGCAACTAAACTTACATTTTGACCCAGGATTCCGGCTTTTGTCCCTGGAATTAAGTTATTGTCCCAGGATTTTTACAAACAGTTTTCGTATCCTAATCCTAGGCACCAAACCTCACAATCTTATTTGGTTCAAGTTTTACTAATTTTGCTTAAGTAATTTTTAGCCAAAACATTGAGGCCCATCTTAAATGCTTGAACAGTAGTAGCCATATCCATATTAGGGATATCCAGTGTCTCTTTGCCAAACCTATTTACATAATCCCTGAGAGATTCGTTAGCATTTTGGGTAACCTTGTAAAGACCGCTCGTCAGTTTTTCAAAACTATGACTACAAGAAAACTAGTTATTGAATAAGTTAATTAAATGAGAAAAGGATGGGATAGAATAGGGTGGAATACTCAGCAACTATTTCAAGGCTGAGCCTGTGAGTGTTGACCTGAAACCTTTACATAGGCATGCCTCCTTGATATCAGGGGGCATGTAGATTACCTCCATTCCCTCCATATACTGAGCTACGTGTTCCTCTGGATCAGTTGTGCCATCGTACAGTTTCATACTGGGAGTCTGAAACCTCTTGGGTATTTCCACATCACATATTAGGGGAGCGAACCTTGAGAGTCGATGACTCGATGGTGCTACTTCAGGGATAGGCTGGACCACTCCAGGAACACTCGAGATCATCTCTTTCAATTTTTAAGTTCCCTTGCCACTGTTGGGCTTGAACTTGTATCCTGCACAGATTCATTAGTATGAGCATTAAGATTAGGGGTTCTAGGGACGTTACTGTTGGACTCTATATGCCCAAGACACATATTAGATTGATGTGGCTAGTACTTCATGATCCAAGTCGGGTCATACCCAATAACGAGTTAGACAACGCACCAACAATATTTGTTCTAGATATGATCAAATGAATAAATATTACAACGTGAAGGCTTTTAGAAATGGGTTTCTAAGTGGTTGCACTTATGATTAAATCATATGGATGATTTATATTAAAGAAGTAAATAACAATATCATTTAATTGGTTAAATATATTGTTACATAACATATAAATGGATTATATGATATTAGACATGTTACATGTCATGCAAAGTGTTACATGACACCTTATAAGGATAAGGAATAAACATGTAATAAAAAGGGGTATTAATATAAGTTAGAAAGGAGGTTTAAAATGGTTTAAATCTCCCTCCTAAATGATTAAAAACCGGACATAAAGCTTTGGTGTGATTGGAGAAGCTTTGTCTTCTCCCAAGACATGCATAAAAGTGTCTAGGTTCATCCCCCCTTCTTTAACACACTTGGTCATTAAAGTGCAACTCTCTCTCTCTCAAAAAAACACACTTTTGGAAAAAGAAATCAGATTTCTAAGAGTTCTCTCAAGCTTGAATACGGATTCAAGGTGAAAGAAAGAGGGTGAAAGATCTTCAAGAAATCCTAGCAACAAGGTGTGGTTGTTGCTTGAGCTCGTGGGTATACAAGCTTGAGGCTCCGGTGTTCGGATCTAGGCCATTCAAGTTCATCATCTTCTTCTTTTCTCTCCATCTTAAGGAAGAAGGTATACTTTATAAACAACCTATGGATGTGTTCAAGTTTTGATAGCATGCAACTCCATATAAGGATCCTCGGTTTGGGTTTTAATCTTGCATGTCAAAATCGGTTTTGATATCAACTTCAACAACTAAAGTTTTGTTCTTCCGCTGCGTTTATCATTTTAAGGAGTTAAAATGACTTTGATAATGTTCTTAAAACCCAACAATGGCATCTAGAGCCGCTTATATGGATGCATGCTTCAAAGAGCTAGTTGGTTAGCTCCACAAAACTCTTGGTTTTGGTTCCTCATACCACAAACCGAAAGTTTTGTTCATGGTTTCCCTTTGTCTTTCAAGATGCTTCACTAACATGCATGTGGTTATCTTGAAAGATTAAAACATTTTATCATTTTGTTGTTTTTGTTGTTTGGACAACAAACCCAAGTTTTCGGTTTTGTGTTGGACCGAAAAAGGAAATGGGTTAAAAGGGAACCATTTGTACATATGGATGTATTTTTAGATATATGTTTGGTGCATAAAGCCTAGCCAAAAGACCTTGTGATTGTTTGTGGTGAATGTTTGTGCTTGTTGTAATTATTCAAAAGTTGTAATAATTTCAAGTTCCTCATTTTGGGCATGTAATCTATTTATTTCATTTGGTATGTAATGTAATAGATTAGGTGCATTTTGTTTTACTAGAAAAATGTATTAGGATCCATTTTTTGTAAAAAGGAAGAATGCACAAGATGGAGGATCTTGGATGCCCAAAGGAGTCAAGCAAAGCACAACCAAAGGAGGTCACTTGAAGCATTTGGATGCGGGGTCAAGTGGGAGTTCACCAACACATCACTTGTGTGATTTTGTCCCTTAGGAGAGACCTTGACACAGCACTTGTTTCGGCTAACAAGTGTTGTCAATAGTTGGCTATGGCTATGCACCTATGATATTATGCTTGTGTGGTTGTTTATCTTGTTGTTTGGATGATATGTGGATATGCATGCTAAAACGAACTAATAAACATTAACAAGCTAAACCGGTTCTTTTAAATGTCATTAACAAAGGAATAATAAAATGGGTTTTATTAAGTTAATGATTTTTTATAAAATGGGTCTTATTAAAAGAACCATGAAATATGGATTTCAAACAACACTAGGGTACCATACATTTGAATGCATGTGAATTGTATGGTACATAGAGTTTTCTACACTAGAATTATGAAAACTAAAAATGACCCTTTTGAAAACAAGTTTAAACGCCATCCTTTTGTACAACACTCAATTTGCTTGTGAACTCTTTATGGGATAAAGGTCACCTAACCGTATTTGAGGGAACTTGTATATTTGAGGTAGGTTTACCATGTATGTGGGATAAAGGTCACCTAACCACTTACATGTGTAAATTTACACGTGTGTATAAGTAGGACAACTTGATTTGGAGACCATGTGAATAGGGTCACCGAAGCATGGGGAACCAAAGGCGTTGATGGGATTAAACATGCCAACTAAACATAAGATGTTTAATCGATCCCATACTACTAGAAGTTGCAAAGAGTTGCAATTGTCAAACGTTGACTACCTTGTTAATTTAAGTCATGGGATAAAGGTCACCTAACCACAACTTAAATGTAACGTTGGATTCTAGGTTTTAATTTATTAATTGTCTATGAGACATAAAAGGGTATTAATTAAATTAAAAGATTTTATATTGATATCGAAAATACTTAATAGAACTTTGTTAAATTTTGTAGATGGCCAATAATAATGAAATCATCCCCGCCGCAAACGTCCATAACCTATCACTAAGATCCATCTTAGACAAGAATCGTCTCAACCAAGACAACTTCGTGGATTGGTACCGCAACTTGAGAATTGTTCTCAAACAAGAAAAGAAGTCTTATGTGTTGGACGATCCTATCCCCGACGAACCCGATGTCGAAGACGTTGAGGCTTATGCCGATTGGGTAAAGTACACCGAGGACTCAGTCCAAGTTTCATGCCTCATGCTAGCAAGTATGATCCCCGAGCTTCAAAAGGATTTAGAGAATCATGGGGCATACGACATGATATGCCAATTGAAGGAAATGTTCCAACAAAAGGCAAGGACCGAGCGCTTCGAAACGGTTCGAGCACTCCATGCATGTCGTATGGATGAGTCACAAACGGTTTCATCCTATGTTCTTAAGATGAAGAGCCTCATTGATCGTCTTGAAAGGCTCAATTGTCCCGTTTCAAAAGAGTTGGCTACGGATTTGATCCTCAACTCTTTGTCAAAGAAGTTTGACACTTTTGTATTGAATTACAATATGAATGGTTGGGAGAAGACCATTCCCGAGCTTCATGGGATGCTCAAAACGGCCGAGCAAGGGATGGGCAAAAGTGTTGTGCCCGTTCTAACGATCAATGAAGGTAGTGGCAAGAAAAGGTCTCGCTCTACCTCTAGTTCCTCAAAGGCAAAGGTTGCCAAAGGAAAGGGTTTCGTCAAAGGGAAGGGAAAGAAAGAAGCCCCCAAACCGAAGGAGAAGAAGCAAAAGGTTGCTTCAAATGATCCATGTTTTGAGTGTGGTGAGGTAGGACATTGGAAGAGGAATTGTCCAACCTATCTCAAAGGGTTGAAAGCAAAGAAAGATGAAGGTCAAACCTCGGGTAAGACCTTTATGATCTATATTGAGCTTAATGCTATTTCTTCAAACACATGGGTATTGGATACCGGATGTGGAACTCATATATGTAATATGTTGCAGGGGTTCAAAAGAAATAGGCAATTGAAGACGGGAGAAGTTAGTCTCTTCATGGGCAATGGAGCGAAAGTTCAAGTTAAGGCCCAAGGAGACTATATTTTGGAACTTCCAAGTGGTTTGGAAGTAATTTTGAATAATGTATTGTATGCTCCTAGTTTGACTAGGAACATAATTTCCGTTTCCCGTTTAAGACATTTTGGATATGATTTTATGTTTGTCAACGATGATATCCATGTTTCAATGAATGAAGTGTTTTATTTTAAAGCTAGCCCTTTAAATGGTATTTATGAATTGGTTCATGAAAACACTTCATGTAATAGCTCAATATACCAAACCACCACCAAGAAACTCAAAAGAGATTTGAGTGACACCTACATTTGGCATTGCCGCCTTGGACACATTAATAAGAACCGCATACAAGCTTTACAAAAGAGTGGTCTTTTGAAAACAAACGAATGTGATTCGTATGACGTATGCGAATCTTGTCTTCAAGGGAAGATGACTAAGGCACCTTTTAGTGGAACTACCGAAAGGGCAAAGGATTTTCTAGGGATCATACATTCGGATGTATGTGGACCTTTTAAGCCAACCTCTAGGAATGGTGAAAGATACTTCATCACCTTTACCGATGACTATAGTCGCTATGGGTATGTGTACTTGTTAGCACACAAGGATGAAGCTTTTGAAATGTTCAAAATCTTCAAGAATGAAGTAGAAAATCAACTCAACAAAACAATAAAGATCCTTCGTTCGGATAGAGGAGGTGAATACCTTAGCAATGAATTTCAAGACTATCTTAGGAGTTGTGGGATTGTCTCACAACTTAGTCCACCTCGGACGCCACAACATAATGGAGTATCGGAGAGGAGGAATCGAACCCTATTGGATATGGTTCGATCTATGATGTGTAGAAGTTCATTACCTCTATCATTTTGGGGTTATGCCCTACTCTCAGCGGCCCGTATTTTGAATATGGCCCCAACCAAGAAAGTGGAAAGGACACCTTTTGAGTTATGGCATGGAAGGGTTCCATCCTTATCTTATTTAAAGGTGTGGGGTTGTGAAGCTTATGTAAAGCATGATGCTTCAAACAAGCTAGATCCCCGGTCCACTAAGTGTATATTTGTAGGATATCCTAAAGATTGTATAGGATATTACTTCTACAATCCAACAGAGCAAAAGGTATTTATTGCTAGAAAGGCCGAGTTCTTGGAAACTAAGTTCCTTATGGAAGGAACTAGTGCAAGAGCGGTGGAACTTGAGGAGGATCAAGAACCACAAGCCGATACACGTTTGGTTGAAACTAGCCCTCTACAAGAAATTGTTGGAGATGATCAAATGGTTGATCAAGACACACACAACGTTCGTAGATCTGGTAGAACTAGTAGTCCACCTGAAAGATATGGATTTTTCATGGAGGGATGCTATGTGGTAGATTCAGATGAACCAACCACTTACCATGATGCAATGACCGATTCCGAATCGGACAAATGGCTGGAAGCCATGAACGTTGAGATGCAATCCATGCATGCCAACCAAGTATGGGACTTGGTAGTGCGACCTCCTAACTCCAAGGTAGTTGGAAGTAAGTGGGTTTTCAAGAAGAAAACCGACATGCATGGGAACTTGGACACATTTAAAGCTCGACTTGTAGCAAAAGGTTTCACTCAAACTCAAGGGGTTGATTATGATGAAACTTTCTCCCCGGTGGCAATGCTAAAGTCGATTAGGATATTATTTGCCATAGCCGCCCATTATGATTATGAGATATGGCAATTGGATGTCAAAACAGCTTTCCTAAATGGATATCTTGAGGAAGATGTCTATATGGCTCAGCCCGAGGGTTTTGTCGATCCAAAACATCCTAATAAAGTGTGTAAGTTAAAGAAATCAATCTATGGATTGAAACAAGCATCAAGGAGTTGGAATCAGCGTTTTGATGAAGAGATAAAGAAATTTGGCTTCATCAAGAACGAGGATGAGGCTTGTGTGTATAAGAAGGCTAGTGGGAGTATAATAACTTTTCTAGTATTGTATGTAGATGACATACTACTATTTGGGAATGACATTCCAACCTTGGAAGGTGTAAAAACCTGGCTTGGAAGTTGCTTTTCCATCAAGGATCTTGGTGAAGCCACCTATATTTTGGGAATAAAGATCTATAGGGATAGATCAAGGCGCCTGATAGGCTTGAATCAAAGTGCATACATTGACAAAGTCTTGAAAAGGTTCAAGATGGAGAACTCTAAGAAAGGTTTGGTACCTATTCAAAGAGGGACTATATTGAGTAGGACTCAATGTCCAAGCTCAAAGGTTGAGCAAGACAAAATGAAAGGAATCCCATATGCGTCTGCTATTGGATCGATTATGTATGCTATGATATGCACTAGACCGGACGTGTCATGCGCCTTAAGCATGACAAGTAGATACCAACAAAATCCAGGAAATAGCCATTGGATGGCTGTCAAAAGTATATTGAAATATCTTAGAAGGTCTAAGGATATGTTCTTAATATATGGATCCGATGAGAAGGAACTCGTTGTAAGGGGTTACACGGATGCGAGCTTCCAAACGGATCGAGATGATTCTCGATCACAATCGGGGTATATCTTCATTTTAAATGGAGGGGCGGTCTCTTGGAAGAGCTCAAAGCAAGATGTGGTTGCATTGTCCACTACGGAATCAGAATACATCGCCGCATCTTTGGCCGCGCAAGAAGCCGCATGGTTGAAGAAATTTATTGCCGAACTAGGGGTTGTTCCTACCATTCAAGGACCCCTAGAGATCCTTTGTGATAACGAGGGAGCGATTGCTCAAATCAAAGAACCTCGTGATCATCAAAAGGTGAGGCACATCGAGCGGAGATTCAACTACATAAGGGATGAAGTTGCAAAAGGAAAGATATGTATTCGCAAAGTTCACACCGATGACAACGTCGCCGATCCACTCACGAAGCTCCTAGAACGCCCAAAGCATGAGGGTCATGTTTGTGCCATGGGACTTCGACATTCTAGTGATTGGATATGATTTATTTTGTATTTGGATATCGGAACAATTGTTATTTTGACACTTTTATATGAATGTGGGATTTCATTTAAAATTGTGTAGTGTTTCATTTTTGCATGTTTAAATCCGTGAATAAGTTACTTATTCTAAATGTCCGTAGTCGATCATATTTGTGGGAACAAATATGAAGGTAAGACTATTATGAACTTGGATTGGTGGATATTCATAAGGTATGAATATGGAGCAATGGATTGCTACCAAAGTTCATAGATATTTGTGGGAGACAAATATTGGACGACCCGCTCTCAAGACTTACCCCATGGAATCTTAATTGATTGATCATAAGTAAGCTTGAGTAAAGGAGAATATCATTTGTATCCTTCGACCTGAGATACATATTGGGTCTTGATATTCATCTATGTTATGCCTTGACCTAGTTCTTCGCTGCTCTGAAACATGACAGTACATAAGGCTAAAGTCAGGTATGATACTGGGTGATTGTGAGAGACGTATGTAGTCGAGATGGAATTTGTCCCTCTTATGTGTTGAGAGTTAGATGTCTAAGGCCTGTTACAAAGTTAAATCAATAGAGAATGATCATTCTGTGTCTCTAGATTTAACATGACATCTGAGACAAAGGGATAATTGATAATTTCACCTATAACATTTCAAGTGGCGACTTGAAGGAGATGATGTTATTGAATGGCACTACGTCATGAATATTAGGGGTAGCAAACCGTTGTTAGGCGGTATTTGCTGCTTGCATCAATCTTTTATGAATCTTGTGCAAGTGGGAGATTGTTGGACTCTATATGCCCAAGACACATATTAGATTGATGTGGCTAGTACTTCATGATCCAAGTCGGGTCATACCCAATAACGAGTTAGACAACGCACCAACAATATTTGTTCTAGATATGATCAAATGAATAAATATTACAACGTGAAGGCTTTTAGAAATGGGTTTCTAAGTGGTTGCACTTATGATTAAATCATATGGATGATTTATATTAAAGAAGTAAATAACAATATCATTTAATTGGTTAAATATATTGTTACATAACATATAAATGGATTATATGATATTAGACATGTTACATGTCATGCAAAGTGTTACATGACACCTTATAAGGATAAGGAATAAACATGTAATAAAAAGGGGTATTAATATAAGTTAGAAAGGAGGTTTAAAATGGTTTAAATCTCCCTCCTAAATGATTAAAAACGGACATAAAGCTTTGGTGTGATTGGAGAAGCTTTGTCTTCTCCCAAGACATGCATAAAAGTGTCTAGGTTCATCCCCCCTTCTTTAACACACTTGGTCATTAAAGTGCAACTCTCTCTCTCTCAAAAAAACACACTTTTGGCAAAAGAAATCAGATTTCTAAGAGTTCTCTCAAGCTTGAATACGGATTCAAGGTGAAAGAAAGAGGGTGAAAGATCTTCAAAAATCCTAGCAACAAGGTGTGGTTGTTGCTTGAGCTCGTGGGTATACAAGCTTGAGGCTCCGGTGTTCGGATCTAGGCCATTCAAGTTCATCATCTTCTTCTTTTCTCTCCATCTTAAGGAAGAAGGTATACTTTATAAACAACCTATGGATGTGTTCAAGTTTTGATAGCATGCAACTCCATATAAGGATCCTCGGTTTGGGTTTTAATCTTGCATGTCAAAATCGGTTTTGATATCAACTTCAATAACTAAAGTTTTGTTCTTCCGCTGCGTTTATCATTTTAAGGAGTTAAAATGACTTTGATAATGTTCTTAAAACCCAACAGTTACCAGCATCCTGGGTAGTGGTGCCCCCAGGATTCACGGCAGATTCCCTGAATGTTAACATCCTGGGTCTGTCGAACATGGTAGTATAAGCAGTAGCATATGCAGGCCTCGCATCAACGATTTGAATGTCATTCGCTAGACTAGATCGGTTCCCAGGACTACCATATTGTAGCCTTCTGGCTTGGACAGGAGACACGGGTGTATGATCCACCCTGTTCATTTCCGACTTTAGCCTAGCTACCTCTCTAAACATATCCAGGTTCACTTTCTGCTGTTGCTCCATATACTGCTATACTTTTGTGAACATGGTAAGGAGTTCACTATTAGAGACCATTAGTGGAATCTCTCCACCACGTCTTGTCCCTGTGACACCCTGATTGGTAGCCCTTCTAGTGTTGCGGCTCATGGTAGTGGTCGTTGACGTGGTGACCCGCGGCGGCGGAGGAGGAAGAATAGTGCTGGTTGTGGTAGAAGTGCTCGCAGGGGTAGTCGCATTCGAGGTACTTGGTTGTGTTGCCATTTTTTGATAGATTTTTGTAAAAATCAAGTTTAAAATAAATCTAATAAGAGTTTGGAAAAATATTGACACCAATTGCTCCACAGTGGGCGCCAAATTGTTTTGGCTAAAAATTATGAGACAAAATTAAGTAACCAAAATCGTTTGTGAGGTATGGTGCCCTGGATGTAAAGTTTATAGTATCTAGTTTGTTGGTTAAAATCTAGGGTTAGATCTATGTCATGAATGTTAAATATTGCTAGATCTATGTGGTTCATGATCAAGATTGCATCTTTATGATTAAATTAGGGTTAAATAAATGTTATGATACTGATTATTGATAAATCTATGTGACTTGTCATCAAGATCGAATCCTTATGTGGTAATATGACTAAATCTATGACACACATGTATCCTGAAGTTAGATCTAGGGTTTCTCATGACGAAATTGTATGCATATAGTGACATAACTATGTTGTTGACCTAAATTGACTTTCATGAAGAATATGTTTGCCTCTAGGACATTACGTTTGTGTCCTTAGTTTAGGATTGACCCTCATAAACATACGTATCACCATCACCAACGTGTGTTGAGTCAATTGTATCAATGTGTAAAGTGAAATCACTTATTCACTTATTCTCTATCATCCTCTAGTTGTCAAGGTTATCCTCGGGGTCTAGCTATCTTATTAGTTGGTGTCATTATCCGTCAATGTCTCCATCTCCAAGTGAGTATTCATAGCCCCTTTCTTTTATCGTTTTAGGGTGCAACATGTACACCGTATTAGTCTCAAATATCTATTTCATTACTTTCAAATTTCATGTGAACTCTATGATTGTTATGTGTGTTCTAGTATGTGAAACTTGTGTGGATTAGTATTGTGTGGATTATTATTATTGTGGATGGAGTCTATTTCAATGTGAATGTCAATTTCAAGGCGTAATTATTAACACTAAAATGTTCGGGGTTACAATAATAGATCTATTGGTTTGGCAGCCCACCTAACTTGACCGCTAACTAGCGTTGGGTGATTGGTAGCCTTATTTGTCAAGGGTTGGATTACGCCACTCTAAGTCTTCTATGTCAATACTTGTTTATCATATCAAGAATGTTCATATCACTCGTACATCGCATGTTTAATCTATCATAGTATATCAAAACTATGTTAACTCACGAACTATTCTTAGTTGACCTTTATTTTGTACATGTTGTAGGTTTTGTTGCAAGATGATGACTTGTTGATGATGACACTTTAGGATGCATGCGAACTTAGTGAGACCTAATCATAACAAGATAATGTGTTAATAGTATTTTATATGATGATAGAATATTATATTATTTGATTGGATGAAATGGGTTAATTAAGAATATTGCAACCTTTAGTAGTGTAGTGAGCAACTGGACAATCATCGTGCCCCGACGTATTCCATCGTTAGTTGGGGTGTGACATTTAATATCATTGAGCTTTGGGTTTATGACCAATGGTTTGCGTTCCCAATATTCAGTGGAGTTTGTAGGTTAGTTTTAAGAGTGTTCGACGTTTGGTAATCAAATATGGATTCAACACATTAGGTTTCATGCATGTTAACGGGTTATGCTTAACTTAGTGTTTTAGTGATTAACCCGTGGGTCAAACACATAGCCGGTTCAATTAGTTCTTATTGGACCGAAAGCCCAAGCACATGGGAAAAATAATTGGGCTTTTAGTTCTCGGATTAGGGTTAGTAATTAAAGAAAACATAAGCAGAAATTCTGGGTTAGGTTACCGAAACCGCAGTCCCTCTATACTTGACATTCAGGGATCCTAAACTGTCAGAGGTTATTAGTAAAAATTAGAGTCAGAATTCAGGATATAAAAGTATGTAAGCTTATTCTTGCTGTGTTTATGACTTTTCCCTAGCTAGGGGAGGGGGGGGGGGGGGGGGTCTTTCTTTTGTTTAATATAATGCGGTTCCAAAAAAAAAAAAAAGGGTTAGGAATGAATATTGACGCCGATACAAGTGAAGTCACGTCTCCCGGGGTCAAGTCTCTTTCAGTCTCCATTCTCACTGCACTAACTTCACTCACCAACCTACTCTCTCTCTCTTCATCTCTTCTTCAATGAAAATCGCCTCCACTCTCCAGCTTCCTATAATTCACCACGCATTCAATTTGCGTCATATTCGCTGAATTTAGTGCATTTTTATGAACTTCTCATCGCATTCTTCACTCACTCTGGTATCGTCATCACCCAAATTGCTATCGATAATCATCTTATCTCTCACTTTAATGCGAACTATCATTTGGTAGATCTAGGTTTATTGAATTGCTGCTCTTACTTAGCTGGCAATTTGATAAAAGTGAAAATGCACACCAAGTGTTTGATGATATTACTACTTGTTAAATTGGCAGTAGGAGTAACAGACTTGGATTCGCTTTTGGAGATTAAAAGGGGTATCCAAAAAGATTCTTCTGGGAAAGTTTTTGGTTCATGGATTCCCAAATCATTAGCATCAAATGGTTGCCCCCTTGATTGGTATGGTATTAGTTGTAGCAATGGCCGTGTGACATCTTTGATGATTAATGGTTTAGGTTTAGTTGGGAATTTTAGTTTTGGTTTGATTACAGGCCTTAGCATGCTACATAATCTATCAATATCTAGCAACCGTTTTGAAGGGACCATCTCAAATGAAATTGGCTCAATTGCATCGTTGGAATATTTGGATGTTTCGTCTAATTTGTTTCATGGGCCATTGCCTATTGCAATGACAAGTTTAAAAAGGGTTGTGCATTTGAATCTTTCTTTGAACAATCTTGAAGGTATTGTCCCATCTAGTCTTGGGAATCTCAAACAGTTGAAGTATTTGGATTTGCATTCGAATAAGTTTTCCGGAAATGTTATGGACTTTTTGTCACAGTTGGGTGGTGTGGTTTATGTTGATCTTAGCAGCAATAGTTTCCTTGGAACTCTAGACTTGGGACTAGGGTCAAAGGAATTTGTTTCGGCCATTGAGTACTTAAATGTTAGCCACAATAACCTTGGTGGAGATCCCTTTTCCCATGATGGAATGCCGTTTTTTGATAATTTGGAGATGTTTGATGCGAGTAATAATCAGTTCACGGGCACTGTTCCTTCTTTTAGTCTTATGGTCTCTTTGCGGATTTTAAGGCTCAGTAGCAATAGGTTGTCAGGATCCCTGCCAGAAGCGCTTTTGCAAGAGAGCTCAATAGTCTTGGTAGAATTGGATCTCAGCATTAATGAGCTTAGAGGTATGCTGATGCCCATGCTAGTTGAACTTGCTGTTTCTTCTATATAAAATTTTAGTATAAAGGCACATGTATAAAAGTAGTTTGGTCTACTGTTTTTTGCTCTGTAGTTATATATGAGTCATTGCTCTCTCTCTTTTTTTTTTTTTTTTTTCAGGTCCTGTGGACAGTATCTCCTCTACAACTCTGAGGAGTCTCAACTTGTCATCCAACAAGCTCACAGGCGTCTTGCCTCTTGTCATTGGTCACTGTGCTGTCATAGATCTAAGCAACAATTTGCTCTCTGGGAACTTATCCAGAATTCGAGGTTGGGGGAACTATGTTGAGGAGATTAATCTCAGTTCAAATTTTCTGACGGGAACTTTTCCAATCCAAACTTCTCAGTTTTTGAGGCTTACTTCCTTCAAGATCTCCAATAACTCAATCGGAGGTGTTCTATCTCCAGTTTTAGCCACCTACCCAGAAATCGAAACCATTGATTTTAGCCACAACCAGTTTACTGGTAAACTCCTGCCTAGTCTTTTTAATGCAACAAGAATGACCTATCTAAATATGTCTTTCAATAACTTCAGTGGGACCATACCTGTCCAAGGAAACAACTCTTTAGTGAGCCTCCAGTTTCTTGATTTGTCGCATAATTCGCTAACTGACCATCTTCCTAGAGAAATTGGAAATTACCAAAACTTGGCATTACTAGATGTATCTAATAATCGTTTAGAAGGTGGCATCCCTGATAATCTTCCTGGTGCACTTAAGGTACTCAATGTATCTTATAACAATCTCTCTGGTATCGTACCTGAAAACTTGAAGAATTTTCCTGATTCAGCTTTCCATCCAGGAAATGATCTGCTGACTTACCCATACTCATTATCTTTGCCAAAAGATGTTCCAAACATGGGCGCGAGTCAGAATTCTAAAAAAAGATCATATATTAAACCGCTCCTAATTGCTGGGTTGATTGCTGGAGTTTCTAGCCTAGCTTTATTGGCAATTATTGTGTGCTATAAAGCCCAACAATACCATGAACGGAACCACTCTAAACAAAGTGATGAAAAACGAGGGAATCAGCATGAAATCTGTTCTGTTCTTGCAACATCAGCACCTAATTCATCACCAAAGTTCACAACTACAAGTGAACGTGATGTATCGGCTGTGGAAGGGCCAAAAGATATTGGAGCAAAGAGAAAAGCCGAAGAAGCATTCCCACCTTCATCCTCAAGTGAGCGTCAGGAAGAAATATCACCTAGCTCACTTGAGGTCTGTTCTCCAGATAAACTAATTGGGGAACTTCATCTTTTTCATAGCTCATTAATGTTCAGTGCCCAAGAACTTTCATCAGCTCCTGCAGAGATGATTGGTCGGAGTTGTCATGGAACACTATATAAAGCGGTACTACAGTCGGGTCATGTTTTGGCAGTGAAATGGTTGAAGGAAGGGATTGCAAAAGGGAGGAAAGAATTTGCAAGAGAAGTAACAAAACTTGGTAGTATTGAACACCCAAATTTGGTATCCCTGCAGGGTTACTATTGGGGTCCAAGAGAGTATGAGAAGATGCTTATATCAAACTACATCGATGCACCCTGTTTGTCTCTTTATCTTAATGGTAAGTTCTCTTTAAACATGGCGCTAATCTCATGTTTTTTCTTTCATGTTTAGTTCCTTCTAACATTGTGTACATGAGCTAAGATGTAGACTGTACAGCAGAAGTACACTGCCAAATCTAGAGATGGCAAAAAGGACGGCAGGACAGGTTGGTTAATGGGTAGAAATGTTTTGGGAGGTTTTATGATCACAAAAAACTTATTATTTCAGTTACAATAAACTTTTTTGAATAAAAAGTATAGAAGGAGGTTTTATGCATAAAAAAACCATTGGGCAACTCTCGATCCATATGACTGTTTTCTTTTTAGCTATTTGTTATTTTACCAGTTTACCCATAGACATAAAACATAACTCGAATCGACCTGTTCATAAGAAAATGATTTGAAATTGCCACGTCTTTTAGGTACTATGTGTTATAAGATTTTTGGGATTAATATACAGTCTCATTCTTTGACATACCATCATACCTTGACTTCATTGTTTCGCAGAAGTTGATGCCAAAAATCTCCCGGCTTTGAATCTTAGTGATAGATACAAAATAGCTGTAGATATAGCCTGTTGCCTAAGCTATCTCCACAATGAGAGAGCTATACCTCATGGTAACCTGAAATCCTCCAACATCTTGTTGGAACCTCCCGCCATGAAACACCCCCTTTTGACTGATTACAGCCTCCACCGCTTAATGACATCATCTGGGACAGCCGAGCAGGTTCTCACTTCGGGCGCCCTTGGATACCGCCCGCCTGAGTTCTGCAGCACAAGCAAACCATGCCCGTCTCTCAAAAGTGATGTTTATGCATTCGGAGTCATATTACTAGAGTTGGTGACTGCAAAATGTTCTGCAGAGATGATTCTGGGCAGCAGTGGAGCGGTGGTGGATCTGACTGAATGGGTGAGTTTGCTGTGTATTGAAAACCGTTGTATTGAGTGTGTTAATTGGAAGATACTGAATAATAGTGATGATTTGGTCAAAGTGGCCGAAGATATGATCCGAGTGGCGCTTAGGTGTATACTTCCAGCTGATGAACGACCCGATATGAGATGTGTGATGGATGATCTTACAGTAATAGATGTTGTTGCATTATAATGGATGGAGTTTTGACCTGTGTATCTTCTTCGAGTAAACGAATTGTTTTAAACAAGTTTCCTTACTTTAATGTTCTTGTAAGTAATACTTCATGTTGTGAAGTTTGTAACTTGTTCCAAATAAATATAAAATCATTCATTGGTTGTTTGAGAAATACATGCAATGGTGATTAGTGGAAATGTGACGATTAGTTTTAAAATTTTTAAAAAGTACAAGTGTGTGTGCAAACAAGTTTCCGTACTTTAATGTTTTTGTAAGTTATACTTCATGTTGGAGGTGTCATTATTTGTAAACAATCATCAAAGTAGAAATCAAGAAATTGAAGGCCTTATAATCAATCATTCTTTGTGAAGAAGGAAGATTGCTAATCGATGTTCTAACCTAAAATCTAAGCTGTCGAGTTGTTTTTGAGTTTGATGATCAATGAGTAGAACTTGAAAAGTTCTTTTGGCATTTGGAGTGTAGATGATGCATTTAAGTGTACAGTGATGTTAAAAGTCATTGTTGGTGACTAATTTATGTTACATATTTTGTGGGTTTGTTGGTTTGTGGGTTCGTTCATATTCTACTTCGAATGAGTAAAATATGATTAATTTGGATTAATTTTTGTTGTTGTTGATGTATATAAGCTAGTAGCTATAATGAAGTTAGTGGTTTGTTTGAATTCAAGTTATAACAAACAAGTTGGTGACCCGCCATTGTCATTGCTTCACGGCGGGCCACCCTTTTACTCGTCAGTTTAAGTTAAAAAGGTTTTAGTGTAGTTAAAGTATAAAAGTCGTGTCTAAACCTGAAAACTTCAAAAGCATAATAATAAAAGAAAGTAGAAAAGTTAAGGAGTATAAAACGTAAAAGTCTAAAAGTTTCGTGGTGAAAGTATAAAACTATAGAAGTATACTAAAAACCGAAAGTTGAAAAGTTAAGGGGTATAAACGTAAAAATCTAATAAAACTATAAAATAGTCGGGTTAAAATCGAAAACTCTAACTTAAAACAAAAAAAACAAAAAAAGTGGAAAACTTAAGGGGTGTAAAATGTAAAACTACAAAAGTTTCGTGGCCGAAGTAGAAACTATAAAAAAGTCGTGTTCAAAGTCAAAAACTTAACTTAAAACAAAAAAAAATGTGAAAAACTTAAGGGGTATAAAACGTAAAACTATAAAAGTTTTATGGCCAAAGTATACAAAAATAAAACAATAAAAAAACAAAAGTTTTAAACTTAAGGGGTATAAAAGGTAAAATTATAAGAATTTCGCTACAAAAGTAGAAGACGACAAAACTTTAAAAATAAAAACGAAGTTTGAAAGTTAGAGGATGGTAACCCGCACGTGCTTCGCGGCGGGCCACCCATTTACCTGCAGTTTAAGTAAGAAAAGTTTTAATGTGGTCAAAGTATAAAACTATAAATAAAAGTTGTGGCCAATGCCGAAAACTCTAAAATTCTAATAAAAAACGAAATTAAAAAGTTAAGGGGTTTAAAACGTAAAAGTCTAAAAGTCTCATGGTGAAAGTATAAAACTATAAAAGTATACTAAAAAATGAAAGTAGAAAAGTTAAGTGGTATAAATATAAAAGTCTAATAAAACTATAAAAAAATTTGTGGTTAAAGTCGAAAACTTTAAAAGTATACTAAAAAGGAAAGTAGAAAAACGAAAATTTGTGAAAGTTTCATGGTCAAAGTAGAAGACCACAAAACTTTAAAAAAAAGTTTAAAAGTTAGAGGGTCGAAAATGTAAAAGTATGAAACATATGTGAAAACGAAAGTAGGAAAACGTACAATTATGAAAGTTTCGTGGCCAAAGTAGAAGATCATAAAACTTAAAACAAAAAGAAACTGTAAAGGTGAGAGGGTAGAAAACGTAAAAGTATGAAACATATGTGGCTAAACTAAGAAAACCTAAAGTTTACTATTCTATTTAAAAAAAGAAGAAAAAAAAACAAAGTGTAAAACTTTAAGGTAAAAAATGTAAAAGTATCAAACTTCCCTGGCCAAACTATAAAAAACTAAAACATAACTATTCCTAAAGAAAAAAAAAACAAAGTGTAAAACTTTAAGATAAAAAAAGTAAAAGTGTCAAACTTATGTGGCCAAAATATAAAAAACTAAAACATAACTATTTATTTTGAATTGTTGTTGTTATATACTAGTAAATCGACCCGCGCCTTGCGGCAGGGTCGAAAATACTTTTATTATGAAAAGTTACGACGGAGATCGTTTTGAGAGGGTTTACAAACGTTAAACTTACAATGATATTTCAAGAAGTCATTGTTGGAGAAGATATAGAGGGCATATATATATTTTGTAAGCTATAAATCCCTTGCAACGGGGTCGATTTAAATGACACTAAACATGTTCGATTGTATTATAAAATGGCATGTTTATAATAATAGATTTAAGTCAAATTTAACATCGTAAACCCAACCATTTCATGTTGATTCAAGTGTATAACCCACCAAGTTATTTTACATTTGGTGATAAAGCATCAACAACAACGAATGACATTCAACTACCATTTGCATTTGGGTTTTAACAGCACAAAACTTCAAACTGTATCCAACAATCATGTACCTGATCACTAGAGAAGTTCTAAGTTCTAAGTTCTGCTGAAACTTACCTATAACATAGGCTTCACCTAGAGCCTGCTAGTAGCTCTTAGGTGGTGCCCTTTGTATTAGATTAGCGAAGAAATCAGAAGCCTGAAAGGAAAAAAGATATGTCTCCATACAAAAGGTACCTAGACAAAAAGTACCATTTGTATTAGCTCTTAGGTGGTACCCTTTGTATTAGATATGTCTCCATACAAAAGATACCTAGAAACAATGAATTTTGTTTTAAAAAGGATAGAATTGTCAATGTGTGCTACCTTGGCGTTACCAAATTTTTGATGGTATCTGACTTGCATGTTCATTGAGGAACATGTAGGATAGTGTTGGTTTTAGGCGGTATGGTCTCCATTTGTGCAATACTCTTATCTCCATCGGCATTGTCGTTCTCGTGGCCATTATCTCAGAGACCTTGGAAGTTTGTGGACTTTGTTCCATGCAGCAATGAAATAATATGTTAAAAATGTTAGAATGATAGCAAACAGATTATGATAGAGGTTCAACAACCAAATATATATAGTTAATAAGGAAATGATAGGGATACTCACATAATAGTTAGCATAGGCAAGGAACAAATAACTTGAGAAACAAACCTGAAAGGAACCAACATATGAGAATAAGCAACCAATTTAAGTGCAACACCTAAGGCCTAAGTTAACAACAATGAATTTGTCCTTTACTCCTTTTAAATCAGGTTGCATCACAACTAAATAAATCAACTATTTTTTTCCTAGTACACACATGATAACAATTCATCATCATATGCATAATAATATATAAATAAAAACTTATTTGTTGTCACCAAACGGATAATTTGGTAACCAAAGTATGCCAAAGATTGATAAAATACCATAATCACATACAAAAGAAACTTACACGATAAAATCATTAAGATGTATGTCAAACATTCGAACAGAAACCTTCACTGATGAGTTGCAAAGCCTCAAATTATAATCCAAACTCTTGTCTTCCTATGTGTGCACTTTCATTCTCCATTCCTCAGCCAAAAGCTTCAAGAGAAACCTAGAACCAAAGCAGAAAAATAAATTAAAATTAAGCTTCTTAGCTCAGATCATCAACAACAAAGAAAGCATCTTAAAAACATTCAAACATAAACCTTCACTAATGAGTTGCAAAGCCTTCAGTTATAATCCAAACTCTTGTCTTCCAGTGTGTGCATCATCAACAAAGAAAACATCTAAGATTGACCTACATTCAAAAGTATTATCACATTGATAATAAAAATAATCATTAAAAAGTATGTCGATTTGTGTACAAAGATATTAAACAAAATCATCTGAATAGGTTCAGCCGAAGTCTTATTTATTCCACAGATTAATCCAGCAGCCTTCAAAAATCATAAACCGAATAAAAAAAGTAAAGCAAAAACCCATTAACAGACCTTGTGAAAATGCAAGCAACCGAAAAATAGTATCATTGCATACTGAAAACACAAACAATTGATAGTGATAACAGAAAATTAGCCTCGGATTTGTTAAGTATAATAAAGAAAATATGATGCAAAAGGTAACCCTTAGAAAACCATTACGATCCAAAGAAATCAGATCCAATAGATGTGATGATGATAAGTAAGGAAACTATAACTCACCAGTTTTCATGGTCTCATTTTTCCTTATTATGGTGTCAATGGCATCGTTCAATCGATCCCACAACATTTCGGTGTCCAAGCACTCAGCCTAATCGTAAATTTTCAGTAACAAAAACATGATTTTGAGGACTAAATTACATTCACTAAACATAATTCCAACCAAAAGTCAGATTTCAACACAACAGCCAGCTTCTCTTGCCATTCTCTACTGTTTTTAGTCCCAGGACTATGGTTTTCATTGACAACTCTGATCAAACAGTTGGTGTGCATTATTCAAAAACCCAATAAACAGCTATAAAAATCAAAACTTTGATGAACAAAACTTACCTAAAATCTGTTGGATGATGGAACCTCTAAGGGGTTGATATCTATCATTGTGTCAAGATCTTCTCACACACTCAAACGGTCTTGAACTACTTCCTATCTACAAACAACATATCAAATAAATTTCACATTTTAAATAATATTTTCAACTACTATAAGTGAGCATAATCCAGTACAAATATGCACCCACACCTCTTAACTTATAGTAATGCTTATACTCATTTTTTTATTAATTCTTTTGATATATCCAACTACACGGCATCTTTGGCGATAATTACAAAACAGAGCAAAAATCACTGGAAGAAATAGAGGATTTAAGGCGAAAGATGAACAAATACTTTACATGGATGTTGAAATTGAAATGGGTAAATTTCCTTTTTAACTAACATAGAAATCATACAATTTCACATGGATATATGATTTACGTAAAAAAAAATTTGTTGTCTGCCATCAAATGAAAAAAAGAGAGAGAAGAGAATGTGACCCGGTTCTCCGGTGACCCTTTGACCGACAAGCCGAGCTCCGGTGACCCTCAGGATGGCGGTTCTTCGCCATCTCGCACATCGATCGTGTACCCTTCCTCTATGCAGAATTGCAGACCCAACCGCGTCTCAACTTTCTGCTCCATTTTCTTCTTTGGAGGCTAGGGTTTCGCCGCTACAGTGGCAGTGGCGTGTTCCTAGTGTGTTGGTAGCGACAACCGCCGTTTCTATCTCCCCTAGTGGTGGCTAAGGTTTCACGGGTGGTAAGCGACCATCGTCGCACCTGCAGCGACCCTCGACCTTCCAGCCACCGATCGGTAAGATGGGGAAGCAACACCACCGCTTTCCGTCATCGCCGTCTGGAATCTGGAAGCTGAAGAGTGAGAGAGAGATGGTCGCCTGATGAAAGAGGGGAGATGTGGGTTCAGTGAAGTGAATGCTATAAGACACTGGACACGCGTGTGTCACCGCCATGATCATCCAATAGGGCAAAACCAAATAGTATCACCGTCCAAAAGTCCCAACGCTGAATTTACATCCGGCATCCATAGTATTTTTAGTGTCACTGACACCCTTTTCAAAACGTTATATAAATAATAATAATATAATTTAGTAGTACTTTGAATGGGTAAAATATGATCAAATTGGTTTAAATTTGTTTTCTTGGATGTATTTTGGATATGTTTGGGTGCTTATTTGAGTGTAAAAACACTTTTTGATAAAAGTTCTTGTTGGCTTAACTTTTTAAGGAGTTTTTTAAAAAAAATGTTTGGATTAACTTTTGTGGTGTGAAAATTAGCTTATAAATATAAAATGACCAAAAAGGACATTCTATATATATCAATTAGGTAGGTCATGTGTATTGTGGGGGTAGTATGATAATTTTGTTGTCTAAAAACAAAATAGAGTTTTGAAATGCTAAATTTTTGGTGCTTTTGAAAATCTACTTTTTACTCATTCTCCAAAAGTCATTTTGAAAAGTGATTTTACACTACCCAAACAATTAGCTTATTGGCTTTTTTAAAAAACCAATAAGTCAATAAGTTAATTTTTAATGGTTACCCAAACATGCTCTTAAGCTATTAGCAATAGTTGAAATTCAGTAGTTTGCTTGAATTCAAGTTATAACAAATGACCCAACTTGAATCTATCAAGGACTTTCTATGAGAAACCAGCCTGTGCGAATCAATATGGGTTGGGGTGAATTAATATGTTATATGATAAATGGGAGGATGGAAAATTGAAATAGGGAGGAACATGCCTTTGTCACTTAATTAGATAGCATTGTCATGTTTTGAGGTGGTCGAATGGTTGTTTGCTTTACAGGGAGGACCAATCCCTTTGTAGACCCTTTATTTAATAGACAGATCATGTCGCGGGTTTTAAAAATTATCTTAATCGGGTACGGGTAGGGTTGGATACTGGTTTGGCTGGTAAAACCCGTTTCATGCTCACCCATTAATTAACAATATATTGTTAGAAATTGAGAATGTGTTTTTCTGTGATAAATTATTCAATGTATACCAAGTGTTAGATACTAATGATAATTTAGGGTTTATATAACATTGGTTAGCAAGTTTCATGTGATACACAAGTGAACATCCCTTATTGTTTGGTTGTCTATTGTATGCGCTCAATGTATTCAAATGGATTTGCTCTTTTGTTTAATAACGCAAACTAGTTTTAAGCATGTTAAGTGGTTTGATTTTCTTTACTTCTTATTTTTTTTAATATTTTTTTAATCAGGGTCACTTTTGAATATGTATGGTGAATCAAGGTTATCTATTATATATCAAATACCATAAAAAAAGAATTAAATAGAAGATAACATTAATAAAAACTTAAACAATTTAATATCTAACACTTTTGAAAATGTGTGGTTATGGGCGTGTGGTGTGGTTGTATTGAGACAAAACGTATCTTATTTAAAGGGTATGGATCAAGACCCACTAACCCTTAAATAAATGTACGAGTACGGGTTTACTTTATTGGCTTGGTATGGCTGGTAAAATCCGTTTACACACCCCTACGTGAAATCAATGTATCATTGATCTTATTTGGTGATAATGTATCATGTAGAGGTGCACATCTCAAACGGTTATAGAACCGGTTACGAACAAACGAACCCTATTACTCCAGAAGTTGGTTAGCTTGTAAACAGTTCGGTTACAAACAGGCCCACCGGTTAGGGTTCAGTTACTGTGTTCAAGCCACCAAACCGGTTTTAAAACCGGTTATTATAACCGGTTGCTAAAAGCAAACCAAAAAAAAAAACTGGTTACAATTAGTTCGAAAAAAGAGACGTTAGTAACGGTTTTCTAGCCATTGGGAGGCTTTTGGACCTTTTTGTGTATTTTTTTTTACAATTTATACCCTCTAAGCTAGTATAATTACACCGTGTTGGTTTTGCTTAATCCACATCAATCTCTACTCTTTCTAATTTCTAAAACGCTCAGAAAAATGCTCCAAGTGCTGACGTGTAGGATCGTGACTATAAAAATGCAATCAAGTTTTAAAAGGTAAATTCCGAGAGACCAACTACACCCTACGGGCAAGTATACCCATCAAATTTAGAATAGTATCGGCAAGTACCGGATATCAATCCAAGGACGTAAATGCAGGCTCTCGATAACGTGACTTCGCTAATATTTAGCGTAAAATAATTGATGATGAACTAATTATGGAAATAAATTGGAATGAAGATAAGAAGATAAAACAGGCAACTAATAAAAGCTGACAGTACTCCTCTAAACCTAATTTGACCCTTAATCTGACTAATCAATAAGACAACTATCCACCAAATGATGACAGCTAAAGAAACTAAGATTATAGACACTGTTGATCAATTCAATAAAGTGATACACTAATAAATATAAGGTGAAGACATACCGGTAAGAATTGAGATTATAGATGACAATAATAATGTCATAGCCATGATGTTCCTCTTCCCTTTAAATGTCTTCTATTAATAGATTTTATGATTAGAGAGAATGATGTATATGGTGTTTTGTTTTCTCTAATTATTTATTTATAAGACATCAAAGGAAAGAGACCCTTCATATTATGTCATTATTCCATTCAAATAATGACTACATTAATAGGGACTTTATATCATATATTAATAAGGACTTTATGTCTCTTTATGTCACTTTGGTCATTGATATGAAATGATCCTAAAGGACACATGCAGGAATATTTCCAACATTCTCCCACTTGTCCGAGTGATAATTTATGATGAGCATTTTTAAAGTTTGGCCAAGTTAATAACACTTATCAGATTTCAAATTTTAAACTATAGTAGAAAACTACAGTCATTGAGTTATTCTAAACCCAAGACCCCCATTAATCATACTACAATTCCAAAAATGAACATAAGAAATTAAGGACCAAAGTGACTAGATTAATGCCCCTTAGTGCACAATAGTTATTTGTGCAAATTTATCAAATGTGTGTATAATATTAGGCACGCATATACATTTTATAGACAAATAAATATTCGAGGAAATTTTATTAATTACTAAAGCACATGCTATTACATAAGGTCTCTACTAAAACCCATTCTCAGTACGAGATCTTGAAAACATCTTAGTGGAAGACATTTAGTCATCGGATCTGCACGCATATCTTTTGTGCTAATACTCTCAATACAAAGATTGTTTTCCTCCACTCATTCTCGTACAAACAAGAACTTTGTATCGAGATATAACCCGGCTCCACTCGAACTGTTATTGTTCGAAAAACTAACGGCAACCGAATTATCACAATAAATCTTCAATGGTCTTGAAATGGATTTTACAACTTTTAGCCCGGCAATAAGATTCCTTAACAACATTCCTTGGCAAGTTGCATTGTACACTACAACGTATTCTGCCATCATGTTTGAGGTTGTTGTCAATTTTTGTTTATGGCTCTTCCATGAAATAGGTCCGCCTGCTAACATGAAAAAATACCCCGAAGTTGATTTCTTATCATTCGTTGCATTTAGCAAAGTCAGAATCAGAATAACTTATCATTTCTAAATCATCACTTCTTTTGTATGTCAACTTGTAGTCTTTTATTCCTTGAAGGTATCACTTTCTTTGCTGCTTTCCAATGATCTAGGCCATGATTAAATTGATAACGACCTAGCATTCCAGCAATATATGCAATATCCGGACGAGTACAGACTTGAGCATACATCAAGCTTCCAACTACTAAAGCATAAGGTATCAATCTCATCTGCTCCTTTTTAACCTCTGTTTTTGGAGATTGTGAAATTGCTTGAGCGTGTGGATCTTCTACTTAGTCGTAAGGAAATCAATGTAAATGTGTAAAACACAAAGAGTAAATACAAATGACTTGTATTAATCATAGAGATGACCACAAAGTACACAGAGAAGATATCACTCGGAAGCTGTTTCAATTCTATACAAGACGACCTATTTATACAAGCTGAAACACGATCGGCCGAACCTCAAGTTCGGCCACAAGTTCGGAGCTGTCCGAACTCCAGGTTCGCTGGGAGTTCGGACCTCAACAGTCTTGTGCGAATCGTCTTGTATTCGATACTTCACATGACGATCAGAACTATGTATCAACAAACCCCCCCTCGGCATGTGCAGTATCATCTTTTCCATTAAACTTGTATCTTGTATCTTCAATCAAACTCTTCCTCGATTTTGACGATGAGTTCAATCTTGAATACTTGATATTGCATCATGTGTAATCTCTTTATCAACCAATCTTCAGAAGACTTGAAGTTGTAATGTTCTCCTCTCACTTAGAAACCTGCCAACATAAATAATCTTGGTGCAAAATGTCTCTTCGAGACTTCAAGATATTTTTGATTTTGGAAATTGATTTTGTATTTCGTGTTGATCAATCGAAAACAAATAAGAAACAAAATCTTTTTGGATTTTAGAAACTTTATATTAAAACAATACAGAATCAGACACTATTTTTGTCTTTTGTGAGAAAGATCACAACTTGGGATCATATTGTTCATAACATGTTGAACTACATTTCAATTTCAATTATTGAAACACATAAGCCATGTCGATTGCAGATATAATTTGTCCAACTTTAAACTCTGGCACAATCATACTCATAACATCTGGATATGTTAAGGTGTTGATTAAATTTGCATTGATCAGTGTCCCCCACACTATCAGACATACTCAGATATGCTTTTGCTTATCACATTTTGTGATCTCATTTGTGATTTTAATCACATAATGATTGTAACCATGAAATAGTCAACTGTGTTCCATGCAAAAAGAAATAAGAACGTTAAATCGTCTACCTTAAGGTCGATCTTTCGATACGCAGATAAGGCCTCGGATTTAACAAAATAAGAAAATAAAACAAGTTAAAGTTGTATAACTCAACAACAATCAGGTCGGTACTCCCATACACGCAGAGAAAGTCCGATGAGTTATACGAAACACCAAAGAAAATAAAGCAGAACGTCAAACGAACAACGATCAGGTCGATCTTTCGATACGCAGAGAAAGTCCGATCGTTTGACAAAATAAAGAAAATCAAACAAGTTTAAATCTTTGTAAAATGAACCATGTATACACAGTGACTTCTCATTTTATTTTTCACACATCTTTTTCTTGATATATCATGAGATATGCATCAAGATGTTGTCCACTAGGTCAAGCATCAGATTTAGTGTATATCACATTTGTATACTTTCTGATTTGTCAAGCCTACCTTACACATCGATCAAATGGTCTTATGGCTTTTTCATTTACTTTATCCATGAGTCATACACTGTCAGCCAATGTACCATCATTTCCCAATCATGTCGGAGACGATTCCTCATTTTTCAATGTTTTTTGGCTTTTTGTATTTTTCAAATTTCTCCCCTTAAAAATGACAACTCTATGTTATAGATTTTCATTTTTACTATTTGAAAAACAACAAACTTTTTTTTTTAACTTATGCAAAAACAAACTCCCCCTCAGAATGAGACGGAGTGAGAAACCAAGGAAAAATTGATCAACCAACACGAATACGGTCAGTTTAGTACGTTGAAATCCAAAAATTGATTTTGAAATTCAGGTTAATTAGAACAGATATTTTACAATCAGCAGTTGTCCAATCACCGAAAGGTCTTCCTGAAATACCTGCTGGACACCAAATAAAACATTAGATACTTTGGGATCGACCCGATTCAACAGCGTCGGGTCGCCCGGTGTCTTCCACATAGTCACTGTTGACTTTGGAAACAGATTTTGGTTTCCATATCATTGTAGATAAAATTTTTGAATAGAAACCGAAAAAATTTGCAACTGGCGTCTGTGGTGTAGACCCAGACGACTTACTAGTTGATCTACCCTTTGGAGACCATGGTTCATCAAAAATTTTACCATTATTATCCACATATTTTGCATTTGTATGAACATATGCAGTCGTCGGACAATCAGCAGCCAGATGTCCAGGTCGTCGACATGCATAACAAATTCTCTCACAAAACTTTGATGAGAATTTGACAAACTTCCTTGGTTTCCAACTATGATTCGCAGCAGGAGAATCATAGTAACCAAGAAAATGATGAGAAGCAAATGAATCAAAGAAATTGTCAGAAGAATCATACCTGGGAGATGATCTTTGGGGTAGGTAGTAAGAACCACTTGAAGAACCGCCAGAATGATAATGACCATTTCTTGATGTAGAAACTTTTGACTTCTTCTGATGAGATTGCTTTTGCTGAATCTGAACAGGTTTAACAAATTGGTCTTTAGGTTGTTGCTGAAGAAGAGGAACATGCTGAACAACAACCTTCTTCGGTTTCTTTGTCTTCTGTTGCACTAAAACATCCTTAACTTCATAAACCAAACCTGTATGTTTGAATCCAGAAACCTTTGCATATCCAGACGAAGAACCATAAGCATGTCTCTCTTTAGCTTCTCTGGTGAATTTATCTTTGATGTCCTTTAGTTTGTTCTTTTCAATCCAAACTTTTCCTTCATCAGGTGTAGAAGAAGTACTTGAAACTATTTTATTAAAAATTTGTTCATTTTCCAGAAGAACAGAGTTTGAAGTAAACTTTGGAGCTTCACCCAATGGTTTGTGCTTTTTCTCAGATTTTGATTTCTTTTTCTTGGATGAAGTGGCAAACTTCGAATAATCATGCAATTCGTCCTTAGGATCAAGTAGAGCAGATGTAACTTCAGATAAATTCACTGGTTGAGGAACCATGTGAATATCATCTTTCTTAGAACTATCTTCACTTCAATCCTGTTTATATAAGAAATTTAACAATGTTGGTGACAAATTGCAATTCTTCACTTGCCGTTTTAACTCCAAAATTTCTAACTTCAAATCATTGATTTTCTGTTGAGCATCAAACACTTCCTTTTGTGACTTAATAAACTTTGCGTTAAGCTCATCATATTCATAAATCTGCACTTTACGAATGTCACATTCAGCAAATAATTCTTCAAGCACACTTTCTCTTTTCTTTTTGTAAATCTCAATATCTTTTGTCAAAACTTCATTCTTATCACGATAAATAACACTTTCATCTTGAAGCATAGAGATCTTATTTTGAAGTTTCTCAATTGTATTTTCCGATTCAATCAAAAGAGAATTTTCCTTTTCATACTTCTGTTGAACAGGATAAGCCTTGTTGAACAATGCCTCAAAATCTGCAGTAACATCTTTAGCTTCAGCTTTAGCTTTTTCACTTTAAACCAACAAGTTATCCTTTTCTTTCATCAATTTCTTGTTAATCTTAGCATATTCAGCACACTTTGAACATATTCCATATTGAATTTCTTCAATGTCACTTTCATCCCCTTTGTCATATTTAACATAAAAATTTGTTTCAGAATCAGAATCAGAATCAGTGATACAACCATTAATTTGTGCATTCTTGAAAACAATATCATCATCCTGTTTGTCAAACAATTTATCACTTCCTGATTCCAAACCACTCGATGCTGAATCATATGATTTTGAATCAGAAGAATCTGAGTTAATCTTCATGATCTGATCATGTGCATATGCCTCACCTTTTTCTTTCAATGCATCCCATTTATCTTTAGCAGTATAATACTTTGTGATTTCAAAACATAATTCTTCTGAAAGAGCAGCTTGAATAATGTTTCTCGCTTGTTTCTCATTATTTGTATAATCCCTTTCTTCTAGAGATAATGTCGATGAAGTATTGGATCTCCTCTTGTATCAGTAGGCCATTTGAATTGTTTAATGATTATTTTCCAAAACTCTTCAAAATGTTTGTTGATGTAAATCTCAAAATCAACTTTCCATTTATCATAATCTTCCCATTTCATCAGGATAGGTATCATAGAACTAGCTTGTGATACATACATTTTTCAACAATTTATGAAAAATCAATTCAATATGCTTGAATCACTCTTTTATCAACGCTAAAAACTAACACTCCAGAAACTTCAGACTAAAAAACGAAGGTCTTCCAAGCAGATTTTGGGGGTCAAACCGGAGGGTACTAGCCGTTAGGCTAGTAAAAGTATAGATCTCTCCGAGACGAACGTTTTGACTGGTATTAGCTCCCGTAACTCTTTACGGTCTCAAGTTACGTCAGTTTTCATGAACCACTCAAAATCTTAATAATGTTCACCGAACCTCCGCCGAACCTCCTCCGAGCTACCTCCGAACTTTGTCCGAACCTAAGCTTCGCCGAACTCTCTTCGAACCTAGCCTTCGGACAATCAAACAGAATCTAGACCGAACTTGTTCTCCGAACTTGGACCGAACTCTCACCGAACTCCGTCCGAACCTCGAGTTCGGAGCGGTTACTCCGAGGTTGTCCGAACCTCAGACGAGACCAAGCTCACTCGACTCCATTTTCTTGTTTTTCAACGTTTTTGACTGGAACTTTCGACAGGAATTCAAGCAAACTCGAAATGAACGATCTAGGAATGAATTTTTGATGGAAAGACCACTGGTAACAATCAAACGAACTCAAACATGATTGACATTTTCGCAAAATCGTGAATTTGAACTCAAAACTCCGAGAAACACTGATTTCTGACTAGTAGAGCAAACCAAATGCTCTGATACCACTTGAAATTGCTTTAGCATGTGGATCTTCTACTTAGTCGTAATGAAATCAATGTAAAAGTGTAAAACACAAAGAGTAAATACAAATGACTTGTATTAACCACAGAGATGACCACAAAGTACATAGAGAAGATATCACTCGGAAGCTGTTTCAATTCTATACAAGACGACCTATTTATACAAGCTGAAACACGATCGGCCAAACCTCAAGTTCGGCCACAAGTTCGGAGCTGTCCGAACTCCAGGCTCGCTGGGAGTTCGGACCTCAACAGTCTTGTGCGAATCGTCTTGTATTCGATACTTCACATGACGATCAGAACTATGTATCAACACATTGGCAAGAACAAAAAACATCTCCTTTAACTAATGTAGCAATTGAAGGAGAGCAATTTTGCATGTTATAACGCGTTAGAACACGTTCAATATAAGCTTTCTGAGACAACCCTAAAGTCCCTTTAGCTCGATCTCAGTGTATTTCGATGCCTATTACATAAGAAGCGTCTCCAAGATCCTTCATGTAAAAATTACATGAAGGATCAATCTCATCTGCTCCTTTTCAACCTCTATTTTTGGACATTGGAAAGAACAAAAAACATCTCCTTTAACTAATGGAGCAACTGAAGGAGAGCAAATATGCATTTTATAACGCATTAGAACACGTTCAATATAAGCTTTCTGAGATAAACCTAAAGTCCCATTAGCTCGATCTCGGTGTATTTCGATGCCTATTACATAAGAAGCGTCTCCGAGATCCTTCATGTGAAAATTACGCGAAATTAATCACTTTGACTCATGCAACATATCTAAGTTATTACTTGCCTAAAATATCATCTACATAAAGGAGCAGTATAACAAAATTGCTCCCACTCATTTTGAGGAAAGTGCATTGATCAACTTGATTTTTATTGAAACCTTTTTTTTTCATTACTTCATCAAACTTTAAATACCACTGACGATGCTTGTTTTAACCTGTATATGGATTTCAAAAACCTATAGACTAAGTGTTCTTGCCCTTTAGGTTTGAAGCCTTCAGGTTGATCATAAACACTTCTTCATGTAACTCACCGTTAAGGAAAGCAGGTTTAATGTCCATCTAATGTAACTCTAAATCAAAATGAGCTACTAGGGCCATAACAATCCTTAAGGAATCCTTCGTGATACAGGTGACAAAGTTTCCTGATAATCAATCCCCTCCTTTTGGGTGTAGCATTTAGCAATCAATCGTGCTTTATAGCGTTCAACGTTTCCATTCGGGTCTAATTTGGTTTTAAAGACCCATTTACATCCAATGGGTTTAGCACCCTTGGGTAATTCAACCAATTCCCACACACTATTCTTATGCATGGAATCAAGCACATCAATCATAGCTTTATTCCACTCAGACGATTGATATAGCTTCATTATAAGAGGTAGGATCGTTAATCTTTCCTATATCCAGATCAGCTTCGTTAAGATAGGTTACATAACCATCAAAGTTAGCAGGCCTTCTAGGCCGTGATGACCTCCTTAGCTGATTTTCGGGTTCATCAGTAGTCGTCTTAGTACCTTGCTCTTGTGCATTCGATGTGCCTTTGTTTATAGGGATGTTTGGAGCAACATGGTTTTCTAATGGTACAGTGTTCTGTAATGGTGCAGTGTCATGTACAAGAGGTGTAATAGGCGGTAATTGTAGAGAGAGCCCATTTCCCCCCCCCTCTTGTACTTCTTGTAAGTCAAAATTTTGATATTCACTACTACCAATGACCTTTGAATCCTCAAGGAATTCCCACATGAGAGCTCTCCACCATACGAGTTACATGTGAAGGATAATAAAATCTATATCTCTTAGAATGTTTACGATATCCGATAAAGGAATAACTGACAGTTTTCATGTCAAGCTTTTTCTCGTGAGGGTTTTAAATCTTAGCTTCGGCAGGACAACCCCATACTTTCATATACTTCAAGCTTGGCTTCCTCCCTTGTTAGAGCATTATCTAGTCGTCGTGTGAAGTATCAAGTTTAAGATAAAGCTACAAGATTGTCTCCTCACAAACTGACCCGAAGTGGCAGTTCGGGTGCACACGAACTGACCCGATGTGGCAGTTCGTGTGATATCTAGTTCGGACAGTTTTGACCGAGTTTAAATAGCTTATCTTGTATAATATTTTTAGAACTTTCTATCCAATCTTCTGTGTGTAATCAAGTGTATACTCACTGTGGTTTCTAATACAATTCCTATTGTATTTACATTTCGTGTCATTGCTTTCTAACTCGAATTACATTGATATCGCATTGATCGAGTAGATGATCCGCCACTCACCCACTTACAAGTGGAATTAGAGCCTTTGGTTCAATCTACTGATCAGATCTCAGCTGTTTTATGGTTTTTTTTAGCTAAAATGTGTCGGTTTTTGAAAATTGGTGTGTTTTTGCTTCATTTTGATCATTTCAGTTGAGCTTCTTGTGAAAATTTTGGTCCTAATTCATTCCTTTCGAGTATTTTTGATCTACTACTGCAAATCACGTTTAAAATCTTCAAAAATCGTGAAATTTGAGTAAAAAATGGTCCAAGTCGGTTGAGTTCAGATCAAGAACATTCTGTTTGAAAAATAATCGCTCCAAAGTGTGAGTTCGGATAAGTTCGGATAAGTTCGGTTAAGCAAAGTGTGAGTTCAGATCAGTTCGGATAAGTTCGGTTAAGCGAAGTACCAGTTCGGATTCCAGCTCAGATTCAGTTTGATTTTGACTTCGTATCTCAGTTCGGATTTCAGTTCGTGTAACCGAAGTCACAGTTCGGATTACTTTGTTTCAGTTCAGTTCATTTTCACTTCGTTTCTCAGTTCGGATCACGTCGGATCATCAATTTTCAGTTCGGCTCAGTTCGGTTAAACAGAAATCAAGATGTCTGATTTTCAAGCATTCGCTGCAATGCAAATGTCGATGCAAACCACGATGCAAAGTATGCTGAATTATGATAATGAAATAGGAACAAGTCAGAAAGTTCCCAAATTAATGAAATTGGAAGATTATCATAGTTGGGTAAAACATTTTGAAGCGTATGTGGATACAAATGATGTTGATATGTGGTTAGCATTTACTGATCAATATAAGTATCCTAAGGATATGTATGGAGAGCCGTTCTTCAAAGAAAATTTGATGCTAAACAAAAGAAAGCATATCAAGCTGAGAAAAAGGCTTACGACACGTTGATATGACATTACCTAAGGAGTTGTTACATCAATTTTCTGCTTATGGAACATCAAAAGGTTTATGGGATGCTTTGCAGAAGCGATGTGAAGGTAATGATTAATATAAGAAAAGCCAACAAAAAAAGTTTTGAAGAAAGAATTTGATAATTTCAAACATTATCAAAATGAAACGATTCCAAATTTGATTACAAGATTTGCATATCTGATGAGTGAAATGGTGTTGGTTAACATTACAAAGGAGGATTCTGATCTGAAAGAAAAGTTGTTGGAAGCATTATTGGAGAAATGGGAAAATTATGTCATGATGATTACTCATGATAAAGAGTATCCGGGTTTGTCATTCAATGATTTGGTTGAAAGAATACAAGAAAGAGATATGGAATTGACCATAAAAAATCATTGCCTGCGCAAATACAGAATCCTGCTGTGTATCATGGAGAAAATTATTCTACCATTCATGCTGTGAAATCGAATGTTTTAAGTTCCGCAGGCCCTACAACATTTGTTACCGTTATAAAAATGGTTATTCGTCTGGCTGTACTGTTTCATTTCCAAGTTCATTAACACACAATTCCTTATCAGTTAAAACAACTGAGGATTATATGGCCTCCTTTAGTCTCGTCATATTTTGGTGTTATTACTAGTTCAGTGAGTAATGCAGAATTGATAGAAGAAGACTATGATCAAATTGATTATGATCATCTTGAAGAAATGGATTTGAATTGGCAGTATTCTATGCTGGTTAGAAGAACAAATAAATTCTTTAACATAACCGGGAAGAAGAGGTTGAATCAAGATGGCAAGATTGGGTTAGATAAAACAAAGATTAAATGTTTCAAGTGTTCTATGTATGGACATTTTGCTCGTGAATGCCCAAAGTCAACCAACGATAAGCTTAAGTCTGGTCAACATGCTCATTTGGTTAAAGCTTCAACAAGTCAAGATCAAAAAGCTTTTGTTTCTCTTGATGAAAGAATGGCAGAAATATTTTGACATCCAAATGAATTTTCCTGGAATGCAGATACTGGTGTTAGAAGGAATGTGTATCAATATGTTGATATAAATGAGATCACTACAGATAATGAAGCTGTTGCATTAATGGATCATCATCTAAGTAATAGTATTCTGACTGATTCAGAAGCAAGTTCGAAAGCAACAACAGTTGAAGAAGTTCAAGCAAATGTGACTGAAAATCCAAAGGAAGAAGAGATTACATGTTATAAGTGTGTTGGTTTAAACAACAAAAATGCTAGTTTGGAAAGAGATCTTGAGTTGTTGACTGACAAAATTTTCGTGCCCAAGCAAGAATTGGAAAGTTTTCAGAATACGTATTATGAATGGATTCCAATCAATGAGCAGTTGCTGAAAGAAAGAACTGATTTGTTTGAAGAATGTGAGAAAGCTAAAGCTGAAGCTATGGAAACTGCCAAAAACTTTGAAGCTTTATTCCAGAAAAGTTATCCAGTTCAACAGAAATATGAAAAAGCTAATGCAGTTGCTGTTGAAGCTGCTGATAGAATTTTGAGTCTTCAAGAAGAATTATCTACATTTCGAGATGAAAATGTACTTCTCCGAGATAAGAATGAAGTCTTGACAAAAGATGTTGATATTTTCAAGAAGAAGTGGGAGAAGGTCACTAAAGAAGTGTTAGCAAAATGTGAAATAAGGAAGCAGAAATGTATAAATACCATGATTTAAATGAAGTGTTCATTGCTTCTCAAAAGGATCTGTTTGCTGCTCAACAACAGATTGCTGAATTAAAATTGGAGATTCTGAAACTACAACGACAAGTCAAGAATTGCAATTTATCACCGACATTGCTGAATTTTCTGTATAAGAAAGATAGAATTGATGATGATTCAAAGGGAAAATATATTCACAAGGTTCCTTCACCAGTGGATTTATCTTAATTTTCATCTACTCCTATTGATCCAGAAGCTGATTTGCTTGATTATTCTAAGTTTGCTACTCCTGCAAAGAAAAAGAAAACTAAGCCAGCAAAGAAGAAAGAGAAAGTTAGTGACCTCCACCCCTTTTTTCATTACTAATCGAATATCCTTCACTATTTGACTAAAAGTGAAGCGCCAAAGTTCACATCTGATTCATCATTTTTGGAAAATGAAGTTGTATTTGACAAAAGTGTGACTGGTAATTCTACTCCTACATCATCTGAAGTTGAAGCTGCTAAGTTTTTGGTGCAAGAGAACAAAATACCAGTAATTAAAGTCAATTTTACTCAACAAGCACATCAAACAATTGCTTCTGGTAGTTCTCATGCTGAATCCTTAAAATCTTCTGGTTTTAAGCACAAAGGGCTTTGATTTATACAAAAGGAGGTACCAGTTAAATCTCAAAATCCAAAGAAGAAGGAAAATGTTAAGACGGGTTAGGATCAAAAGAAATCACAACCTCCAAAGAAGCAAAATGCTGCTTTCTATTTAAAGAACGATTCTTATTATTATGGAGGTTTGTCATCTAATTACAAAGTTTCGTCACAGAGAAAATCTCCGAGGTATGATTCTTATGATGATTTTTTTGGATAATTTTGGTTCTGATAACTCATCATTTTCTAAAAATTCAAAGAATTTTTCAAATGATTTTAGGCTTCGTGAAAGAGTTTGTTATGCATGTGGTCGACCCGGACATATGGCTGCAAATTGTCCAATGACTGCATAGATCCACAACAATGCCAAATATGTGGATGAAAATGGTAAAAAATTTTATGAACCTTGGTCCCCAAAGTTCAAATCAACTAGTAAGCCGTTTTGGTCTCGACCAAAGACGCGGTTTGAAAATGTTTCAGGTTTTGATTCAAAATTTTCATCAACTATGATATGGAAACCAAAAGTTGTTTCCAAGGCTAACGATGACACTATGGAAGACACTGGGCGACCTGCCGCTGTTGAATCGGGTCGATCCCTAAGCAACTAATGTTTTATTTGGTGTCAACAGGTATTTCAGGAAGACCTATCGGTTATTGAAAGATTGCTGGTAGTGGAATATCTGTTTTAACTTAAAATGCATTTTCAAATCATGTTCACACTCCTATTTTCAAAATGCTACAATGCAAGTATTCATGTTGGTTGATCAATTTTATTTTGTTTTCACTTTGTCTCATTTTGAGGGGGAGTTTGTTTCTTTGAAAAATACAAAAATAGTGTGTCGTTTTTCAAATGGTAAAATTGAAAATCTAAAAATAGAGTTTGTCATTTTCAGGGGGAGTAAATTTGAAAAGACAAAAACATGGAAAAATGAGAAATTGTATTCGACATGATTGGGAAATAATGGTACATTGGCTAACGATGTCTGACTCATGGATAAAGTATATGAAAAAGCAATAAGACCACATTTTTTGATGTGGTAGGTAGGTTCAGCAAATTAGAAAATATACAAATGTGATATATACTAAATTTGATGCTCGACTTAGTGGACAACATCTTGAGGCGTATCTCAAGATATATCAATAAAAAAGATATGTGAAAAAGAGAATGAGAAGTCACTGTGTATACATGTGTTCTTTTTGCAAATATTTAAACTTGTTTGATTTCTTTTATTTTCTCAAGTGACCGGCCTTTCTCTGCATATCGAATGATCTACCTGATTGGTGTTCACTTGAGGTTCTGCTTTATTTCTTGGTTTTTCGTATAATTCATCGGACATTCTCTGTGTGTCTGTAAGGAATATCTCTTTGAAGATTTCCGGCTGAAAGGTAATTTGAAGTGTTCCTACTGAAGTTGAAGTTCAAGCGGAAGTCTCAAGTTCAAGCGGAACATGCAGTTCAACCGGAAGAAGCAATTTTGTCATATAGCGAATATTCTGGGTGAACTCGATTATCCACCAGATAATGAGTTCAACTGGACTTTTCCTGAGAAGTCTTTTTAGCCGTCCAATCCTGCTAAAGCTTCTTGGTTGCTTCCAAATCTATCAAAGCCGCTCTCCCAAAGTAGAATGTTGCTGATCAGAAGCAAGATATCCCATATGTCGAAGTTTATTCTTTTGGTAGTTGTATTTGACTTTTTGTTTAACGGTTTAGATTAAATCGTTTGAGATCAATGGATGTCAATGATCTCATCAGCACTATATAAAGCGTACTTAGCTCTTAGTTTTACACACGGTTCTCGATCAACTTGTAATAGTGTAACTTTGAGTTAATGCAAATAGTGCCGAGTATTTTCTACTTCGTTGTTACTATAATTACGCAAACAAACACTTACATTGTACAAGAGAACTAAAATATGCTTAAGTAAAGTGAAATATAACTTCATTCCGCAGGGTTATATTTACAAGTAGAGGGTTTCTTGTTAAGTTAAAGACTAATTAACACCGACCCTACAAGTGGTATCAGAGCTTTGGCTCCTACTTTGAAGACTTCTAGTGCTTCAAAGTTGATACTCTACTTGTTTACTTTACAAGCTTTGTTGTTTTTGTCTTTCAAAAGTTTTTCAAATGAATGAACTCAGTTTAGGATCTTCAAACGGTAGCGCTAACAAACCACCAATGTTCACTCCTGATGCCTTTGGTACCTGGAAACTCACGATGGAAGGTTTTGTTAGGATCTTAGATCGCCGTATATGGAAGTCCTTGACTGAATGTCCCTACTCTCCTATGGTTCCATCAGCTGATGATGTTGAAGTCAAGATACCAAAACCTTTAGAAAAATATGTTGAATCTAACTATGCTGCTCTTGAATTTGACTATAAAGCATATTGGACTCTACAGGCTGCACTTCCCAACTCCATTTTAAATGGGTTTAAGGGTTATAAAACTGCACATAGCCTGTTGAATACTTTGAGTGAAATGTATGAAGGAACCAGTGAAGTTAAGGAAAACAAGAAAGATGTTTTGAAACAGAAATATGAAAAATTTACTTACAAATATGGTGAATCTATGACTAACCAGTACCTGATATTTGTTTCTTTACTTGATTAACTGCAAAAAGTAGGTGTAAAACTAGATCAAGTTGATGTAAACAGAAAGTTTCTACGTTCCCTGCCTTCTGTGTGGACAGTTTACACTGTTAGTATCAGAGAATGTAAAATTTTGAAAAAGATGAGGCTTAGTGAACTTCATGGCATACTCAGTGCCTATGAAATGGAACTAAATCATAAGCAAAACTCACCTTCTGAATCAACTCAGCTGTTTTCAACTGCTCTAGTAACTACTGATTTTCATAACCAAAGATCTTCAAATTCATCTTCTTATCAGTCACCTATAGTCAGTTTCCCTGAGACACCAAGGTGTCAAAAGAGCTTCTCAAACTCGTTTGTTAACTCTCACAATGCTTATGTAGCAACTGACTCATACCAAGGCTTCATTCGTAAAGACTTAGAATGTATAGGTGCTGATGACTTAGAAGAAATGGATATTTTGACCCAACTTGCTATGGTGTCTGTTAGAGCCCAAAGATTCTACATTGGCTTAGACAAAAGCAAGGTGAAATGCTACAACTGTCACCAACTTGGACACTTTACAAGAGAGTGCCCACAACTAAGAAGAGAAGGACAGAATCAAGGTCATGCTCAGATGAAGAATCACGGTGGAAACAACCACAACAATTCAAGTAACAACTCTGCTCAGAATTCAGGTCACCAACCAACTCCACCACAACCAACCGGAAGTCAAAACCATCAAAATGCTATTGCTGCTATAGCAAACCAAACTGAATGTGTGGAATGGGAAGACTTCATAGCTGAGTTTGAGCCAATTAATCATGCTTTGATGGCCAAACACGACTCCACTTCAGATCAGGTATATCCTATTCCAGAAAAAGTTTTAGAAAACTTATGCATCCCTACTTGCATTGAACAAGTGACAAAGTACAGAAATCACAACACTGACCTGATTGATGAAGTATCAAATTTGAATGAGTTAAAGGAATGCTTTAAGAAAACTGAGTCATCTTACATTGCTAAGATTAACAATTTAAACAAAGAATTTGAAAAGTTAAAACAAACCAACTCAATTCTTGAAACACAACTTGATGATTTGTTGTCCAAACTTGAGAAATCAAGAAAGGAAACCAAAGATGCTAAGGCCGAGGTTGACATTCTTGAGATAAAACTGAAAGATGCTTTGTTCACTTGTGATAAGTTTCAAACTACAAATAAGAAGGCTGAAAAGTTATGGTTGGGAGGGATGTATGGTAAAACTAGTGTTGGCTACAACAATGTTGAGCCACCAATTGAGTACCCACCTGCAATTGAACCAATTGAAGCTTTGAAAACAGACTGCAAAGTCAGTCTCACTGTTGATGACACTTCATCATAGTCAAGCATTAAAAAATCTGTTGAAACAAAGAAGCCTGAATTCACTGATGCAACCACATCTACATCAGTTGACCAATCAAGGATTTTGAAACCATCAATTGATGTACCACCCCCACTGTCTATGAATCAAAGGATTCAAAAGTTGGAGGAAAACAACCTGAACAACCCAAGGGAAGTCAAACTCAAAGACTTGGTCAACTAACTTACAAGCAAATAACAAAAAATGAGTCTCCTAGGAAAAATGAGTTTTATAAAGCCAGAGTTCTTGAATGTGTATTTTGTGGTGAACAAGGGCACCTAGCTGCCATGTCTCAGTTCAATCCTTTGAGTAAAGTCCAACCTATTTCAAAACCAAAACCTGTTCAAAAACCAAAAGCTGGTTTTCAAAAGAAGCTCACAGGTAGAATCTCACCTGTGAAAAGTCAAACAATGAAGTATTTTGGTTCTGATTCTAACAGCTTTTAGTTGGAAATGAAAGAAATGGAAGTTTTACTATTTTGAAACAAAATCGTTTTTCGGCTGAAGTTCAAGCGGAACAACTTTCCGCTCGAACTCAAGTTTAACCAATAAATAGATCCCAACCCGAATCAGCTACTGCTCCCAAGCAGAGACCAAAAGTACATTTTGCTGATGGGTTTGAACATTTTGAAGCTCAAGGAAGAAGAAATCCCACAAGAGGAAAGATCACCTCTAGGGAAAGTTTTTTAAAAAGCAAGAAATCTAACAAACCGGAATGTGTTGCTAGTTCAAGTGGAAGTCACTTTATTCCACTTCAGGGTGAAAATTTGAAACAAAACAACTATTTTTCACAAAGATTTTCAAAATCACCTGAAAGAACTAGGTCGGTCAATCAAACTCACAGTTCATCTAGTGAAGTGCCCAAGAAAGTGACCAACAAACAAAGAAACATTCAGGGAATACCGGGAGAGAAAAATTGCTAAAAGGAAAAACAGCAAAAGTGAAAGATTCAGTCAAACAAGAACTCAATATGAGAGCTTGAACCTTGATAATGATGATCTGCTCACTGATGCTCCAGTTTTGAATACTCTAGTACTCAAGGAGTACACGTATAATGATGCTTATGGCAGACCCAAGACCACTCAGGCTTGGATCCCCTATAGAAACTGATCAATTATGATATCTGCAGGTGCAGAATAAAGGCCAACATAGCCTATGGGTATACAGTGGATGCACTTGCCATATGACAGGGAATAAGCACATACTGGAAAATACAAAAAGAATCAATGGAGGACCAGTTGCCTTTGGAAGCACAAAAGGCCATATCTCAGCACAAGGAGATGTGAGTAATGGACCGGTAAGCTTTGATAGAGTCAATTTTGTTGATATTTAAATTTTAATCTTCTCAGTGTCTCACATATGTGTGAGAAGAATTTAAATTTGATGTTTAATGAGAAAAAGGCCATAGTTCTCAAACCTGGTGTTAACATTCCTAATGAGCTAATCATGCTTAAAGCACCTAGGAGAGATGGGCTATACATCTTGGATATGTCAGTTGTTACACCCTCTTGTGGCACTGCTTGCTTTATATTCGAAGCCTCAAGTGATGAGTCTGATTTGTGGCATAGGAGGTTAGGACATGTAAACTACAAGAACATGAACCGAATTATCAATCTTGGCTTGGTTAAGGGCCTTCCTAACAAGCAATTTACATGTTCTAAACACTGTGTGCCATGTCTCAAGGGCAAACAACACAGAACCTCCTTCAAGCCAAATGTTGAATTTTATATTTCACAACCTCTAGAGATGCTGCACATGGATCTTTTTGGTCCAACTAGAGTAAAGAGTTTAGGGAAAAGGTCATACTATTTTGTTATAATTGATGATTTTTCTAGGTACACTTGGGTTTTCTTTCTTAAAACAAAAGATGAAACTACTGAATTGTTGAAAACTCTTGTGATAAATTTAGAAAATCAATCCAATGTCAAAGTGAAAACAATCAGGTGTGACAATGGCACTGAATTTAAAAATCATGTTTTGAATTCATTTTGTGAAGAAAAGGGAATTGTTAGACAATTTAGTTCTCCTAGAACTCTACAACAGAATGCCGTTGCTGAAAGGAGAAATAGGACACTAACTGAAGCTGCTAGGTCAATGTTAGCAGACTCTAAACTCCCTGTGATATTTTGGGTAGACGCAGTAAACACCACTTGTTATGTCCAAAACAGGTTTTTGATTGTCAAAGGCAAGAACAAGATACCCTATGAGCTTTGGAGAAAAAGAAAGCCCAATATTTATTTCTTTAAGCCATTTGGATGTCCTGTTACAATATTAAGAACCAATGAGCTATTGCCCAAATTTGCAGAAAAGACAGATGAAGGATATTTTGTTGGATATTCTGGCGTGTCTAAGGCATACATAGTGTACAACAAGAGAACCAAAATTGTTGAAGAAACAATAAATGTATATTTCAATGAAAAATCTTCCAACAATTTTGAGTCTCAGCCCATCTGGTTATTCGATATTGATGCACTAACTACTGCTTTCAACATAATTGTTGAGAAGCCTGTGAGTTCTTCAGTGCAGGAACATAATCTTTGCAGGTCAGCTGATGAACATTGGAAGAAGCAACCATGATGAAACCAGCAAGAAGTCAATCTTCTTCTCTTCAATGAGCATCAAACCTATCTTGCCAGGCAATGGAAAGAAACTGTATGAAATAGTTCAACTTGACATAGAAACAGTTCCGGTTGAAGTCCAAGCGGAACCTGTTTCTCCGGTTCAAGTTCAACCGGAAAACTCAATTTCAGAAACTATGGAGAACACTGATTCAGGGTCAAATGAACGTGAAAATTCAAATGATACTACATCAAATGAGCTTAGTTTTGAGCATCTGACCCATAATCCAGAAGCCAGTTTTCATGAAGTAGTTGAAGTTTCAGATCTTGTGTCACACATTGGTGATATTGAGCTTGATATTGTTTCAAAGTTTTGTAGAAGCATATTTCTATGCTGCATTGTGTCTCGTGTATTGTATCTATGTGAGAGCATATGTGTGTGTGTCTATGAGGGCAGCGGACCAATTGGTCTAGCGTACCAAATGGTCCGCCGGACCAGATGGTCCAGATGTGGTCCGCAGCTCATTTAGTCGTACCTATAAATAGGTAGCATGTGTAGAGAGTTTAAGACTTCTGAGAACTACTTGTCATATTCTACGCTTCTGTGTGTGTTTCTGTGTGTGTGCTCTCAAGGCTTATTAATACAAATTTCATTTGTATTTACTTGTTCGATCTCATCTTCATCTCATTATCACGTGATTAGCAAACGATCCATCGCTCCTTGCGTCTACAAGTGGTATAAGAGCTATCTGGTTCCATTTGCTGATCATATTATGTGATTTTGGAGATTTTTAGAGAGAGAAAGTTTGGGTTTTCTTCATTTTTCATCAAATTTCCGCAATTCCGAGTGTTTCAACGATGGAAAATGATTTCTGAGTGTTGCTGGAGTGTTTTCGCATCATACTAAATCAATTTCCAGCTCCAAACGTCAAATTTCACGAAAATCAGTGAAATCAGCCTCGAAATCAGACTGGTCCGCCCGATGAACAGTTCTGGTCCGTCGTACCACATCTGATCCGCAGGTATATTCTGGTCCGCTGGTTATCAATCTGATCCGCTGAGGTATAATCTGGTCCGCTGAATCGTAGTTTGGTCCGCTGTTTGAACTGATCCGGGTTTTGGTCCGCTGAAAGTGTTTTGGTCCGCTGGCAGAAAAGTGTTCATCACTGAAACTAACGTAACTTGAGAACCGTTAAGAGTTACGGAACCCAATACCAGCCAAAACGTTCGTATCGATGAGATCTAGGACTTGTACCAGCCTATGGCCAGTACCGTCAAGTTTTGACCTCCTAAATCCACTTGGAAGACCTCCGTTTTTTGAGTTCGAAGTTTTTGAAGTGTCATATTTCGTAAAATATGTCGGATTTTCAAGCGTTTTCCGCGATTCAAAACACGATGCAAGCTATCATTAACTTTGATAATGAAATAGGAATAAGTCAGAAAGTTCCGAAATTGCTCCGATTGGAAGATTATCATAGTTGGGTGAAGCGATTCAATGCATATGTTGGTGCTAATGATGTTGATTTTTGGATATCTTACAATAATCTATACGAGTATCCAACAGGAACAAATGGAAGGCCAGTTTTGCAACAAAGTCTTACTGGTGAGCAAAAGAAGGCATATCAAGCAGAACAAAAAGCTTATGGTGCTTTAACAATGGCACTACCTTCCGACTTATTACATCAATTTTCTGCGTATACTTCTGCAAAAGAATTGTGGGATGCAATTCAGAAACGTTGTGAAGGTAATGATCAATTCAAGAAAAGTAAACAGAAGGTTCTAAAGAAAGAGTTCGACAATTTTAAGCATTATCCAAATGAAAATATTTCAAAGCTTATCACTAGATTTTCACATTTATTAAGTGAAATGGCTTTAGTTGGCATCAAAAAGGAAGAAGCTGATTTGAAAGAGAAGTTATTAGAGGCATTACCTGAAAAATGGGAAAACTATGTGATGATGATTAATCATGATAAAGAGTATTCAGGAGTGTCGTTCATCAATTTGATTGAGCAGATACAAGCAAGAGATATGGAGTTGAGTGTCAACAAGTCCATGCCTGCACAAGTACAGAATCCAGCTGCATATCGTGGTTAAAATGATTCTACGATAAATGCTAAAAAGTTAAACATTTTCAGTGAAGGTCCTCCTACTGCATTTATTGCTGGAAAATCTGAGACTTATAGTTATTCTCCAGGTTGTATTCCTACATGTCCAAATCAATCATCAAAGTCTAAAATTCCTGACAAGGCATCTGAGGATTTAGCTTCATTGCTATCTGCATTTATCTCATCGTCAAATGGTTCAATTTTTGGGAAAATTGGAGAAGCTGATTTGTTTACAAGTGATTTAGATGAGTTGGATGATGATCAATTAAATGAGTTAGATTTACATTGGCAATTTGCTATGACTGTTGAAAGAGGTAAGAGATACATGAAGAAGCATGGTAAACAATCTTTTCTTCCAGGAGGAAAACTTGGATTAGATAAATCCAAAGTTAGGTGTTTCAAATGTTCACAAATTGGACATTTTGCTCGTGAATGTAAAAATCAAAAAACATCCGTGTCTTCGTCCTCAACAAACAGTTCAAACTCGCAAGCCTTGATTTCACAAATGGATAAAGGTTATGATTGGAATAAGGATATTGAAATAATGGAAAGTTCCACTGTTAAGTCTGATTCTAATTCAGTTTCTCTTTCCAAACCTGCTTTGGTTTATGATAGTTCTATAAATAAGTATGTCGAGTGGTATCCTGATGAATCTGCATTTCTTTCCGAAGTTGTAAGGAAGGAGGTAAGTGATTCTAATTCGGAAACAAGTTCATGTGAAACAGTACTGGAAGATGGAGTTGCTGAACTTACAAAAGATGTACAAAAGAACTGTGAAGCATGTGTTATTGCAAATGATAAATTTGAAACTTTGTTGAAAGATTATGGTTTGATAACTGAAGAACTCAAAGTTGTGATAGCTGCTTTGGAATGTTCAAAACAAAGATGTGCTAATTTAGAAAAAGTCAATTCAGAATTGTTAACAGAAAAGGATAAATGGATTGCTGACTTTGAGAAAGAAAAGGCTGCTCATCTTGATGCAGTTCAAGATTTTGAGAATCTATTTGAAAAGAGTTATCCTGTTCAACAAAGGTATGAAAAAGCAAATGCGATTGCTGTTGAAGCTGCAGATAAAGTTTTAGAGCTTCAAGAAGAACTTTCAAAGCTTCGAGATGAAAATGTTCAGATACGTGAAAAGAATGACATTTTAACAAAAGATGTTGCTTATTTTACTAAGAAGTGGGAGAAGGTTCATGCTGAGCTAATGGAGTTATGTGATACCAAAAGGCAACTGAAGGCTGAATACAATGACTTATCAGATGACTTTATTGGTACTCAGAAAGATTTGTTGGTTGCTCAAGTCAAAATATCTGAGTTAAAAGTTGAGATTCTCGCCCTTCAAAAGCAAGTAAAGAATTCAGCTATGTCTCCTACATTACTGAATTACATTTACAATCAGGAAAAGAGTGACGAAAGTGTGCAAGAAGAGGAATTACATTCGGTTCCAGCTCCAGTGGTTATATTAAATCCTCCATCTGTGTCATTTAATCCAAGAGCTGAACTACAAGATTATTCTAAATTTGCAACTGCAACAACGAAGAAGAAAAACAAATCTAAGAAAAAGGAGGAGAAATTGGGTGAAGCTCCAAAGTTTGTTTCAACTTCCAAAGTTTTGGAAGAGCAAAAGATTTGTGAGAAAGTTGATTCTGTTTCTTCTTCAGCCCATGAAGAAGAAAAAGCTTTGATTAAGAATAACAAATTGAAGGCTATTAAAGCTAAATTTACTAGCGAAGCCAAAGGAAGAAAAGCTCCAGAGTTTTCTTTACATTCTTCAAAAGTTCAGGGGTACAAGCATAAAGGTCTTGGCTATGACGCTAAAGAAGAATCAGTTCATCGAACACAACAAACAAAGAATGTTGCTGGTTCAAATCAAAAGAACAAATTCAAACAGTAGAAGAAACAAACGGTGTTCAAATCAACGGATGTTGATTACTATTCTGGAGGGTCTTCTTATAGTTCTGGTTCTTCTCAACGAAGTCCATCTCCAAGGTATGATACTTCTGCCGATTTCTTTGATTCTTTTGGTTCAGAAAATATTTTTGGTTATCATGATGTGTTCAAACAGGACAAGAGAAATCTAAAGAATTTTGTTGATAAAAAACAAATTTTTGAATCAAATCTGGGTAGCAGTTCCCTTATTGTTTTTCAAAGGAAGTGTTATGCATGTCGTAAACCAGGGCATCTTGCTGCACAATGTCCTACGAATGCGAGCACTGACGCTTATGTGAACAAAACTGCTAAGTATGTGGATTTAAATGGTCATATTTTTGATGAACCACAACCATCGATGTACAAATCAACTAGTAAGTCGTCTTGGGCAAAGACGCAAGTTGCTAATTTTGTGGGGTCATTGAAAAGTTTTCAATCGCCTCTGATATGGAAACCACGAGTTGTTTCCATGGCTAACACAGACCATGTTGAAGACACCGGGCGACCCGAGGCTGTTGACTCGGGTCGATCCCAAAACCACTAATGTTTTATCTGGTGTCTGTAGGTTTCTTCAAGAAGACCTATTATGCGTGTGTTGCTAGTAGTGAAGAACTTGCCTAATTTAGTGTTTCAACGACATATCATTTTCAAATGTTTTTCAACCGATTTTTTTTCAAAACTAAAACTGCAAAGTGTCAGTGTGGTCGATCAATTTTCTTTCTTGTTCATATGTTTCCATTTTGTAGTTGTACATATTTTTAGGGGGAGAAAATTGAAAATTCAAAAAATAGTGTTTGTTTGAATTTTAGGGGGAGAAATTGGAAAAATAAAAAAAAATGGAAAATTGAGAAATTGATCCGACAAAAGCGAGAAATGATGGTACATCAGCATATATGTTATCTGCCATGGATAGATTAAGTCTAAAGGCTGTAGGTACTTGCATAATCTGTGAATGTGCATGACTAATCTGATATCTGCAAGTAAGATATAAACATAAAGCTTGCCTGATGATCTTTGGTTATTTGCTTCTTGATGAATGCTGTGTGATGATTCAAAAAATAGAATAAAGAGATATCCTGATGAATGCATGTTTTCATTTTGAAAGATTTAAACTTGTTTGATTTTCTTTATTTTGTCAAACGATCGGCCTTTCTCTGCGTATCGAAAGATCGACCTGATTGGTGTTCGTTTGACGTTCTGCTTTATTTTCTTTGGTGTTTCGTATAATCCATCAGACTTTCTCTGCGTGTACGGGGGTACCGACCTGATTGTTGTTAGATTATACAATTTCTGCATTATTTTTATACTTCTTATTTTCCTAAACAATCGGACACTCTCTGCGTGCTCACAAGGCCGACCTGATTGTTGTTTGTTTAGGGTTCTGCTTTATTTTTGCATGACTCATCATGGATGATTAAATCTCTAAGAAAGTTGGTTTTATATGATAAATATGATGATTTGCCAGTATTTCTGATAGAGTGGAGGTCGAGTTATCAGTGCATGATAAAATTACCTTAAGCATATCTGAAAACGATAAAAAATGATTGGTGCATGCTGAAATAAACATAAATGTTGTATTTGCGATTATCTTGGCTTGCATGCTGATTAAGACCAAAATTGAAAATGTGCTAGATGCATTATGTCTGATATGATCTCATGTCGTGATCTTTCTTGCAAAATACCAAAAATAGAGTGTAATTTTGTATTGCATTTATATTTCCATTTTAGTAAAATTCAAAAAGATTTTAGGTGTGTTTTGATCTAAAATTTCTAAAAGCCAAAAAGATTTTATTTCTTAGTTATTTTCGATTGATCAACACTTGATACAAAATCAAAATTTCAAAATCAATATCTTGGATTCTTAAAGAGAAGTTTTGCACCAAGATTAAATTATTTTTGGAAATTCAAAGAAAATCCGCACTTCTGTCTTCTAAAGTTGCAGGTTTTTGTGTGTCAAGACTCAAGCATGGTGAAAGGGGAGTTTGTTATATCTTTCACAAGTGGATCTTGAAGGTCAAAGATTTATTCAAGAATGATCCAGCCATGCAAGTTCTATTTCTGACAAGATTTCAAGTTGACGATCGGATGCAACATTGTTGAAGATTGAAGACTAGAGATTTAGTTAGAATAGATACACTACACGTTAAGGGGGAGTTTGTAGAAGCATATTTCTATGCTGCATTGTGTCTCGTGTATTGTATCTATGTGAGAGCATATGTGTGTGTGTCTATGAGGGCAGCGGACCAGTTGGTCTAGCGTACCAAATGGTCCGCCGGACCAGATGGTCCGGATGTGGTCCGCAGCTCATTTAGTCGTACCTATAAATAGGTAGCATGTGTAGAGAGTTTAAGACTTCTGAGAACTACTTGTCATATTCTACGCTTCTGTGTGTGTTTCTGTGTGTGTGCTCTCAAGGCTTATTAATACAAATTTCATTTGTATTTACTTGTTCGATCTCATCTTCATCTCATTATCACGTGATTAGCAAACGATCCATCGCTCCTTGCGTCTACAAGTTGAAGTTTCAGATCTTGTGTCACACATTGGTGATATTGAGCTTGATAACATACTTCCTAGGCTCTTTATACCATCAAATGGAAGAAGCCACAAGTTCCCTATGCTTTAAGACAGAAGAATTAACAAGAATCATCCATTAGATAATGTTATTGGAGCTATGTCAGCACCTGTGTTGACAAGAAGTAAATCTGTTAATGCAAACATTTGTTTGCATGCTGCATTTTTTGTCTCATGAAGTACCCAACAAGGTAGCTGATGCCTTGAAAGATAACATCTAGATAGAGGCAATACAAGAAGAGTTATTTCAAATTACAAGCAGAACGCTTGGGAATTGGTAGAACTACCTGATGGGGCAGAACCAATTGGCACCAAGTGGGTGTTCAGAAAGAAGAAGGATGACAGGGGCATTGTAATTAAGAACAAAGCAAGACTGGTTGTGCAAGGCTATGTACAGGAAGAGGGAATTGATTATGATGAAGTGTTTGCACCTTTGGCTAGATTAGAAGCAATCTGAATTTTTCTAGCCTATGCTGCCTTTAAAGACTTCCAAGTATTTCAGATGGATGTCAAAAGTGCCTTCCTGTATGGCCTGCTGGAACAAGAGGTGTATGTCAAACAACCTCCTGGCTTTGAACACCCACACCATCTAAATAGGGTATGCAAGCTAATCAAAGCTCTGTATGGTCTCAAACAAGCACCTAGAACTTAGTATGAAACTCTTTCAAACTATCTTCTAGAGAATGGCTACAGGGATTGAGCAATTGACAAAACACTTTTTGTCAAAAATGTTGGTAAAGATATGTTGATGGTACAAATTTATGTAGATGATATTATTTTTGGTTCATCTAATACTGTGTTGTGCAAGGAGTTTGAAAATTTGATGCAGTCAAAATTTGAAATGAGTTCCATGGGAGAATTAACATTCTTCTTGGGATTGCAAGTAACACAAACTGCAGCTGGGATTTTTCTGAACCAGTCAAAGTACATCAAAGATATGCTGAAGAGATTTGACATGTAGGCATGTTCAAGTGCAAGAACTCCTATCTCCACTTCCCACAAGTTAACCAATGAATTAAGTGGCAAGCCAGTGGATGTACATATGTACAGGGCAATAATAGGATCACTGATGTATCTTACTGCAAGTAGACCTGACATCATGTTCAGTGTTTGCTTATGTGCAAGATATCAGTCCTCACCAAAGGAATCTCACATGCTAGCTGTCAAGAGAATTTTCAAGTATATGAAGGGTCAAACAAAACTGGGTTTATGGTATCCCAAAAATTCTGACTTCTCTTTTAAAGCATTCACTGATAGTGACTATGGAGGATGTGATATAGACAAGAAATAAACATTAGGAGGATGTCAATTCTTGGGTGAAAGACTTGTCTCCTGGAAGTGCAAGAAGCAAACTTGTGTTTCTACATCAACTGCTGAGGCTGAATATATTGCTGCCTCAAGCTGCTGCAGTCAAGTTCTTTGGATCCAAAATCAGATGCTTCATTATGGGATCACCTTCATAGAAACTCCAATTTTTGCAGACAACAACAGTGCCATCTCCATCATCAACAATCAAGTCAAGCACTCCAAAACAAAGCACATTGATATAAGGTATCATTGTATTAGAGATTGTGTAGAAAAGAGTCTGATTAAATTGTTCAAATTTCACACTGATCATTAACTGGCTGACTTGTTTACCAAAGCTTTTGATGAGGCAAGATTCATCTACCTCATCACAGCCATTGGAATGATGAACTTTGATTAAGTCAAAACTTTTCATAACCTCAATAAAAGAGAAATTTGTGTCTAAGAGCCTGTCTCTTGATACAAAAAGAAAAAGAAAATGAAAATTTCTTGTGTTAATTAGAAATCATTTCAGTTCTTAGTCAGCAACTGCTGTCAAACTATAAAAAATTAACAAAATTTTAAAAAATCATGTGTTTTGCTTTTCCGCTTCAAGTTCCGGCTCAACCTGTGAGAAAAGAACTTTTGAAAATCTCCGGGTGAACTTCAACCGGAAAATGCTTTATAATTACGTGGTAAAAAAGTATTTTTGAAAACAATTCTTCCAAGCGGAAAAATCTTCCGCTTGAAGTTCAAACGAAAGAAATTTAGTTTTTAAAATAAAGGAGAAAATGGGTTCCGCTTGAACTTCCGGGTCAACAAGTCAAAGTTACCTTTCATTAAATTACCCAGAAGGCACAACTTTCTAAGTGAATACACAATAAATTACCCATTAAGTTTTTAACCATTAAATATCCGAGGTTTCAGTAAATATCCTTTTGGATAATGGCATGCTTTAACGTGTTGTACCGTATAACCCAAAAAGCACAAGTCACATCAGTTACTCACCGGATGCGTTAAAACCCCTCTCCTCCATGTCACCGATGAAAAAGTTAAAAGCCCTAGTTTACCGTCATTTCCCCATTTCTCACAAACCCCACTCCCAAATTTCTCTCCAAACCTCTCCATAACTTCCCAAAACTGTCAAATTCTCTCTCGAAACCCAAGTCAACAATGACTCCGAAAGCAAGCACAAGTGGCAAGAAACCTGCCAGTGATTCGAAGTTCCTCGTGGAACACAATCTTGTGGCTTATCTTGAAGCGCCCAGTAAAACGGACATTTACAATGGCATGATCGAATTCTTAAAGAACTCTCACATTCATCACGCGCTGACAGTTGAAGTGTTGATTTTTTATAAATCATGGAAGAATTTTGGTCTCATGCCAGGGTCGCCGAAGATAGCAACGGTGGTGAAGCAATCGTGTCAACTGTTTAGGGCACGCAAGTGGAAATAGATGAAGCAAAGATTAGAAAAGTGTTAAAGCTAAGGGATGAAAATGGTTATGTGTGTGTAGACTCCAAGGTGTATCTACCACTGTTTGAGACATTGGCTACGATGGTTCATTGGAAAGCAAGACAATCAAAAAGGGGAAAATGCCATACAAATGGAGGTTCCTGGCCCACACAATTTTAGTTTGTCTGACTCCCAAGAAAGGAGGTTTTGATCAACTTGCCGCTGAACAAGCCTCAACATTCTTTGCGGTGGTAAAGGGTCAAAATTTTAACTTTTCAAGACTTATTTTCAAAGGTCTAAAAGTAAATATTACACCAGCATATGTTTATCTTTATCCCAAGTTCTTAACTTGTATTCTTAGGGAGGAATACCCTCAAATTATTGTGGGAGGTTCAATTTTACATCCAAAACTCCTAAATGAGAAAACTTTTTCTAACCTAACTTTAAACAAGACAGTTTTTCTTGGAAGGGATACTGACCATCCCCTGCCAATTCCAAGGCAGTTTCCCGATGAACCTGCTCAGGCTGAGGTTCAAATGGAAACTATTGCTGCACATGAGCAACCTGCTCTAGATGACAGGACTACAAGCCCCATAGTTCCTGATCCCACATTTGCCCTCACTTCCTCTACTTTAAAAACATACCATTCCAAAAAGAGGAAGTCCACTGCTCAAACAACCACCACTGCCACTTCCTCATCTAAATCCTCACCTGCCGTTTTTAAAAGACAGATAAATATGGTCATTAGGTCTCCTCCACATACTACCACCAACCAACCTGAAGCTTCAAGCCCCGCTAAAGGCAAAAAGCCCAAGCGGAAGCTAACCAAATGGGGATTATCTCTTAGGGATGAACCTTCTTTTGAGGGGGAGTCAATAGACAAGGATGTACAATCCCTATCCGAGAGGTTCTCACCCCTACATCCCTTATCACCCAGGAGTGACAGTGTACTCAATCTTGATCCAAATGAGGATGTTATTAACTCACCAACCTCATTACATGAGAACATACCGATGGATCAAGACCCTGTTACATTGAGCCCCTACTCTCTACCGAAGGTGAATCTCAGGAGTGATGATGAGATTCATGCAGAAAGGGCTGCTGCTGCCCACATGTCCCTACTGGACCTTGGTGCCAGTAGTAACATCGCTAAGGCCCAATCTGCGGCAATCTTCTCTGAATCAGCACCCAAGGGTCCTTCATTGGAACCAAGGGCTGCTGAGACAGGTGAAGAGAGTCCCAGGTGCCAAGAAACCATGGGTACCAGGATTGATAACTTGGTTTTGCCTAGGGATACTGGTAAAAAGCCAGTTGAGAACATTTATACACTACCAGAATTGATGAATTTGTACCAATCTCTCCAACAACAGGTTGACTCACTGAATGTTATTGTTGCTTCTTTGGTCAAAGGTGTTCCTATTCAGGCTGAAGCAGGTCCTTCAAAGCCAAACCTATCTGAAGATGAAGCTGATACTGTCAAATTGGGGGAGAAGATGACTTCAACACCTGCCATGATCAAAATTGAAGAAACAAAAATAATTCCGGCTAAAGTAAGACCCACAGCCTGTAGGAAATGTAACATCCGTATATTTCAAAAACTCGGAAACTCGACCCGCATCAAGATCCAAGTTTTAAGCCCAATTATCAACACCATGAATGTTTGATTACTTTATTCTATATGATAATACTCTGAAAATGATGAACGTGGGCGAAAACCGCGTGCGAAACCGAGTTATAATGAAGCGGGAATCGCGAAAACAAGTTTGATGTTTGTTGTTGTGTTACTAGTCGCGAATTTCGTCCCACATTGCCCCACCAGCGAAATTTTCACTCCTTATACACCTATAAATACCTCTTCTAGGTCCCTTATAGCTTCCAACTCCTAGTTTTAGTATAAACAAGTGGAATAACCAAATTTTGGTGGTTCCACAAGTACAATACCCCTTCGGGTGTCGTGCTTAGTAGTTTTTTTTATGCTCTCGGCGAGGAGGTGCTGCCCTTCAAGCTCGTCTCGTTTGAAAAGCTTCTTTGAGGTAATTCTTCTTCTTTTTCTTTCTTTGTTTCCTTTCTTTCTTTCCTTTCGTTATTCGCTTATTTATCGCTTTATTAGTTTAATTAGTTTAGTTTAGGTTCTTAGTTAGGTGCTTTAGGCTCGTTTAGGTAGCCTTGCTAAGGCTCGTTCTTAGAATGCCTAGCATTGTTAAGGCTTGTCCTTTGGATGGCCTAGCTTTGCAAAGGCACGTCATTATGACATGTTGCCTTGCTTAGGCCGATTTGGGTTTACTATAGCCCTTGTAGAGGCTCGTTAGGCCCAACGAGTCTAAACTATCATGTCCAATTTCATCTATATTCTTCTAATCGAAAAGTCAACGTTTTTATGCATGAAAAGATTGGGGATTAAGGCTTGTTCTTCACAAATCAACAATTAAACTAACTTTTAATCATTCTAATATGTAATTCAAGTTTTGAACATAAACTCTTTTTTAAGAATTTCAAATAGATTAGAAATCGATCTTTGTTTAACAACATATTTAGTGATGGTACTTGAGACGCGAATGACATGTAGTAACTGGTAGTTGGGATCTCTGTCAAAAGGATAAGTGTTCGCATAAATCCCATAGTCGGACCTGGATACTTACTTGGGATGCCCCGATGAGAGTGTCATAACCTATTAGGCCAAAGCATGTCTAGTAACGTTTAAGGTATTGTTACTCTTAAAAGTTAATATTTTTTTCAAACTTCAATTTATAACATTAAAACTCATCCCCCAAATGCATAAGAGCTTAGAATCCCATATTCCAATATTCATGTTGTCCCATTCTATTCTTTAAGGATGAATCTTTGGAACTAATCCTTTCACTTTCACTCTTCGTTCCGTGGACTTAACTTCTAATCCAAGTGAGTAATCCTTGCCCCCTTTCTCATTTTATCATTTTGAGGTTGCAACATGTATCCTATTTCAAAGTGTTGTCTTTCAAGTTTATCATTTACCATGCGTATGTGATCTATGTGTGAATTATGTGTTATGTGACTTCTAGCATGATTTGTCAATATGTGATTTTCAAAGGCTTTCATGTTTATCAAAGGTTTTCATGTTTATCATCGGATGTCAAGTATGTCATGGTTGTCATGTCTGTCATGTCTTTCATTTGGCATAAACATTAACGTAAGGCCTGGGGTAACAAAGGTAGATCTATCGGTTGACAACCCACTCAACTTGACCGGTTCGGCGTTGGGTGTTTGGAGCCTATTTCATTATTTCATATAGTCTAACCTGCGGGTTAGGGAATCTTTCATATGTCATTGAGGTTTGTTTATGCCTATTATTTCATGTTGTCATTTTATACCAATAATTTTGGTTATGCCTAGTCTTTCATGTTGTCAATATCTTCTAACATGTTATATTTCACTTATTCTATCATATGACACGTAACGCATGTTTTTCAAATATATGTTATGTATTAAACTTGTGGTTACTCACGAACTATTTATAGTTGACCCCCTTTATTTTATACATGTTGCAGGCTTTGATGTTGATGTTTCAAGATGCTATCACATAGGGCTTTTGGACCTAGATTAATAAATAAATTGTATTTATTATCTTTCATGTTATCAATGAAATTCATTATTTAACTATTGTCACTAAATTAGTTGTCATGAGCTTATGGGCAATCTAATCATGCCCCGACGTTTCCGCCGTCGGTTGGGGTGTGACAGGAAAGTTGGTGTTCAGCCCTTCTCAGTTGAAGATAGTTGGGTAAATGTGAAGAGTAGCCAACTGATAGCTATCTCACCATTTGAAGACCCAAATCTTACTGAATTGGTTCAATCCTCAATGCTGATTGCTGGTGCTCTCCCTGAGAAAATAAACATGATCACGAGGCTGCCGAAAGATGTAATTTTCCGGCTGAAAGAGCATGTGATCAAGCTGAAAAGAACATTGCTTCCACCAGCAAAGCATCTGCTGAAAACATTGAAGATAGTACAGAAACTGCAGCCTTATGAACCATGACTGAAGGAGGAGATGAGTGTAAGGATCAATTTAAACCCTCACGCGATATCTAGACTAGTGAAACCGTGCGGAATCCGGTTTAACTAGTTGATTCAAGAAAACAATGAAAGATAGTGATCGGAAAGTACTAAAAAACAAGAAATAGTAAACACAAAGCAATTCGAAGAACACACTTTAGATTGATTACTGATTGCTTGCTACACCTTGATCGAAATTCTAAGAAGAATTTCGATATCACCACCAAACAAACACCAAAAGACTAGCAACCCTAAAACCAAATAAGATGGGACTATATATAGGTGAGATTGACTTGGTAAACAAGTCAATCTCCTTAGAGATTTTCGAAATCCCCAAGCCCACCTAAACCAATCGGACCCAAACCCACTTAAAACCTACAAAAGTTAGCCCAATTACATATATATACTAACCCACAAGTAGTAAACAAGCCCAAAAATTATCTAATGCAAAAGCCTCATTTTCTAGGTCTCTACAATGAGAATATGTTAGGAGAAGGTGAAGGAACAGAGGTGATTGAACTGACTCATAAAGAACCTGAAGTCACCAAACCTTAGGTGGTGACTGAAGTTCAACCTGAAGCTGAAGTAGTAGTTTAACCGGAAGCTCAACCGGAAACACAGGTTGAAGTTATTATGATCGATGAAAATGCTCCTGATCCAGTATTTGGCCCTAACAAGTCAATATTTGGAACTGATCAATTCCCTGTGGTTCAACCGGAAGATCAACCAAAAACTTAAGCTGAGGATATAGATGAGACATTGGTAGCTATGAGGAGTACTGAGCCAGTTCTAGCTGATGAGCCAACTCATGCTAAAGAGCTAGTTCAACCTGTAAATGTCCGAACTATTCAGCAGGTTGTCCAAACTCCAGAATCAGAGGCTGTAAGTAAAATGGTGGAAGATGCGAGAGTGGCTGCTGAACATGAGAGGCTTGCTAAATAGTTTCAAGAAGAGTTGGATTTTTTCTCACAAAACTGGGTTGTTGAGAGTTTGTTTGAAGAAGCAAAGAAAAGCTCATTCGATTGGAGGTTGAGGGAATATAACTTGGATGCTATGACTGAAGCTGAAAGGCAGACTGATTGCTATTGCCTCCAGGATGCCCACCAAATTGGTGAAGAATGATGAGAACTATATGCTGCTGAAAAAGGTCAAGAGGGTCCTGATTGTCAGAAATTAGAAATCAGAGGAAGAAGTAAATCAAATGAAGGTCAGGGAGCTATACAATCTGATTGATTCTATTTTTCAAGAGCTTAGAGGAAATGATGTTGCTGTCAACCCAAATATGGTGTTGCCCCTACCATCAGAATTCACTTCAGGTATGGCAACTAACATTAACGTTAAACTAAAATTTGATGATGTTGCAGATGTCCTACCTCCACCTTCTTTCATTTTTAACCCAAACCCTACACCTACAGCTGTTTCATCAGCATCTCAGTCTCTTGCCATCATTCCCCACAAACCACCCTCAATATCCAAGAAAGTTGCCACCAAACTCTCAAACCCAAAATACAGAACTGATAACTTCACTCCAATCATTCCCTTCAAGAAGAAACCTGCACCCACCATGGATTTATCAGATACATTTCTACTAACTCCTCCTACTAGCCTAACACCTGAAGCCAGTAGACTACCACCAACTCAAACATCCCTACCATATCTTACAATAAGAGAACCTTTAACCACCACTGCTCCTACACATACATCCAAACCAACTGATGTTCAACCTGGTCCCTCTTCTCCCTCATCAAAGTGAAAAGCACCTGCTGATCAAGAATCAGAAGATAATTCTGATGAAGAGAAAAAGAAGAGAAAGAGGAGGATGATGCATGCCAAGAAAAAGAAAGATCATAAGCTAAGGAGAAAGGCTCCACCCAGAAAGAACAAGATTGCAGGGTGGACAACAAATGAAGCAAACTTTGACTTCACCTTCAATATTGAGAATGGCACACCTTTAGTAGTGAATGCTCACAAAGCTTCCGGAATGCTCTCTGCACTTCAAATGACTGACATTTATGTGAAGTTAAGAGAGATTCTTAGCCCAAAAAGGGCAGGGCACCTGCTGAGATTATGTATTGAGCCTTCAGTGCATGAATGTGGAATGCTTTTCAGATCTCAAGGTGATACTGACAATGAAGAGGAAGAGCCTGTCAGTGATATACAATTCATCATTTGGGAAGAAGAAGAGAAGCTGTTTTATGTTCATCGAGCTGATGGTACTTTCACCGTTCATGAATCCATCTCTGTTCAAAAAGAATGGAATGAAAGAGATTGGGAAACACTTAAGCATGTGAAGGTGACCAAGACAAACATGAATGTGTTATCTCAAGATATGAATGCAGGCATCAAATCCTTGGACAAGTAGGTCAAGGAGAAGATTTTTGGTACAAGTTAATTTTGGACTTAACTTTGAAGATGGAAAATAAATTTGACAGCATCAGCTTAGGGGGAGATTGTAAGGAATATCGCTTTGAAGATTTGCAGCTGAAAGCTAATTTTGAAGTGTTCCGGCTGAAGTTGAAGTTCGAGCGGAAGTCTCAAGTTCAAGAGGAACAGGCAGTTCAACCGGAAGAAGCAATTTTGTCATATAGCGAATATTCCGGGTGAACTTGATTATCCACCAGATAATGAGTTCAACCGGACTTTTCCTGAGAAGTCTTTTCAGTCGTCCAATCCTGCAAAAGCTTCTTGGTTTCTTCCAAATCTATCAAAGCCGCTCTCCCAAAGTAGAATGTTGCTAATCACACGCAAGATATCCCATCTGTCGAAGTTTATTCTTTTGGTAGTTGTATTTGACTTTTTGTTTAACGGTTTAGATTAAATCGTTTGAGATCAATGGTTGTCATTGATCTCGACAGCATTATATATAGCGTAGTTAGCTCTTAGTTTTACACACGGTTCTCGATCAACTTGTAATAGTGTAACTTTGAGTTAATGCAAATAGTGCCGAGTATTTTCTACTTCAATGTTACAAAATTTATGCAATCAAACACTTACATTGTACAAGAGAATTAAAATATGCTTAAGTGAAGTGAAATATAACTTCATTCCGCAGGGTTATATTTACAAGTAGAGGGTTCCTTGTTAAGTTAAAGACTAATTAACACCGATCCTACAGTGTCCACAAGACCGACCTAATTGTTGTTGAATTATACAATTTCAACTTGTTTTTATTTTCATATTTTGTTATATCCGAGGCCTTATCTGCGTATCGAAAGATCGAGCTTAAGGTAGATGATTTAATGTTCTTATTTCTTTTTGCATGGAACACAGTTGACTATATCATAAAACAACCATTATGTGTTAAATCACAAGTGAAATCACAAAGTGTGATAAGCAAAGCATATATGAGTATGTCTGATAGTGTGGGGTACACTGGTCAATGCATATCTAATAAATACATTAACATATCTAGATGATATGAGTATGGTTGTGCCTGAGTTTAAAGATGGACAAATTATATTTGCAATCGACATGGCTTATGGGCTACAATAATTGAAATTGAAGTGTAGTTCAGCACGTTATGACCAATATGATCCCAAGTTGTGATCTTTCTCGCAAAAGACAGTGTTTAATTTTGTATTGCATTTACTTTTCATATAAGAAAATACCAAAAAGATTTTAGGTGTGTTTTGATATAAAGTTAGAAAAGCCAAAAAGATTATATTTCTTGTTTGTTTTTGATTGATCAACATGGGATACAAATCATATTTCAAAATCAATATATCTTGGAGTTTCGAAGAGACGTTTTGCACCAAGATTATTTATGTTGACAGGTATTAAAGTGGAAAGAAAACATCACAACTTCAAGTCTTCTGAAGCTCTTGATAAAAAGAGATTACATGCTACAATGTCAAGTCTTGAAGATCAGATTAACCATCAAGTTGAGGGGGAGTTTGATTATAGAAACAACTCTATATAGAGAAACAGATACTGCACGAGGGGGAGTTTGTTAGAGCATTATCAGGTCGTCATGTGAAGTATCCAATTCAAGAAAAAGCTTCAAGATTGACTGTGTCTGAAGTGACACGAACCGGGGCCCGAACTGGTCCGAAGTGGCAGTTCGGGTGAGTCTCAGTTCAGACAGTCATGTGTTAGTATAAATAGTTTTTGTCTAGACTTGAAATGGATTCTTAGGGACAAATTTTGAGTAGACGCTCCGCCGCTCACGCACTAACATCCCTGTCTAGACTTGAAATGGATTCTTAGGGACAAATTTTGAAGGAACCCTATCCAGTATATGAACAACTGTCCTTAAGGCCTTCGTCCATAAGAATTGAGGTACTTGTGAATTGGCTAACATACTCCTGACCATATTCATTAGTGTCCTGTTCCTCCTTTCAGCAATGTCGTTCTACTGAGGAGTACCAGGAATGGTATAATTGTTCACAATCCACTGTTCTTTACAAAATTTAAAAAACGGACTGGGAGCCTGTCCTATATCAGTATGTCGCCCATAATATTCACCTCCTCTATCTGATCTCACTACCTTTATTTTACATTTGAGTTGATTTTCAACTTTAGCTTTAATGGTTTTAAAAATATAAAGAGATTCAGATTTTTCTTTGATTAAGTACAAGTACATATAACGTGAGTGATCATCTATGAAAGTAATAAATGAATTATGTCTGGGTTATTCCTTCGGGAAAAGGTCCACAATTGTCCATATGTATGAATACTAGTAAACTAGAGCTCCTTGTGGCACCTCGCTTATTTCCCTAAGTCATTTTACCTTTAAGAAATTTAACACATGTTTCAAAATCAAAGAAATCGAGAGTTGGTAATATCCCATCCTTCACAAGTCTTAACATTTTATCTCGCGAGGTGTGGCCTAAACGTTGATGCGACAATACTGATGAGGTTTCTGTCCCTCGTTTCCTTTAAGTTACATTATCATTAATATTATATAGTGATTTTGAGAATTGGTCATCTAGTTCTAATTTATAGAGATTTCCTTCAAGATAGCCACAACCACAAACATGAAAGTTTGAAGTAATAGTGACTTTGCCTTGGCCATGCAAAATTTCATAACCATTATTGTCTAACTTTGGTACTGATACTAAATTCCGGGTTATCCTCGGTACATATAATGTATCATAAAGTTTAATACAATGACCAGTTTTCATTATTAGTGTCATAGTGCCCACGGCTTCAACATTCAGTTCATCACCATCTCCCACTTTAATTGTTTGTTGGTTTCTTTCCAGCTTCCAGATTGTAAGGAATGCCTTAGTAGAATTTGTAACATGTGCCATAGAACCAGAATCAACCCACCAAGTGTTAATTGGAACATTTATGTTAAAGGACTCAAATATCATAAAAAGATGATTACCTTTCTTAGTTAGCCACTCCTTGAAGTTAAGGCAATCTCGCTGCCAGTGCCCCTTTCCATGGCAGAATTTGCAGTGAGGTTTACCTGAGGAGGTTTTGGGGTCAGAAACGTTGCTTGTACTAACCTTTTGAACTTTAGAGCTTTCCCCCTTTAATGGATTTTTGTAAAACTGTGAAACGGATCTTACTAGAGGTTTGCTTGATCATATACGAGAGAACAAGATGTAAATATAAAGTTTGTTTTTATTGAAATCACAAAGACTCAGTTACAAACTCTCTAATCAGCTCAAATAGAGAAAAACACTCAAAACACATAGTTAAAAATCTGGTGCTCTCAAAGTTCTCTCTCAATTTCTACTGAATTCCAAAGAACAAAATCTATTTATACACTTGAGGAACTACCCGAACTGGAGCTAATCTGAAGTGCCACTTCGGGTAGACACGAAGTGTCACTTCGGTTGCCACTTCGTGTGGGTTCGGGTGTCACTTCGCCTGCAGCCTCTTTTTCAATTCTCTTCTTGTTCAGATAGTTCACATGACGAACCGTATATGCACTAACAAACTCGTCATCCAAACTCCCCATCGACATGTGCAGTATCTGGTCACCACTTAGACTTGTATCTTCAATCAAACTCCCCCTCAACTTGATGGTTAGTTTGATCTTGAAAATTTGTTTTTAATATCTTGTGTCGATCAATCGAAAACAAACAAGAAATAAAATATGTTTTGCTTTTACCAAGTTTATGCTAAAACATACCAAAAATCTTTTTGAATTTTCTGAAATGAAATATGGAATGCAATACAGAATCAGACACTATTTTTTATTTTATGAGAAAGATCACGACGCGAGATCATATTAGACATAACGCATCTAGCACATTTCAATTTCGGCCTTAATCAGCATGCAAGCCAAGATAATCACAAATACAACATTTATGTTTATTTCAGCACGAACCAATCATATTTATCATTTTCAGATATGCTTAAGTTAATTTTATCATGCACTGATAACTTGGCCTCCACTCTATCCGAAATACTGGCAAATCATCATATTTATCATATAGAATCAACTTTTATTAGAGATATAAGCATCCTTGATGAATCATGCAAAATAAAACAGAACCTCAAATACCCAGCAATCAGGTCGGTCTTGTGGACACGTAGAGAAAGCCCAAGTATTTGAGAAAATAAGAAAGAAAAACAAGTTGAAGTTGTATAATTCAACAACGATGAGGTCGGCCTTGTGGGCACGCAGAGAAAGTCCGATGAATTATACGAAACACCAAAGAAAATAAAGCAGAACCTCAAACGAACAACAAGCAGGTTGATATTTCGATACGCAGAGAAAGTCCGATCGTTTGAGAAAATAAAGAAAATGAAACAAGTTTAAATCTTTCAAAATGAAAACATGCATTCATCAGGATATCTCTTATTCTATTTTGGTCAGAATCATCACACAACATTCATCAAGAAGCAAATAACCAAAGATCATCAGGCACGCTTAATGTTTATATCTTACTTGCAGATATCAGATTTGTAAGGAATATCGCTTTGGAGATTTCCGGCTGAAAGCCCGTTTGGATGTTTTTCGGTTGAAGTTGAAGTTCAAGCGGAAGTCTCAACTTCGAGCGGAACCGGCAGTTCAAGCGGAAGAAGCATTTTTGTCTGTTAGCGAATATTTCGGGTGAACTCGATTATCCACCAGATAATGAGTTCAATCGGACTTTTCCTGAGAAGTCTTTTCAGTAGTCCAATCCTGCAAAAACTTCTCGATTGCTTCCAAATCTATCAAAGCCGCTCTCCAAATATAGGTGGTTGCTATTGATACTCAAGATATTCCAATTGTCGAAGTTTATTCTTTTGGTAGTTTGTATTTGACTTTGTAGTTAACGGTTTAAATTATATCGTTCGAGATCAATGGCTGTCATTGATCTTATCAGCACTATATATAGCATTAGTTAGCTCTAGTTTGCACACGGTACTTGATCACCTTGTAATAGTGTAACTTTGAGTTAATTCAAATAGTGCCGAGTATTTCTTACTTCGTTGTTACTATACTTATGCAAATCAAACACTACCTAATACAAGAGAACTAAAATCAGCTCAAGTAAAGTGAAATATAACTTTAATCCAGCAGGGTTATATTTACAAGTAGAGGGTTCTTGTTTAGCTAAAGTCTAACTAATTTCGATCCTACAAGTGGTATCAGAGCATTGGCTCTCACTTTGAAGACTTCCAGTGCTTCAAAGTTGATACTCTACTCGTTTACTTTACAAGCTTTGTTGTTTCTGCCTTTCAAAAGTTTTTCAAAATGAATGAACTTGGTTTGGGATGTTCAAACAATAGTGCTAACAAACAGCCAATGTTCACTCCTGAGGACTTTGGTACCTGGAAACTCAGGATGGAAGATTTTGTTAGAATCTTAGAACGCCGTATATGGAACTCTTTAACTGAAGGTCCTTATTCACCCACAGTTCCATCTGCTGATGACGCTGAAGTCAGAATACCAAAACCTATAGATAAATATGTTGACTCTGGCTATGTTGCTCTCGAATTTGACTATAAGGCATATTGGACTCTACTTGGTGCACTTCCCAACTCCTTTTTAAGTGGGTTTAAGGGTTACAAAACTGCACATAGCCTGTGGAATGCCTTAAGTGAAATGTATGAAGGAACCAGTGAGGTTAAAGAAAACAAGAAAGATGTTTTAAAACAGAAATATGAGAACTTTGCCTACAAATCTGGTGAATCTATGACCAACTAGTACTTGAGATTTGTTTCCTTACTTGATGAACTGCAAAAAGTAGATGTAAAACTAGATCAGGTCAATGTAAACAGAAAGTTCTTACGTTCTTTGTCTTCTGTGTGGACAGTTTACACTGTAAGCATCAGAGAATGTAAAAATTTGAAAAAGATGAGGCTTAGTGAACTTCATGGCATACTCAGTGCTTATGAAATGGAACTAAATCTTAAGCAAAACTCATCTTCTGAGTCAACTCAGCTGTTATCAACTGCTTTAGTAACTACTGATTTTCAAAACCAGAGATCTTCAAACTCATCTTCATATCAGTCACCTATAGTCAGCTTCCCTGATACACCAAGGTGTCAAGAGAGTTTTTCAAATTCCTTTGATAACTCTCACAATGCTTATGTAGCAACTGACTCATACCAAGGCTTCATTCCTGAAGACATAGAATGTATAGGTGCTAATGATTTAGAAGAAATGGACATTTTGACCCAACTTTCTATGGTGTCTGTAAGAGCTCAAAGATTTTACAAAAGAATAGGTAGATCTTATAAAGGAGCAAAAGGTGCTCACATTGGCCTAGACAAAAGCAAGGTAAAATGCTATAACTGTCACCAACTGGGTCACTTTGCAAGAGAGTGCTCCCAACCAAGAAGGGAAGGACATAATCAGGGTCAAACTCAGATGAAGAATCATGGTGGAAACAACCACAACAACTCAAGCAACAATGCCGCTCATAGTTCAGGACAACAACCCACCCAACCAAAACCAGCCGGAAGTCAAAACCATCAGAATGTGGTTGCTGCTATAGCAAACCAAACTGAATGTGTTAAATGGGGAGACTTCCTAGCTGATTTCGATCCTATCAACCATGCTTTGATGGCCAAGCAAGATTCTCCTTCTGATCAGGTAAATTCAATTCCTGAAAAGGTTCTAGAAAATTTATGCAGCCCTGCCTGCATTGAACAAGTGACAAAGTACATAAATTACAACTTAGATCTGATTGATGAAGTTTCAAACTTAAATGAGTTAAAGGAATGCTTTAAGAAAACTGAGTCATCCTACATCACTAAGATTGACAACTTAAACAAGGAATTTGAATAATTTAAGCAAACTAACTCTATTCTTGAAACACAACTGGATGATTTGTTGTCAAAACTTGAAAAATCAAGAAAAGAAACCAAATAAGCTAAGGCTGAGGTTACGTTCTTCAAATAAAACTAAAAGATGCTTTGTTCACTTGTGATAAATTTCAAACTGCTAATAAGAAAGCTGAGAAACTGTGGATGGGAGGGATGTATGGGAAAACGGGTGTTGGCTATAACAGTGTTGATCCACCAACTGAATATTCACCCGCAATTGAACCAATCAAATCCCTGTTAACATAATGTAAAATTAGTCTCACTGTTGATGATACCTCATCACAGTTAAGCACCGAAAAATCTGTTGAAACCAAGAAGTCTGAAGTCAACAATGCAAGCACATCTGCATTAGTTACCAATCAAAAGTTTTGAAACCATCAATTGATGTCCCACCTCCAACTATTTATGAATCTAAGGATTTGGTCAATTAAACTACAAGCAAATTACCAACAATGAGTCTCCCAGGAAAAATGAGTTTTATGAAGCAAAAAGTCTTGAATGTGTTCTGTGGTGAAAAAGGGCACCTTGCTGCCATGTGTTTATTCAACCCACTGAGTAAAGTTCAACATCTTCCAAAACAAAAATTTGCTCAAAAACCAAAAACCGAATTCCAAAGAAAGCCCACAGGTAGAATCTCACCTGTGAAAAACCAAACAATGAAGTATTTTGGATCTGAGTCTAACCAGATATTGGTGGGAAATGAAAGAAATGCAAGTTTTTCTGTTTTAAGGCAAAATTGTTTTTCGGTCAAAGTTCAACCGGAACGACCTTCCGCTCGAACTTCAGTTCAACCGGAAAATCGAAACAAACCAGATCAGCTACTGCTCCCAAGCAGAGACCGAACGTACACTTTGCTGAAGGGTTTGAACTTTTTGAAAGTCAAGGTAGGAGAAATCCCTCAAGAGGAAAGACCACCTCAAGGGAAAGTTTTTCAAAAGGCAAGAAAACTAACCAACCGGAATTCCTTGGTAGTTCAAGTGAAAGTTACTGTGTTCCACATCAGGTTGAGAACTTTTCTCAAAGGTTTCCTCAATCACCTGAAAGAACTAAATTAGTCAATCAAGTTCACTTTTCATCAAATGAAATACCAAAGAAAGTGACCAATAAACAGAAAAAATTATGGGAATATCATGAAAGAAAAATTGCTGAGAGGAAAAACAACAAGAGTGAGAGATCAAGTCAAACAAGCACTCCCTATGAGAGCTTGAACCTTGATAATGATGATCTTCTTACTGATGTTCCAGTTGTGAATACTTTAGTACTCAAGGAGTATAAGTATAACGATGCTTATGGCAGACCCAAGACCACTCAGGCTTGGGTCCCCTATAGAAACTAATCAAATCTGATGTGGGCAGGTGCAAAATAAAGGCGAACATAACCTATGGGTAGTTGATAGTGGATGCACTTGCCACATGACAGTGAATAAGCATATACTGGAAAACACAAAAAGAATCAATGGAGGACCAGTTGCCTTTGGTAACACTAAAGGCCACATATCAGCACAAGGAGATGTGAGCAATGGACTGGTAAGTTTTGATAGAGTCAATTTTGTTGATACATTAAATTTCAACCTTCTCAGTGTCTCACAAATGTGTGACAAGAACTTGAATTTGATGTTTAATGAGAGGGAGGCTATAGTTCTCAAACCTGGTATAGAAAATCCTGATGAGCTGATCATGCTTAAAGCACCCAGGAGAGATGGACTATATATTTTGGATATGTCAGTTGTTGCACCCACCTGTGGCACTGCTTGCTTTATATCCAAAGCCTCATTGGATGAATCTAATTTGTGGCATAGGAGGTTAGGACATGTAAACTACAAAAACATGAATAGAATTATCAATCTTGGCTTGGTTAAGGGTCTTCCTAACAAGCAATTTACATGTCCTGAACATTGTGTGCCATATCTCAAGGGCAAGCAACACAAAACCTCCTTCAAGCCAAAAGTTAAATCTTCTATTTCTCAACCTCTAGAGCTGTTGCACATGGATCTTTTTGGTCCAACTAGAGTGATGAGTTTGGGAAAAGGTGTTAGACCGGGTTATAAACGTTCAGGTTTGGGTAGTAACAATCAGAAAGATGGGCAGCAAGACAAGCAAAATCTGCCAAAGAAGATTCCAAAAGAAAAGAAAGATACCAATTAATCTTCATCAAATTTATCATTTAGCTCAGGTTTTCATCTCTACCATGGAGAAAGGATTCGGGGGTAAACGAAAAAAGAAGTTTTCTGAGAGTTATTCAAGAGTTGGTCAACAATTCAAAGATTCTTCTTCATCTGGTTCAAACACTACTCCTCGAAGTCCTACTACAAAATGGGTGCATGCTAATAGATTTCAAGTCTTTGATGATTTTATGATAATTTTGAATCTAACGATGTGTGTCATGCATTTCAGGATAAAAAGACACCAAAGCGATCATATCGCTTGTGCTATCAATGTCATCGAAAAGGCCACATGACACAAAATTTTCCTGAAAGTGCAAAAAGAACATTTTCTGATAAATCTGCCAATTTCATTGATGTATCTGGCAGAGTTTTTACTCAGTCAACACCTTCACCATTTAAATCTAAAAAGAAACAATTTTTAAAATATGATTTAAGTGTTGTGGTTCATCACCTGATGATGACTCAGTTGAAACTGAAACAGTAGAATCGAAGTGGCAACTTAAGTCGGTCTACAAAGCTGCTAATGGTTTTAGTGAAGACACTGGCCGACTAGAAGCTGTGTGCTTCAGGTCATTTAAAAACTAATCGTTTTGTCCAGTGTGCAGGTTCTTCAAGAAGACCTAGTGGTGATTGTGAAGTACAAGCTTCAAGCAGTTACTCATAGTTGGGTTTCCTGAGTAACTTAAATTCAATGCTTTATATTACAAAACTGAAAGTTTTTCTGAAAGCTTAAACTGAACGGTATCAGTATCGAACGATTAATTTACTATCTTTTACATTCCAGATGTAGTTTAGGGGGAGAAAATTGAAAAAACAAAAACAGGTATTTGTGTTTTGTTAAAATTAAAAATCAAAAAATAGAGTT
>JBCNJP010000006.1:40839717-40872677 GCA_039602395.1 Deinandra increscens subsp. villosa
AAGGGTCATAGTGTTTTGTCATTATTGATGAGTTTTCTAGATACACATGGGTTTTCTTTCTTAAAACAAAAGATGAAACTGCTGAATTGTTAAAAATTCTTGTGATAAATTTAGAAAATAAATCCAATTTCAAAGTGCAAACAATCAGATGTGATAATGGCACTGAATTTAAAAATCATGTTTTAAATTCATTTTGCGAGGAAAAGGGAATTGTTAGATAATTCAGTGCTCCTAGAACTCCACAACAAAATAGTGTTGCTGAAAGGAGAAATGGGACACTGATTGAAGCTGCTAGGTCAATGTTAGCAGATTCTAAACTCCCAGTGATATTTTGGGCAGAAGCAGTAAACATTGCCTGTTATGTCCAAAACAAGATTTTAATTGTTAAAGGCAAGAATAAGACACCATATGAGCTTTGGAGAAAAAGAATGCCAAACATTTATTTCTTTAAGCCATTTGGTTGTCCTGTCATAATATTAAAAACCAATGAGCTATTGCCTAAATTTGCAGAAAAGGCAGATGAAGGATATTTTGTTGGATATTCTGGTGTGTCTAAGGCATACAGAGTATACAACAAGAGAACCAAAGTTGTTGAAGAAACTATAAACGTGTCTTCCAATGAAAAATCTCCCAACAACTTTGAGTCTCAGCCCACCTGGTTATTTGATATTGACGCAGTAACTACTACTTCCAACTTAAATGTTGATAAGCCTGTTAGTACATCAGTGCAGGGACATAATTCTTATAGGTCAGCTGATGAACATTGGAAGAACAACCAAGTTGGAATCAAGAAGCCAATCTTCTTCTCTTCAATGAGTATCAAGCCTATCCTGCCAAACTGTTGATACCTGATATGTGCGTCGTGTGAAGTATTGAGCAACGTGTGAAGTATCGAGCAAGGAACAAGTTCATGCCAAATTAGGTCTGGCCGAATCTGGTCCGAACCTGAAGTTCGGACTGGCCGAACCTCATGTTCGGAGGGAGTTCGGTGCAGCGAGCTATATATAGAAGTGTGTTCTTTGTATTGAGTAGTTCTAAGCGTGTGAGATTTCTGCTAAGTGTGTGTTTTCAAGGTGTTTCTCTGTGTTGTGTTTCTAAGTGTTTACTGATTGTAATTATTCTTCGTTGATCAATAAAACAATCGGTTAATTACGTTTTGATGTCCGATTAGCTAGATCGAGTAGACGATCCGATGCTCACGCATTTTCAAGTGGTATCAGAGCTTTCTGGTTCACTCTACTGATCTGTGGTTGCAATTTTCGGATTTTTGAACGTTTTTGAAATTTTCTCGAGTTGGTTTATGTGATTTCAATCATTTCTGTCGTGTATTTCGTGTCAAATTTGTTCCTAGTTCGTTCATAATCAGTTTTTCTGTCCTACTGCTGCAAATCTCATAAAAATTCGTCCAAAATCGAACGTTTTTGAAAAATTATGTCGATGTTCGGAGGGTTCTGGTCATGTTCGGAGTAACTGCTCCGAAGCTCAAGTTTAGAGTAAGTTCGGTCAAAGTTCGGAGCTTGTACTAGTTCGGTGTAGGTTCGGAGTAGCTTCGGAGTGTTGTTCGGACATAGTTCGTTGTTTAGTGATTCGGATAGAGTTCGGACGGCTGATTTAGGTTCGGACGAAGTTCGGACGAGGTTTGGAGGTCAGTGATAGGTTCGGAGCAAGTTCGGCCGATCAGAATTCAAAATTTTCAACGATGTCGGAATTTCAAGCATTTGCGACGATGCAGAATGTGATGCAAACTATGCTAAATTTTGACAATGAAATCGGAACAAGTCAGAAAGTTCCCAAATTGTTGAAGCTAGAAGATTATCAAAATTGGAAGAAACGATTTTCCGCTTACATAAGTACAAATGATATCGATTTGTGGATCCCACTTAAGAAGCTTTATCACCATCCAACAGATGCGGGAGATTATAAAGAAGTTCATACCTTTGATCTTGCTGAAAGAAAATCATACAAGCTTGAACAAAAAGCATACGGTTATCTTACAATGGCATTACCCACTGAGTTGCTTCATCAATTTAGCACTTGCAAGAAATCTAAGCAATTGTGGGATGCTTTATCAGCGAGGTGTGAAGGTAATGATGACTACAAGAAGAGTCGGAAGAAAGTTCTAAACAAAGAGTTTGATAATTTTTAGAATTATGACAATGAAAACATTACTGCTCTCGTTTCAAGGTTGTCACACTTGATTAGTTAATTAAAGGTGGTTGGGATTGAGAAAACCGATGCTGATTTGAAGGAAAAGATTTTGGAAGCGTTGCCTGAAAAATGGGAAAACTATGTTTTGCTACTCACTCATGATAAGGATTATTTTACAATGACATTTCACGAGCTTACTGGAAAACTTCATGCTCGGGAAATGGAAATGTTAAACTCAAAGAAGTCAACTGCTACTTTGTAGAATCCAGAATTGTATCATGGTGAGAATAGTGCAAGCATGAATGCAAAAGCTAAGCCAAATTTGAGTTCTGCACCAAGTGTTGCTTTATTGTCAGGAAGTTCAGGAAATTCTGATAACAATTCTTCACGGGGTTGTAGCTTTACAATTCCACATTCATCCAGTCAGAATGCGTTTAAGTTGAATCAACAGATGATTGCGCCAAAATGATTTTTGCATTGATTTCATCATCTTTTGGGTTGATTATCAAGAATGTTGCTGATGCAAAGTTAACCAACGATGATCTTGATGCACTTGATGATGATCAACTAACTGAATTGGATATATCTTGGCAATATGCTATGTTATGCCAACGATCGAAGAGATTTTTCAAGAAACATGGAAGAAATATTTCTGGTGAGAAATTGGGCTTTGACAAGTCAAAATTAAAGTGTTACAAATGTTCCCAACTTGGACATTTTGCTAAAGAATGTCCACATGCTAATAAACCTGGTTTTACTCAATCACCCAAGCCTGGTTTTTCTCAACCATCTACTAGTAATACAAGCAAGACAACAGCCTTGACAATTCAACATGATGGTGTTTATGATCGGGGTACACAATTTGGATATGATTCATCAGCATTAATTGTCACTCATGTTCAATCAGACGATGATTGTTCAAATAATAGTTCTGATACAAGTTTCAACACCAAGTTCTTATGACTGCTGAAAATTTAGAGAGTTTGATGAAAGAAAATGCTTCGTTGTTGAATAAAGTTCAAAAGCTGTCTGAGGAATTTGATGTGATTAATTCAAGTTTGAAGATTTCTAAGGAAAATGAGAAAGAGTTGGTTTTGAAGAATGAATGTTTAATGATTGAGATCAAATTGCTGAATGAAGTTTTAGAAGTGTCCAAACAAGATAAGAAGGATGTTGAAGCTGCCAGAGCAAAGGTTTGTGAAGAACGGAATGAGTTGGTAAAAGAGGTTAAAGAATGGAAGTTTAATGCTGAAGATGCTGCTACTGACTTCAAGAATTTATTTGAAAAGTCCAAAATCATACTTGATTTGCTTACACAGAATATTGAAGAATCTGCTAGCAAGATTGAAACATATCAAGTTGACATGGAAAAGTTGTTGGATGAGAAGCGGGAGTTGGTTAGTGTGAATAAAGTTCAAACAGAAAATTTGGAGATTCAAAGGCGAAATGAAGCTAAACTAAAGAAAGAGTTGTTTGAAGGATTGGAAAATCTTCGAATGCAAAAGTTTGAAACTCATAAAGTTGCTAAGCGTTTGATAGCTACAGAGAAAGAGTTGGCTGAAGCACAACAGAAAATTTCTGATCTCAAAATTCAAGTCATCGATGCAAATCGTTTGCTGAATAATGTATCAAATTCTCAAGTTTTCACAAGCTTCTTAGCTAATGATGCTAATTTTGAGAAGATGTTTGATAAAACTACATCACCTCCGGCTCAAATTAAAGAAGCATTCAAAGAAGTGAAGGCACAAGTTGAAGATTTTGATTATTCAATGGTTTCATCATCTACTTCTGAGGTAGAAAAGGTTGTACCAAAAAGGAAAAACAAGAAGAACAACAAGAAGAAGGAAAAGAAATCTGAGATTCCTCCTGCTCCGAAGTTTGTATTTGGTTCATCCTCTGCTGATAATGAGAAGTCAGCTACTTCAAGTGACAAGTTTAAGTCACAACTTGACTTTAATGAGAATATCTTCTATGATCAGAAGAATGTAACTGAAGTGAAGGCTGAATTTTCTCGATTAGCAAAGAATGGACATTCTAATTCTGAGGAGAGAGTTGTTGGAAAGCATGTAGGTCTGGGCTTTAAGGCAAAAGATGTAACAGATGAGAAGGCTCCATAATCATCATCTCAAGATTTGAAGAAATTGAAGCTGAAGCAAGTGAAGAAGGATGTGTTTAAGGCTGAAAAAGTTCAACCTGAGAGATTCTACAAGCTCAAAGGTTCTGCTCAGCTTTTCTCTGATAAAGAATTTCCTCTTCATTGTGTTGATGCTCGAAAGATTTCTGAAGTTTTTGTGAAAGCTCAAGTTTCTACTGATGGTTCTTTATCTCAAAGCCCAACATCCAAATGGGTTCATGATCACAGACATCAGGTATATGATTCTCATTCTGATCATGTTCGAGATATTCCTATGTGTAATTCATCGCAGGAACATCACAAGTGGGACAAGACAAAGCAAATTTGTTATATTTGCCGCCAAACAGGGCATATGGCAAAATATTGTCCACTACCTGTTGATTCCCCACAACGGTTTCATAAGAAACTTGTTTTTGGTAAAATTGCTCAACAGAAATTCTTTAATGAAGGTGGCAGAGTTTTTGATGAAGTTGAACCTACATTCTTTCAAAAACAAAAATGTTTTGTTCCAATGTTTCGACAAATTCAAAATGTAGGTTCATCATCACAGTCACCTGTGATAACTTCATCACAGTCACTTGTGATAAGTTCATCACAAACTGAATTACCAAAATCACAGCAATGGAAACCTAAGGTGGTTTCTAAGCAAAACCAGGACACTGGTCGACCAGAAGCAATCCGCTTTGGGTCGTTTATGAACTAACCAGTTTAACCAGTGTGCAGGTACTTCTAGAAGACCTATCGACGATTGCAAAGTTGTTGATGGAGGAGTATTCTGCTTAATTTAAATTTCATGATCGAATTTTCTATACTCTGCATATTTTCTAAAAGTCTAAGTCTACAACTGCAAAATATCCGTGTTGATTGATCATTTTTCTTTACTTACATTTTTTTTTTCTCAAAAAGTCAAAAATAGAGTCTTGTTTTTGTGTAAAATGAAAATCCAAAAATAGAGTTTTCATTTTAAGAGGGAGAATTGTAAGTAAGGGGGAGTAATTGAGAAAGAGCATGTTATGGGGAGAAGGTGAATACATGCCAAATATATAAAGAAGAAAGGTGAATACATGCACAATATATAAAATTGTGAGAAATTGATCATTGGGAAATGATGGTACATTGGCTTACGTATCTGACTCATGGATAGAGTAGATGAAAGAGCCATAAGATCATTGTTTGATGTGCTTGGTAGGCTCGGCAAATCAGAAAGTATTCAGATGTGATATACACTAAATACTAATGCTTGACCATGTGGATAACATCTTGATGCATATTTCCATGACACAAAAAGAAGAATAAGTGTGAAAATCAAAATGAGAAGTCACTGTATACATGTGTTCATTTTGCAAAGATTTAAACTTGTTTAATTTTCTTTATTTTGTCAAACGATCGGACTTTCTCTGCGTATCGAAAGATCGATCTGATCGTTGTTCGTTTGACGTTCTGCTTTATTTTCTTTGGTGTTTCGTATAACTCATCGGACTCTCTCTGCGTGTACGGGAGTACCGACGTGATTGTTGTTGGGTTATACAATTTTAACTTTTTTACTTTCTTATTTTGATAAATCCGAGGCCTTATCTGCGTATCGAAAGATCGACCTTAAGGTAGACGATTTAACGTTCTTATTTCTTTTTGTATGGAACACAGTTGACAATATCTTGAATAATACTATGCAATTGTGAAAAATCACAAGTGCTATCACACAAAAGGAAAAAGAAAGTCAAACAGAAAATGTCTGAGTATGCCTGATAGTGTGGGGTACACTGGTCAAAGCAAATCTAATCAATATCTTAACATATCCAAATGTTATGAGTACGATTATGCCTGAGTTTAATATGGACAAATTATACCGGCAATCAGCATGACTTATGTGTTTCAATTAATTGAAATTAAAGTGTAGTTCAGTGCGTTATGACCAATATGATCCCGTATAGTGATCTTTTTCATACCAAAAATAGTGTTTGATTCTGTATTGTGATTTCATTTCATTTCAGAAAAGAACAAACAGATTTTCGGTGTGTTTTAGCATAAACTTTAAAAAATCAAAAAGATTTTAGATTTGTTTTGACATAAACTTTCTAAAAGTCAAAAAGATTTTGTTTTTGCTTTATTTTCGATCTGATCAACATGTGATACAATCAATTTTCAAAATTTTATCTTGGCGTCCCGAAGAGACGTTTTGCACCAAGATTATTTAAATCTTGATGCAGGATGCTAAACTGCAAGAGATCACAACTTCAAGTCTTCTGAAGTTTGTTGATAAAGACCAGAGATACACCAGACATTGTCAAGTATTCAAGATCAAGCTACGATTAAGTTGAGGAGGAGTTTCTTCGAAGATTTATTTCATCGGACGAACAGATTCTACACTTGAGGGGGAGCTTGGTTGAAGATACAAATTTGATGATGTAGAAGAGTAGAGATACTGCACATGACGAGGGGGAGTTTGTTGATACCTGATATGTGCGTCGTGTGAAGTATTGAGCAACGTGTGAAGTATCGAGCAAGGAACAAGTTAATGCCAAATTAGGTCTGGCCGAATCTGGTCCGAACCTGAAGTTCGGACTGGCCGAACCTCAGGTTCGGAGGGACTTCGGTGCAGCAGGCTATATATAGAAGTGTGTTCTTTGTATTGAGTAGTTCTGAGCGTGTGAGATTTCTGCTAAGTGTGTGTTCACAAGGTGTTTCTCTGTGTTGTGTTTCTGAGTGTTTACTGATTGTAATTGTTCTTCGTTGATCAATAAAACAATCAGTTAATTACGTTTCGATGTCCGTTTAGCTAGATCGAGTAGACGATCCGATGCTCATGCATTTTCAAAAACAATGGAAAGAAACCATCTGAAAAAGTTCAAATCGATGATGAAATAGTTCTGGTTGAAGTCCAAGCGGAACCAGTTTCTCCGGTTCAAGTTCAACCGGAAAACTCCATTTTAGAAACTGAGGAGAATACTGTGTCAGGGTCAAATGTAGCTGAAAATTCAGATGATGCCATATCAAATGAGCTTAATTTAGAGAATCTGACCTACAATTCAGACACAAATTATCATGAAACAGTTGAAGTTTCAGATCCTGTATCACACTTTGATAATGTTGAGCTTGAACACATACTTCCTAGGCTCAACATACCATCAAATGGAAGAAGCCATGAGTTCCCCATGCAAGTAGATAGAAGAATCAACAAGAATCATCCTTTGGAGAATGTTATTGGAGATATGTTTGCACCCGTGTTAACAAGAAGTAAATCTGCTGATGCAAATATTTGTTTGCATGCTGCATTTCTGTCTCAAGAAGTACCCAAGAAGGTAGCTGAAGCCTTAGAAGACAACAGCTGGGTAGAGGCGATGAAAAAAGAATTATTTCAATTTAACAAGCAGAAAGTTTGGAAATTGGTGGATTTGCCTGCTGATGCAGAACCAATTGACACCAAGTGGGTGTTCAGAAACAAAAAGGATGACAGGGGCATTGTCATCAAGAACAAAGCAAGACTGGTGGTTCAAGGCTATGTACAGGAAGAAGACATTGATTATGATGAAGTGTTTGCACCGGTGGCTAGATTGGAGGCATTCAGAATTTTTCTAGCCTATGCTGCCTTCAAAGACTTCCAAGTCTTCCAAATGGATGTCAAAAGTGCCTTCCTGTATGGCCTACTGGAACAAGAAGTGTATGTCAAGAAACCTCCTGGCTTTGAGGACCCTCATCATCCAAACAGGGTATGTAAGCTAATCAAAGCCATGTATGGCCTCAAACAAGCACCTAGAACCTGGTATGAAACTCTTTCAAACTATCTTCTAGAGAATGGCTACAGGAGAGGAGCTATTGATAAAACACTGTTTACCAAAACTGTTGGTAAAGACATGTTGATGGTACAAATTTATGTAGATGATATTATTTTTGGTTCATCTAATACTGTGTTGTGCAAGGAGTTTAAAAATTTGATGCAGTCAAAATTTGAAATGAGTTCCATGGGAGAATTAACATTCTTCTTGGGATTGCAAGTAAAGCAAACTGCAGCTAGGATCTTTCTGAACCAGTTAAAGTACATTCAATAGGATCACTGATGTATCTCACTGCACGTAGACCTGAGATCATGTTCAGTGTTTGCTTATATGCAAGATATCAGTCATCACCAAAGGAGTCACACATGCTAGCCGTCAAAAGAATTTTCATGTATTTAAAGGGTCAACCAAAACTGGGTTTATGGTATCCCAAAAATTTTGACTTCTCTTTCAAGGCATTCACCGATAGTGGAGGGTGTGACATAAACAAGTAATCAACATCAGGCGGATGTTAGTTTTTGGGTGAAAGGCTTGTTTCCTGGCAGTGCAAGAAGCAAACTTGTGTTTCTACATCAACTGCTGAAGATGAGTATATTGCTGCTTCAAGCTGCTGCAGTCAAGTTCTTTGGATCCAAAATCAGATGTTTGATTATGGAATCACCTTCATGGAAACTCCAATTTTTGTAGCAAACAACAGTGCCATCTCCATCGTTAACAATCCAGTCAAACACTCCAAAATAAAGCCAATTGATATAAGGTATCATTTTATTAGTGATTGTGCAGAAAAGAATCTGATTAAGTTATTCAAATTTCATACTGATCATCAATTGGCTGACTTGTTTACCAAAGCTTTTTATGAGGCAATATTTGTCTACCTTATCACAGCCATTGGGATGATGAGCTTTGACTAACACAAAACTTTTCACAGTTTTAATAAAAGAAAGGCTTGTGCTCAAGAGCCTGTCTCTTGATACAAAAAGAAAAGAAAAATGAAAATTTCTTGTGTTAATTAGAAAACATTTCAGTTCATAGTCAGTAGTTGCTGTCAAACTATGAAAAATTAACACAAATTTTCAAAAATCATGTGTTTTGGTTTTCCGGTCCAAGTTCTGGTTCAACCTGCGAGAATAATACTTTTGAAAATCTCCGGATGAACTTCAACCGGAAAAATGCTTTGTAAATTGTGTGGCAAAAGTTTTTGAAAACAATTCTTCCAAGCGGAAAAATTATCCGATTGAAGTTTATATGGAAGAACTTTGGTGTTTAAAATAAAGGAGAAAATGGGTTCCGCTTGAACTTCCGGGTCAACAAGTCAAAGTCACTTTTTATTAAATTACCCGGAAGGCACATCTTTTTAAGCGGATACACATTTAATTACCCATTGAATTTTTAACCATTAAATATCCGAGGTTTCAGTAAATATCCTTTTTGGATAATGAGATGCTTTAACATGTTGTACCGTATAACCCATAAAGCACCAATCACATCAGTTACTGAATGGTTGGTCAAAACCTCTCTCCTCCACGTCACCGACGGAAAAGGGTAAAAAGCCCTAAATTACCGTCATTTCCCCATTTCTCTCAAACCTCACTCCGAAATTTCTCCCAAACTCTCCCCGTAACTTCCCAAAAACCATAAAATTTCTCTCAAGTTCGACATCAACAATGGCTCCCAAGGCGAGTTCGAGTGGCAAAATGCCTGCCAGTGATTCAAGGTTTCCGGTGGAACATAACCTGGTGGCTTACCTTGAAGTACCCAGTAAAACCGACATGTACAACAACATGATTGACTTCCTCAAAAACTGTCATCTTCATCACGCGCTGACAGTTGAAGCGGTGATCTTTGAAGAAATTATGGAGGAATTCTGGTCACATACTAGGGTTGCTGAAGGAGACAACGATAGTGAAAAGATTGTGTCAACGGTTCAAGGCATAACAGTGGAGATTGATGAAGCAAAAATTAGAAAAGTTCTGAGATTAAGGGATGAAGAAAGGTATGTGTTTGTTGACTCTCAAGTGTACCTACCTCTCTTCAGAGATATTGGTTACGGCGGTTCAATGGGAAGCAAAACCATCAAGAAGGGGCAACTGCCATATAAATGGAGATTTTGGCCCACACTCTCCTGGTTTGCCTGACTCCCAAGAAAGGCGGGTTTGATGAACTCGCTGCTGAACAGGCATCAGCATTCTTTGCTATGGTCAAAGGTCAAAATTTTAACTTTTCCAAATTAATTTTCAAATGCCTTAAAACAAACATCACACCGGATTACTTTTACTTATATCCTAGATTTTTGACCTGTATTCTTAGGGAGGAATACCCTCAAATTGTTTGGGTGGTACAATTTTACATCCAAAACTCCTCACTGAGAAAACCTTTTTTAATCTTGCTTACAACAAGACAATTCTTCTTGAAAGGGATACTGACCATCCCCTGCCAATTTCAAGGCAGTTTCCTAATGAACCTGCTCAGGCAGAGGTTCAACCGGAAACTATGGTTGCAATTGAGCAACCTGCTCAGGATGACAGGACTACAAACCCAATAGTTCCTGATCTGACATCGGTCCCTGCTTCCTCTACCATTAAAACTTATCATTCCAAAAAGAGGAAAGCCTCCACTCAAACTATCACTGCCACTTCCTCATCCGAATCCCCTTCTGTCATTTTTAAAAGATAACGAAATGTGGTTATTAGGTCTCCTCCACTTATTACCACTAACCAACATGAAGCTTCAAACCCCGCAAAAGGCAAAAGCCAAAGCGGAAACTAGTAAAAGTGGGATATTTTCTTAGGGATGAAGCTTCTTCTGAGGGGGAGTCATTAGAAATGGATGTACAATCCCCATCCTCAAGGTTTTCACCCTTGCAACCCCTATCACCTAGGAGTGACAGTGCACCCATTCTTGATCCAAATGAGGGTGTTATTAACTAACCAACCTCATTACATGAGAACATACTAATGGATCAAGACCCTACTGCACTGAACCCCCACTCCTCACCGGAGGTGAATCTCAGGAGTTTTGAAGAGATTCATGCAGAGCGGGCTGCTGCTTCCCATGTGTCCCCACTGGACCCTGGTGTCAGCAGTAACATAGATAAGACCCAAACCGCGGCAATCTTCTCTGTATCAGCACCCACAGGTCCTTCATTAGAACCAAGGGTTGTTAAGACAGCAGAAGAGAATCTCAGGAGCCAAGAAGCCACGGGTACCAGGGTTTATCAATCTTGGATTGATAACCTGGTTTTGTCCAATGATACTGGTAAAATGCCAGTTGAGGACAGCTATACACTACCTGATTTGACGAAACTGTACCTAAATCTTCAAACACGGGTTAACTCTCTGAATGCCACTGTTACTACTTTGGTAAAGGCTGCTCCTACTTATGATGAGGCAGGTCCTTCAAACCCAAACAAAGATGTTGATGAAGCTGATACTGTCAAATTGGGGTAGAAGTTGACTTCAGCACCTGCCATGATCGAAATAGAAGAATCTGACAGAATTTTGGCTGAAGTTAGAGCCACAGCCTTCAAGAAAGCTGGTGTCAATACCTTCACAGTTGAAAAAAGTTGGGTCAATATGAAGAGCAGTCTACTGATTGATATTTCTCCATTTGAAGACCCCAACCTTACTGAGTTAGTTTAATCTTCCATGTTGATTGTTGGTGCTCTCCCTAAGCACATAAATATGATCACTAGACTGCTGAAATAAGTCATTTTTCTGGCTGAAAGAGCCAGTGATCACCCGGAGAAGAGCATCGCTTCCACCAGCAAGGCAACACCTGAAAATTTGAAAGATAGCACGGAAACATTGCCAGTGGTAACTACTACTGAAGGAGGTGATGAGAACATGATTGGAGAAGGAGAAGGGACTGAGGTGCTAGAATTAACAGATAAAGAACCTGAAGTCACCCAACCTCAGGTGGTGACTGAATGTCTACAAGAAGTTGGAGCGGATGTTCAACCAGAAGTTCAACCGGAAGTTCAACCGGAACCGAAAACACAGGTTGAGGCAATTCTGATCGATGAAAATACCCTGATCCAGTACATGGCCATGGTCACTCAATATTTGGGTCCGATCAACTCCCTGTAGTTCAACCGGAAGAACAGTTGAGTGATGAAGTTGAAGGCATAGCAGAAACATTAATAGCTTTGAGGAGCACAGAACAAGTTCAAGCTGAAGACCAGTTCAACCTGCAAATATCAGAACCATTCAGCAGGTTGTTCAAACTCCTGAATCTGAAGCTATGAATAAAATGATGGAAGATGCCAGAATGGCTGCTGAAGATGAAAGGATAGCAAGGGAGCTTCAAGAGGAATTGGATCTATTTTCACAGGACTGGGTTGTAGAAAGCCTGCTTGAAGAAGCTAAGCAGAGGTCCTTCAACTGGAGATTGAGGGAATATAATTTGGATGCCATGACTGAAGCTGAAAGGCAAAGGCTAATATCTATTGCCTCTCAGATGCCCACCAAACTGGTGAAGAATGATGAGAACTACCTGCTGTTAACAAAGGTAAAGAGGGTCCTAGTTGTCAGAAATTTGAAATCTGAGGAAGAGGTTGCTCAGATGAAGGTAAGGGAGTTAAGCAATTTAATTGACTCAATATTTCAAGAGCTCAAAGGAGATGTAGCTGCTGTGAACCCAAAGCTGGTGTTGCCCCCACCTTCAGAATTTACTTCAGGTATGGCAGCTAACTTAAATGTTAAACCGGAATTCACTAATGATGCAGATATCCTACCTCCACCTTCCTTCTTCTTTAACCCAAACCCTACACCAACAGCTACTTCATCAGCATATCAGTCACTTGCCATCATACCATATAAGCCACCCTCAATATCCAAGAAGGTAGCCACCAAATTTTATAACCCAAGGTATAGAACAGATAGCTTCACTCCAATTGTCCCCTTTAAGAAGAAACCTGCTCCCACCAAAGATTTCTCAGATATCTTCCCACCAACTCCTCCTTCAAGCCCTACACCTGAAGCCAGTAGACCACCAACTCAAACATCCTTGCCTCCACTCACCAACAGAGAACCTTCTACCACTACCACTCCTGTCCCTCCAATCAAATCAACTGATACCCAACCTGGTCCCTCTTCTCCCTCATCAAAGGGTAAAGCCCTAGTTGAAAAGGAATCAGCAGATGAGTCCAATGAGGAAAGTAAAATGAGAAAGAGGAGACTGGTGCATCACAAAAGAAAGAAAGAACAAAGGCCCAAGAAGAAAGGTCCCCCAAGAAAAAACAAAATTGTTGGGTGGACAGTAAATGAAGACAACTTTGACTTCAAATTTCAACTCCTGAATGGCACTTCTAGAGTGGTTAATGCACATATTGCCACTAGAATGCTTGACATATTCCAACTGACAGATATTTATGCCAAACTGAGAGACATCATGAGTCCTACCAGAGCAGAGCTCCTACTGAGAATGAGCATAGAAACCAAAGTGATCGAGCATGGAATGCCTTCTAAAGCTCAAGGCTATGATGATATTGAAGAAGTGTCTACCAGTCCGATAAAATTTGTTATCTGGGAAGAAGAAGAAAAGTTATTCTATGTGCACAAGGCAGATAGCTCATTTACCACTCATGAAGCAATCAATGTTCAAGAACAGTGGACTGAACAAGATTGGGAAGATCTTAAACATGTGAAAGTCACCATGACTAACATGAATGTTCTTTCGAAGGATGTGAATGCAGGTATCAAATCCTTTAATAAGTAAGTCAAGGAGAAGATCATTTTTGGGTACAAGTCAGTTTTTGAAGATAGACTTTGAAGTTGAAGAATAATTTGACAGCATCAGCTTAGGGGGAGATTGTAAGGAATATCGCTTTGGAGATTTCCAGCTGAAAGCCAGTTTTGATGTTTTCCGGTTGAAGTTGAAGTTCAAGCGAAAGTCTCAACTTCGAGCGGAACCGACAGTTCAAGCGGAAGAAGCATTTTTGTCTGTTAGCGAATATTCCGGGTGAACTCGATTATCTACCAGATAATGAGTTCAACCGGACTTTTCCTGAGATGTCTTTTCAGTAGTCCAATCCTGCAAAAGCTTCTCGGTTGCTTCCAAATCTATCAAAGCCGCTCTCCAAATATAGGTTGTTGCTGTTGATACTCAAGATATTCCAATTGTTGAAGTTTATTCTTTTGGTAGTTTGTATTTGACTTTGTAGTTAACGGTTTAGATTAAATCGTTCGAGATCAATGGTTGTCATTGATCTCATCAGCATTATGTATAGCATTAGTTAGCTCTAGTTTACACACGGTTCTTGATCACCTTGTAATAGTGTAACTTTGAGTTAATGCAAATAATGCCGAGTATTTCTTACTTCGTTGTTACTATACTTATGCAAATCAAACACTACCTAATACAAGAGAACTAAAATCAGCTCAAGTAAAGTGAAATATAACTTTAATTCCGCAGGGTTATATTTACAAGTAGAGGGTTCTTGTTTAGTTAAAGTCTAACTAATTTCGATCCTACAAGATTAGTCATGCACATTTACAGATTATACAAGTACCTACAACCTTTAGACTTAATCTATCCATGGCAGATAAACGTATATGCTGATGTACTATCATTTGTCGCATTTGTCAGATCAATTTCTCATTTTTTCAATTTTTTATATCTTCCAATTTCTCGCCCTAAAATTTAACAAACTCTATTTTTTTGAATTTTCCAAATCTTTCTCCCCCTAAAAATATGAAAAGAAGAAAATGAATAACAAAAATGAAAAGGATCAATCAACACTTGACACATTTTTTAAAACGATATTTTTGAACATCAATTTTTCAAAGATAGGAACGATGCATTTTAACTTAAATCAACCGCAAGTATCTCACTGTCAGCAATATTTTAATTACTAACCAGTCTTCTTGAAATACCTGCATACACTGGAACATAATAAGTCTTTTAAACCGCGACCCCCCTCCACGGTTGTGGGTCGACCAGTGTCTTCAACAGAATCTGTGTTGGTCGTAAAGACAATTTTTGGTCTCCATTCTTGTATTGGTTTTGATATTTCTAGTGAGCCATTGTCAACGGATGAGTGGCAATCAGAACTACTACCTAACTTTTCCGAATTAAGCTTCTTTTTCCAGAAAAATTTAGTATTCGGCATTAGTTCATTAAAAATAATGCCATCAAAATTAACATATTTTGTATTTTTGGCATTTGATGATGAATTCTTGTTAGTCGTAGGACAATTCTTAGCACAACAGCCTTTCTTACGACAAACATAATAAAGTCGACGATTAGTTTGAGTGATTGAAACTGGTTTTCCAAACTAATTAGTCGAACATTCATCATGAACTTTTGAAATCACAGGTTTAGATTTCTTTGGTTTTTTTAGATTTTTGAAAACATTTTGCATAATCATAAAAGCCATAATCAGCTCCATAACCAAAGAATTTATCTCGATGATAAAACCTGTTAGATTTAGCGGAATAAGATGAATCCCAATTTTTACCGCCTGATGGTATAGCATCAGAATACAAGAAGACTCTTTAGAAGAAATTTTCATTTATAGATGGAGGAGACACTTTCTTCTTCCAAAATTGAGGCTTTTTATTTGAGAACACCGTTTGTTTCCTTTTCTACTCAGATTTGAACTCTTTTTTGTTGTAATTTGTCATTGGAACTCCTTTTCCTTCATATCCCAATCCACCATTCTTCCGCATAGTATATTCTTTCATAGAATGACCTTGATATGCTAGACGATAAAATCCATCTTTGATACCTTTAACACTAACTTCCTTATTCAGTAAAGATTCATCAATCACAATATCAGAAAAATCAGGAATCTTCACATGTTCAGGTTTGCCTTCAAAAAATTTATGAGCATCAAGAAAAATAGATTTTGAATCAAACTTTGGAACCTTGTTTGAAACAAATATTCTTTCATCCTTGTTCTTTTTCTGAGACTTTGATTTCTTTGATTTTTCTGACTTAACACCATCTCCTGCTGGATAATCTTGCAACTTATGACTTGAATTGTCATTAGATGTTGTTTTCTAACCAAACAGTAGAGCATGAACTTCATGATTATTAACATTTTACTAGGTTTGCCATCTCGCTCCAGATGATACAAATAATTCTGAAGCACAATTGAAGTATTGCAATTTGCAAGTTTTCGTTGCAGATCAAGCAGTTCAATCTTTACTTCAGAAATGCTAGTATTAGCTTCTGGTAACTCCTTTTGAGCAGTGATCAATTTTTCAGACAATTGATTATATTTATGCTTTTGAACATACATTCTATCACATTCATCAAGCACTTCTTTTGTAACCTTTTTCACTTTGTTTTGAAGATCATCAACATCTGCTTTCAAAACTTTATTCTCACTAACTAATTCAATCTTCTCAAAAGCTAGAGCTTCATTTTCAATTGAAAATCTTTTAGCTGTTGCAGCAAGTTCATCGCTTTGTTCTTGAAGATAATTAAGCTTGTCCTTTGATTTGACATATAAAGCGTCAAAATCTTCATTAACTTCTTTTTCTTTAGCTTTAGCTTTCTCGCATTCCTCAATCAATACTTTCTTCTCTTTCAACCATTCTTCATTTATCCTAGCAAATTCAAAACAATTTGAGCATGATGCAAATACATCCTTTTGAATTTCTGCAACTAAATCATCACAAACTTTATTTTCCATTTCTCCACTTCTTTCAGAATAACAATTTTTTCAGTCAACTTTGCCACTTTCTTTTCTAACTCCTCAACTTCATCTTTGTTATCCTTTGTTGACATTGAATTTCAATGAGTTGCATATTTTGATATTCACAAATTATTTTCAGATTGTCCCACAATACATTCGATTTTCCACCAATCCTTAAAATACACAAGTAACTCTGTTGATAATCCCAACTTAATAAACTCATATACCTTCTTTTCATTTTCAAACTGCTTCTTTTTTCGCATTTGTAAGATCTCTTCTCCATTTAGGTTCTCTAGAAGAATCAATTGGATAAACATATAAGTCCTTAATCGAAATTCACAAATCTTTATCCACACCATTAATATATGTTTTAAACATTCGTGTCCAATGAGAATAATCTTCAAATCTTAACAATTATGGCACTTCTTGTCCATGATTAGCAACAAATCTTTCGATATTTTCCATTTTGAAAACTTAAAACTCAAAAACGAAGGTCTTAAAAATGGATTTTGGGTATCAAAACGGAGGATAATGGTCATAAGGCGAGTAAAAGTGTTGATCACTCCGAGACGGTCGCTTTGGCTGGTATTAGCTCCCGTAACTCTCAACGGTTCCCAAGTTACGCCAATTTTAGTGAGACAACCCAAAAATCCTGAACTTGTCTGAACTGGTCCGAACTGACACTATACGAAGTGAGCCAAACTGAACCCGAACTGAAAACAAGTTATCCGAACCAATCCAAACTGTGACTTTGGGTACACGAACCGGTATCCGAACTGAACTTATACGAACTGAGACTTTGGTTGAACTAACTGACCCGAACTTAACCAAACTGGAACTTTGGTTTACTGAACTAAAGCGAACTCACCCGAACTACGACTTTAGTTAACGGTTATTTTCAGATCTGAAGTTCATCAACTGAACTGAAACGAACTGAACATATTCGGGTACAAAATTTACGATCTTCGACAGATTTGAATGAGATTTGCAGGAGTCAATGAGATTTTAGCAACAGGAATGTTTCAGAAATTAATTGGACTCGAAAAGCTCAAAAATTGACCTGTTTTTTGTTTTATAGAAAAACACTCGGTTTGTTAGAGCATATTCCTATGCTATAGAGTGTCTCGTGTATTGTATCTAAGTGAGCGTGTGTTACTGAGTTTGAGTGTCAAAATACCAAGGGCCGTACCAATTGGTACGCTGTACCAATTGGTCCGTCACATGGTATGCCAGTTAGTGTGTGATCACTATAAATACTTTGTGTTAGAATGAGAGTTTAACACTTCTGAGAGCTGAGTCATTTTACACTTTGGATGTGTGTTTTCTGGAGAGAGACACCAAAGAGCTTTTGATTGTAATCTTCAAGTGATTCAATACAAAACTCCTATTTACATTCTCGTTTCACTATATTCATTGAATCATGCAGTAGTAAGATCATTCCGTGTCCTTACAAGTGGTATCAGAGCAATCCAGGTTTCTTTACTACTGTGTTTTGAACAATTTTCGGATTTCTAGTGAGAGAAAGTTTGGGTTTTATTGGTTTTTCATCAATTTTCTTCAAATCCGAGTGTTTCTGATGTCAAACTTGATTGCAATACATTCCTAGTGTGTTCCCGTTGCCTATTGCTGCAAATTACAGTCCAAAACGTCTAAATTCTAAAAAATCCAGTCAAAATAGTGTTGGTACACCGATTGAATGTCGTGGTACGCTGGATGAACTACTGGTACGCTGACTAGTACACTACTGGTACTCATGGCAATCTTCATCGTTGGTCCGGAGCAGTTACGCCGTACCATTTGGTCCGCTGATTGGTACGTTAGGCAATCTTCAACGGTGGTACGTTACTGTACACTGGTACGCTGAGGTGGCTGGTACGCCGATTAATTTGGTACGCTGAGGTTGGTGGTACACTGAGTTATTGGTCCGGTCAAAGTTTTGGTACGTTGGTTAAAGAAATTGTCCGCTGAGGGTGGGATTGGTACGCTGGCAGAATAGTAGTCTTCACTAAAATTGACGTAACTTGAGTTCCGTTAAGAGTTACGGGAGCTAATACCAGCCAAAACAACCGTCTCTCGATGATATCTACATTTTTACTCGTCTAACAGTTAGTACCCTCCGGTTTGACCCCCAAAATCCGTTTCTAAGACCTCCGTTTTTGCATCCGAAGTTTTTTATACCAAAAATTTATCACAAGATGTCTGATTTCCAAGCGTTTGCGGTCATGCGAAACACGGTGCAAGCTATGCTTAACTTTGATAATGAAAATGGAACAAGCTAGAAATTTCCCAAGTTACTAAAATTGGAAGATTATCACAATTAGAAACAAAGATTTTTTGCTTACATTAGCACAAATGATATCGATTTATGGATTTCAATTCAGAAGCTCTACATGTATCTAACCGATCAAGGAGATTTTAAAGAAATTCACAATTTTGATGCTATTGAAAGGAAAAGCTATGAGCTTGAGCAAAAGGTGTATGGTTATCTTACGATGGCTTTACCTACTAAATTGTTACATCAATTCAGTACTTGCCAGAAAAGTAAGCAATTATGGGATGCGTTGTCTACGAGATGTGAAGATAATGATCAAAACAAGAAGAGTAGACGAAAAGTGTTGAATAAAGAATTTGAAAACTTTAAACACTATGAGAAAGAAAACATCACTGCTCTTGTATCGAGATTTTCACATCTGATTAGTGAAATGAAAAGTGGTTAACATCGAGAAGACTGAGGAGGAATTGAAAGAGAAATTGATGGAAGCATTAGTAGAAAAGTGATAGAATTATATATCACTGCTTACTCATTATAAGGAGTACTCGACATTGTCATTTCATGACTTTAACCGGAAAGCTTCATGCTAGAGAAATGGAAATGATGACTTCACATAAATCAACGAGTATCAATGCAAAATCTAAATCATTTGGTTTTGATTCATCAAATCCAGCTCCAACAGCATTTGTTGCTAGCCATGGATCAGGAAATTCTGAAAATTCATCAAGAGGGTGTAATTTCACTATTCTAAATCATTCAAGTCAGACTTCATTTTCTGCAAAAACACCTGATGAACATTTGGCATTGATCTCTGCATTGTTATTTTCATATTATGGATTGTTAATTGGTGGTTTGCCAACTGTTAATTTGATTGAAGAACTTTTTGATCAGATAGATCCAGATAATCCTGAGCAGATGGATATTAATTGGCAACCTGTGATGCTAGCCCAAAGAGAAAAAAGGTTCAGAAAGCGAAAAAGATTCAAAAGTATAAATCCAAATGGTAAAGTTGGATTAGACAAATCAAAGGTAAAATGTTCCTGTTGATACCTGATATGTGCGTCGTGTGAAGTATCAAACAAAGCACAAGATCAAGTCAACTAGGTCTGGCCGAACTAGGTCCGAACCTGGAGTTCGGACTGGTCGAACCTGAGGTTCGGCCGAAACTCGGACCAGCGGGTATATATAGGTGATTGGTCTTTGTAATTTAAGACTTCTGAGCGAGTGAGTTCTGTTAAGTGTGTGTTTCTGAGTGTGTTGTCTTTGAGTCCATTTCTGAGTGTTTACTGGTTGTAATTGTTCTTCGTTGATCAATAAAACAATCGGTTAATTACGTTTCAATGTCCGATTAGCTAGATCGAGTAGACGATCCGATGCTCACGCATTTTCAAGTGGTATCGGAGCTTTCTGGTTCACTCTACTGATATGTGGTTGCTATTTTCGGATTTTTGAAGCGTTTTTCGTGTTTCTCGAGATTGTTTTTGTGTTGTTCATCAATTCTATCGAGTTTTTGGTGTCAAAATTGTTCCTAAATCACTTTCTATTGGTTTTACTGATCTACAGTATCAAGTTTCGTCAAAATCAGTCATTTTTCGTGCGTTTTTGAAAAATGAGTTCGAAGTTCGGAGTTTTCTGATCAGGTTCGGAGTAACTGCTCCGAACTTGAAGTTCGGTCCATCTTCGGTGAGAGTTTGGGGTTAATTCGGTTAAAGTTCGGAGTTTCTGTGTTCGGTCACTAGTTCGGACAAGGTTCGGAGTTAAATCAAGGTTCGGAGGTAGTTCGGTGCTAGATCGGAGTCTCTTAGGAGTTCGGTCTGTTGATTTTGACTCAGAGCAAGTCCGGACATAGTTCGGAGGTTGGTTTTAGGTTCGGACAGAGTTCGGAGCTTAGTTATAAGTTCGGAGAGAGTTCGGCCGGCAGAATCTAAAAATTTTCGAACGATGTCGGAATTTCACGCGTTTGCTGCTATGCAAAGTGCTATGCAAACCATGCTGAATTTTGACAATGAAATCGGAACAAGTCAGAAAGTTCCCAAATTATTGAAACTTGAAGATTACCAAAATTGGAAGAAACGATTTTCTGCTTACATAAGCACGAATGATATCGATTTGTGGATCCCGCTCAAGAAACTTTATCAAAACCCAATTGATGCGGGAGATTTTAAAGAAGTTCATACCTTTGATCTTGCTGAAAGAAAGTCATATGAACTTGAACAAAAAGCTTATGGTTATCTTACGATGGCATTACCTACTGAGTTGCTTCATCAATTTTGCACTTGCAAGAAATCTAAGCAATTGTGGGATGCTTTATCAGCAAGATGTGAGGGTAATGATGACTACAAGAAGAGTCGAAAGAAGGTTTTGAACAAAGAGTTTGATAACTTTCAGAATTATGATAATGAAACCATTACTGCTCTTGTTTCAAGGTTGTCACACTTGATTAGTGAATTAAAAGTTGTTGGAATTGAGAAAACCGATGCTGATTTGAAAGAAAAGATTTTGGAAGCTTTGCCAGAGCAATGGGAAAACTATGTTTTGTTACTAACTCATGACAAGGATTATTCTGCAATGACATTTCACGAGCTTACTGGAAAACTTCATGCTCGAGAAATGGAAATGTTAAACTCAAAGAAGTCAACCGCTACCTTGCAAAATCCAGAATTGTATCATGGTGAAAATAGTGCAAGCATGAGTGCAAAGTCTAAGCCAAATCAGAATACAGCACCAAGTGTTGCTTTTATAGCTAGAGCTTCAGGAAATACTGATAATAATTCTTCAAGAGGTTGCAATTTCACAATTCCAAATTTTTCAAATCACAATGCTTTTTCAGCTGAATCAACAGATGATTGTGCTAAAATGATTTCTGCATTGATTTCATCATCTTTTGGTTTGATTCTCAAGAATGTTGCTGATGCAAAGTTAACCAGCGAGGATCTTGATGCTCTTGATGATGATCAACTAACTGAATTGGATGTATCTTGGCAATATGCTATGTTGTGTCAAAGATCTAAGAGATTCTTTAAGAAACATGGAAGGAATATTTCTGGTGATAAATTGGGTTTTGACAAGTCCAAATTAAAGTGTTACAAATGTTCACAACTTGGACATTTTGCTAAAGACTGTCAACAGACACATACAAACAAGTCTGGTGTTTCACAATCATCCAAACCTGGTTTTACTCAACCATCTACTAGTAACACTAGCAAGTCTACAGCTTTGACAACACAAAAAGATGGTGTTTATGATTGGGGTCAACACTTTGGTTATGATTCATCAGCTTTGATTGTTACTCATGTTCCATCAGATGATTCCTATTCAGATACTAGTTCCGATACTAGTTCAATTCCAAGTTCTTATGAATCTGCTGAGAACTTGGAAAGTCTGATGAAAGAAAATGCTTTGTTGATGAATAAAGTTCAACAATTGACTGAGGCATTTGATGTGATTAATTCAGAGCTGAATATTTCTAAAGATCATGAAAAGGAGTTGACATTGAAGAATGAATGTTTGACTACTGAAATCAAAACATTAAATGAAGTTTTAGAAGTTTTGAAACAAGATAAGAAGAATGTTGAAACTTCGAAAGCTGAGATTTGTGAAGAAAAGGATGAGTTGGCGAAAGAAGTGTAGAAATGGAAGGATGAAGCAGAAGATACTGCTAATGATTTCCAAAATTTGTTTGACAAATCCAAGATCAAGCTTGATTTGCTTACTAAGAGTGTTGAAGAGTCTGCTGCTAAAATTGAAGCATATCAAGTTGATATGGAAAAGTTGTTGGATGAGAAGCGTGAGTTGGTTAGTGTTAACAAAGTTCAAGCTGCAAATCTGGAAATTCAGAAGCGAAATGAGAATAAATTGAAAAAGGAGTTACATGAAGGACTTGACAATCTTCGCATGCAAAAGTTTGAAACTCACAAAGTTGCGAAGCGTTTGATTGCTAAAGAAAAGGAATTTGCAGAAGCTCAACAGCAAATTTCTGATCTCAAAGTTCAAGTTCTTGATGCTAATAGGTTGCTCAACAATGTTTCTAATTCTCAAGTTTTCACAAGTTTCTTATCTAATGATGTCAATTTTGAAAAGATGTTTGATAAAACTGCATCACCCCCGGCACATATCAAAGAAGCTTTTAAAGACGTAAAGGAACAGGTTGACGATTTTGATTATTCAAAGATTTCATCTTCTACTTCTGAAGAAGTAAAGGTTGTTAAGAAGAAGAAAAGCAAGAAGAACAAGAAAAAGTTTATGAAATCTGAGATTCCTCCAGCACTGAAGTTTGTTTCTAGTTCATCTTCTGCTGATCAAGAAAATTCAGCTATGTCTAGTGCAAAGATTCAGTCTCAACCTGAAATTGATGAGACTATTTTCTATGATAAAAAGAAAATCACTGATGTAAAAGCTGAATTCATAAGGTTGGCAAAGAATGGACACCAGGGTTTTAATTCTGAAGAAAAGGTTTCTGGTCAACAAGTTGGTTTAGGATTTCAAGAAAAGAATGTTCAAGCTGAGCAAATTCCAGCATCTGAAAGACAAAACTTGAAGAACCTTAAAATGAAACATGGGAAGAAGGAAGTGTTCAAAGCAGACAAAGTTCAACCTGAGAGATTTTATAAGCTCAAAGGTTCTGATCAGCTTTTCTCGGACAACCTCTTCATTGCGTGGATGCTCGGAAGATTTCAGAGGTTTTTACAAAAGACAACATTTCTTCTGAAAGTTCTCAATCTCGAAGCCCTACATCGAAATGGGTACATGATCACAGGCATCAGGTATATGATTTTCATTCTGATCATGTTCGAGATATTCATGTGTGTTCTTCGCAGGTACATCACCGATGGGATAAACAACAAGAATTTGTTATATTTGCCGTCGCCCAGGGCATATGGCAAACGATTGTCCATCACCTGCTGATTCACCACAAAGATTTCAAAAGAAATCAGTTTTTGGTAAACCTGCCACCACAAAGTTCTTTGATGAACAAGGCAGGGTTTTTGATGAAGTTGCGTCTACATTTTCTCACAAACAAAACCGTTTTGTTCCAATGTTTTCAAAAGCTCAAAATATAGTTTCCCCATCACAGTCACATGTGATTGCTTCATCAAGAACTGACTTACCAAAACAACAGCAATGGAAACCTAAGGTGGTTTCTAAGCAAAACAAGGACACTGGTCGACAAGAAGCGATTCGCTTCGGGTTATTTTTGGACTAATTAGTTTAACCAGTGTGCAGGTACTTCTAGAAGACCTATCGACGATTGCAAAGCCGTTGATGGAGGAGTATTCTGCTTAATTTAAATTTCATGATACATCTTTCTAATTTGCAAATTCTGATTTCTAAAACTGAAAAATATCCGTGTTGATTGATCAATTTTTCTTTGCTTACAAGTTTTTTCTCAAAAACCCAATAATAGAGTCTTGTTTTTGTGTAAAATGAAAATTCAAAAATAGAGTTTTCATTTTAAGGGGGAAAATTGTAAGTAAGGGGGAGTAAATATATAAAATTGTGAGAAATTGATCATTGGGAAATGATGGTACATTGGCTTACGTATCTGACTCATGGATAGAGTAGATGAAAGGGCCATCAGATCATTGTTTGATATGCTTGGTAGGCTCGGCAAATAAGAAAGTATTCAGAAGTGATATACACTAAATACTAATGCTTGACCATGTGGATAACATCTTGATGCATATTTCCATGACACAAAAAGAAGCATAAGTGTGAAAATCAAAATGAGAAGTCACTGTGTATACATGTGTTCATTTTGCAAAGATTTAAACTTGTTTAATTTTCTTTATTTTGTCAAACGATCGGACTTTCTCTGCGTATCGAAAGATCGACCTGATCGTTGTTCGTTTGACGTTCTGCTTTATTTTCTTTGGTGTTTCGTATAAATCATCGGACTTTCTCTGCGTGTACGGGAGTACCGACCTGATTTTTGTTGGGTTATACAATTTCAACTTGTTTTATTTTCTTATTTTGTTAAATCTGAGGCCTTATCTACGTATCGAAAGATCGACCTTCAGGTAGACGATTTAACGTTCTTATTTCTTTTTGCATGGAACACAGTTGACGATATCATGAAAATACTATGCATTGTGAAAAATCACAAATGCTGTCACACAAAAGGAAAAAGAAAAGAAAAGCTGAAAATGTCTGATTATGTCTGATAGTGTGGGATACACTGGTCAATGCAAATCTAATCAATACCTTAACATATCCAGATGTTATGAGTATGATTCTGCCTGAGTTTAAGTTGGACAAACTATACCAGCAATCAGCATGACTAATGTGCTTCGATTAATTGAAATTGAAGTGTAGTTCAGTGCGTTATGTTCAATATGATCCCATATAGTGATCTTTTTCATACCAAAAATAGTGTTTGATTTTGTATTGCAATTTCATTTCATTTCAGAATAGAACAAAAACATTTTCGGTGTGTTTTAGCATAAACTTTGAAAACTCAAAAAGATTTTGTTTCTGCTTTATTTTCGATTTGATCAACGCGTGATACAAATCATTTTCAAAATCATATCTTGGAGTCTCGAAGAGACATTTTGCGTCAAGGTTATTTAAATGTTTGAGCAGGTTGCTATGTGCATGTTATTACAACTTCAAGTCTTCTGAAGATGTTGATGAAAGACCAGAGATACACTAAAATGTAATCAAGTATTCAAGATCAAGCTACGATCGAGTTAAGGAGGAGTTTGTTTAAAAAATTCATTTCATTGAACGAATGGATTCTACACTTGAGGGGGAGCTTAATTGAAGATACAAGTTGATGATGTTGAAGAGATACTGCACATGACGAGGGGGAGTTTGTTGATACCTGATATGTGCGTCGTGTGAAGTATCAAACAAAGTACAAGATCAAGTCAACTAGGTCTGGCCGAACTAGGTCCGAACCTGGAGTTCGGACTGGTCGAACCCGAGGTTCGGCCGAAGCTCGGACCAGCGGGTATATATAGGTGATTGGTCTTTGTAATTTAAGACTTCTGAGCGAGTGAGTTCTGTTAAGTGTGTGTTTCTGAGTGTGTTTTCTCTGAGTCCATTTCTGAGTGTTTACTGGTTGTAATTGTTCTTCGTTGATCAATAAAACAATCGGTTAATTACGTTTCAATGTCCAATTAGCTAGATCGAGTAGACGATCCGATGCTCACGCATTTTCAGTTCCAAATGTTTCACTTTTGGACATTTTACTCGTGAATGTTCAAAGTCAAATGCTTCTACATCAAAGTCTCCAACAAGTAATTCCGAGCCAAAGGCATTAGTTTCACAATTTAGCCAAGGATATGACTGGTCGAAAGATATTGAACATTTTGAAAGTCCTATTGCTTTGACTGCAATTCATAACAATCCTGCAGGTTCATTTAATGATGAGTTAGCTGAAATGCAACATGCATTTATTGTTCAAATTGATCAGAGTGATTCCGAGTCTGAAACAAGTGGATTTAAAACTAGTGGTTATGAATCAGTTTGTGAATTTTGTTCACAAAAGGATAAAGGAATTCAGAGTTTGGTAAAGGAGCATGAATTGTTGGTTGTTGAAAATAACAGGAAGGTAGAAGAGTTGATAGGTGAACAGAAAAAGCTTAAAGGTGTAATTCAAGAATTATCATCTCAAAAAGAAAAGTTTTAAAGGTGTAATTCAAGAATTGTCCAAGATTAAGCTTGATATGCTTACCAAGACTTCTGATGACTATGTTGCTAAAATTGAGTCATATCAGATTGATATGGAAAAGTTGCTAGATGAAAAGAAAGAGTTGGTAAGGGTGAATAAGTTGCAAAATGCGAATCTTGATATTAAAAAGAGAAATGAAGATAAGTTGAAGAAAGAGTTATTTGCTGAGCTTGATAATTTGAGATTGCAAAAGTATGAAACGCACAAAGTTGCTAAGAGATTAATTGCAACAGAAAAGGAATTGGCTGAAGCTCAACAAAAGATTTTAGTTTTGAAGATTCAAGTAATTGATGCAAATCGTTTGTTGAACAATGTCACCAATTCGTAATCTTTCACAAGTTTTCTAGCAAATGATGAAATTTTTTAAGAAGATGTTTGATAAGACAGTTTCACCTCCTGCAAATTTCAAAAAAGCTGTCAACATTGTTAAAGAAACAGTTGAAGATTGCGATTATTCAAAGTTTTCTGATTCTAAATGTGAAGAAACGAAGAGAACAAAGAATCACAAGAATGGTAAGCAAGCTGAACAGAAATATGAGATTCCTAAAAAAATCGAAGTTTTTGTCTGGATCTTCGTCCTCTAAAGAAGAGTAATCAGATAGGTTAAATGAGAAGATTCGTTCCAATACTAACATTGATGAAACAATCTTCTATGCTCTAAAAGATCTTAATAAAGTAAAAGCTGAGTTTACTCGTCTTGCGAAGAATGGGCATCAATCATCTTGTTCTGAAGAAAAGATTTCAGGAAAACATGTTGGTTTAGGTTTCAATCAAAAATTTGCTAAAGATGATACTTCTAAGGTTCAAAAGCAATAGAAGTTGAAGAAGATTAATTTGAAGCAAGTGAAGAAAGATGTGTTCAAAGCTGAAAAAGTTCAACCTGAAAGGTTTTACAAACTCAAAAGTTCGAAACAAATATTTTCTAACAAAGAATTCCCGCTTCATTGCGTGGATGCTCAGAAAATATGAGAAGTTTTTGTGAAGAATGGTGATCCAAAGCCCAAGAAGAAGCAATCTGATAAATTTTCTTTCTGAGGATCTAATTCTACTCCTAAGAGCCCGACATCAAAATGGGTTCATAGTCATCGGTTTCAGGTATATAATACATTTTATGATCATTTTGGAGATGCTAATTTTTGTGAAGCTATGTAGGTTCTCAAACGAAAGAACATAACAATCGTTTGTGTTACAATTGCTGACAAATAGGGCATATGGGACAAGATTTCATGTCACTGCTGCTTCTATTCCAAGGAAATGAAACGTTCCTTTTGTTGGTAAATCTGCCAAATACAAACTTATTGATGAATATGGCAGAGTATTTGATGAATTTCAACCAAAAATTTTCAAATGACAAGGAAGGTTTTTACCTAAATTTCAAAATGATTCATCAATCGGTTGTTCGTCACAATTAACTGTGACTGGTTCATCAAATACTGATTTACCAACACATCAAATCTGGAAACCTAAAGTGGTTTCAAAGGGTAATCTGGACACTGGTCGACCAGAAGCGATTCGCTTCGGGTCATTTATAAACTAATGTGTTTGACCAGTGTGCAGGTACTTCTAGAAGATCAATCGGTGATTGAAAAGTTGCTGATGGAGGAGTATTCTGCTGATTTAATCTAAACTACAAGTGATATCAAACTTCAAAACTGAATTTTTTTCTGAAAGTTCAAACTGAAAGGTATCCATAATGAAAGGTCAATTTTCTTTGTGTTTGTAGTTTAGGGGGAGAAAATTGAAAATACCAAAAATAGTGTCTTTATGTTTTTGTTAAAATGATAAATCCAAAAATAGAGTTTTCATTTTAGAGGGGAGAAAAACAGAAAAATACAAAAGCATTGAAAAATAAGAAATTGATCCGACATAATTGGGAAATAATGGTACATTGGCTTAAGTGTCTGACTCATGGATAAATTAGATGAAAAAGCCATAAGATAATTGCTTGATGTGCTTGGTAGGCTCGGCCTTAAATCAGAATGTGTTCAGATGTGATATACATTAAATACTAAGGTTTGACCAAGTGGACAACATCTTGAAGTGCATCTCAAGATATTGAAAAAATGTGTGAAAAAGAAAAATGAGAAGTCACTATGTATACATGTGTTCATTTTGTAAAGATTTAAACTTGTTTGATTTTCTTTATTTTCTCAAACGATCAGACTTTCTCTGCGTATCGAAAGATCGACCAGATTGTTGTTCGTTTGAGGTTCTGCTTTATTTTCTTTGGTGTTTCGTATAACTCATCGGACTTTCTTTGCGTATACGTGAGTACCGACCTGATTGTTGTTGGGTTATACAATTTCAACTTGTTTTTATTTTCTCATTTTGTTAAATCCGAGGCCTTATCCGCATATCGACCTTAAGGTAGACGATTTAAAGTCTTATTTCTTTTTGCATAGAACACAGTTGACTATATCATGAATACAATCACTTTGTGTTACATCACAAGTGAAGTCACAAAGTGTGATATAAAAAGCATATCTGAGTATGTATGATAGTGTGGGGTACACTGGTCAAAGCAAATCTAATCAATACCTTAACATATCCAGATGTTATGAGTATGATTGTGCCAGAGTTTAAGATGGACAAATTATACCAGTAATCGACATGGTTTGTGTGCTGAAGTAATTGAAATTGAAGTGTAGTTCAGCGTATTATGTTCAATATGATCCCAATTTGTGATCTTTCTCGCAAAAGACAAAAATAGTGTCTGATTCCGTATTGCATTTATGTTTCATATCTGAAAATTCCAAAAAGATTTTAGGTGTGTTTTAGCATAAACTTAGAAAAATCAAAAAGATTTTTGGAGTGTTTTGATGTAAAGTTTCAGAAAGCTAAAAAGATTTTGTTTCTTATTTGTTTTCGACTGATCGATATGTGATACGAAATCAAACTTCAAATCTATATCTTGGATTCTCGAAGAGAAGTTTTGCTCCAATATTAAATTAATTTTCAAAAGAAAAGAAAGCCGCGTTTTTGTCTTCTGAAATTGCAGGTTGTGTGTGTCAAGACTCAAAAATGGTGAAAGGGGGGGGGGTGTAGTATCCTTAACAAATGGATTTTGAAGTTCAAAGATTATTCAAGAGTGATTCAGCCATGCAAGCTCTATAGCTGACAAGAAATTTCAAGTTGAAGATTAGATGCAGCAATGCTGAAGATTGAAGACTGAAGTTTAGTTAGCATAGATACACTACACGTTAAGGGGGAGTTTGTTAGAGCATATTCCTATGCTATAGAGTGTCTTGTGTATTGTATCTAGGTGAGCGTGTGTTAGTGAGTCTAAGTGTCAACATACCAAGGGCCGTACCAATTGGTTCGTCACATGGTACGCCAGTTAGTGTGTGATCACTATAAATACTTTGTGTTAGAATGAGAGTTTAACACTTCTGAGAGCTGAGTCATTTTACACTTTGTGTGTGTGTTTTCTGGAGAGAGAAACCAGAGAGCTTTTGATTGTAATATTCAAGTGATTCAATACAAAACTCTTATTTACATTCTCGTTTCACTAGATTGATTGAATCATGCAGTAGTAATTTCATTCCGTGTCCTTACACGGTTTTATCACATAAACGAAAACAATCAAAGCAAACGCAAAGGTTTCTCCTTCAAGGTTTCAATTCCAAATGTCGGAGTGATGGTGGATGCTAGATTGAGACAAGTATAAGAAGTAAATGATTTTAAGTGAGCTATAATATGAGGTATATAAGCAAGAAAACATAATTACAACCATTTAAGATGTAGTCTATCATAACACCGAATAATAGACTAAAGTAAGGTTCTACTTAAATGTTGGTTTCGCTTTGGCTATGACCAATATTAAAGTGTCATGAACAAATTTAATATAAAGTTCTATTTGAACATTGACTTCGCTTTGGCTATGACCAATATTCAAATGTTATGAACAAATTTAGTATAAAGTTCTACTCAAATATTGGCTTCGCTTTGACTATGACCAATATTCAAGCATTATGAACAAATTAAATATAAGGTTCTATTTGAATATTGGTTTCGTCTTGGCTATGACCAATATTCAAATATTATGAACAATTTAAGTATAAGGTTCTACTTAAATATTGACTTCGCATTGACTATGACCAATAATATTAAAGTATTATGAACAAATAAAATAAGGTTTTAATTGAACATTGTCTTCGCTTTGACTATGACCAATATTCAAGTATTGTGAATATACTTTAAGAAATAGATTATAACACATAAATACAACACATCTCATTTGGATAGAAATGCAATATTTATGTACTGCCTATAGTTCATCATGTGTACCATCAAAGTTTATGACATTTGGGTTGCTAATTAACAACACACATTATTGCCTTTAAACATGATTAATTTTTGCATATACCGAAAAATAAAACAAAATTATCATCAAAATAATTCAACATCGGATGTAAAATGACAAGCATCTCTAGTAATATGGGTTGCATAATAACATTGTTTCAATTCCATAGAGACAGATTTAAAATTGCCATTCAAGTTACAAAATAATCTTTATTCAAAGGCAATCCATATAATGTAACTTAGAAATTTAACCTTACTCATTTTAACCAAAAAAAATAAAACGTTACATAAAAAATAAACGGTATTCGAGAATCAGGTTCACATGTGGCTGTAATTTAGGAAATTAAAATTTACAGCAAACGTTTTAATCTGATTTAACTTATTCGATCAGTGGCCCAATAAAATTAAATGTGAACTGCTAAATAAAATGAGATATAGGTTAAATAAGAATTATGGCATCATGTGAAATAGGAGGTAATAATACAAGCACATGGTTCCAACATCTTACTGCCACATGATAAGACACAAGCATATGATGAAAAGATTTTATTTAACTCATCAGGGTTCTAAATAAATGTTTAGAAACATGGTATTCAATAGTTACAACTTTACAATATATAAAACTTTATATAGAAGTCATCGATTCTTTGAAGACTTATTATTGATAAAATTTTCGATTGAAGTGCTTTCAAATAATAAAATTCCATCATATCGGTGAAACCGTTTACATACACATACATATATTCTTTGTTTGAGAACAAGAATATTATTGTATCGGTTTCGGTTGAAATCACAAAGTAGATAAAGTGATCACAAGATTGATTTACAATGTTCAACATCATTCTGATATCACATGTTGATCAATTCAATCAACTGATACACTAATAAATATAAGATGAAGAGATACCGGTAGAGATTGAGATTATAGATGACGATGATGATGTCATAGCCATGATGTTCCTCTTCCCTTTAGATGTCTCCTATTGATGGATTTTGTGATTAGAGAGAATGGTGTATATGGTGTTTTGTTTTCTCTAATTATTTATAAGACATCAAAGGGTAAGAGGCTTTTCATATTATTCCCATCAAATAATGACTACATTAATAGGGACTTTATATCATATATTAATAAGGACTTTATGTCTCTTTATGTCACTTTGGTCATTAATAAGAAATGACCCTATAGGAAACATGTAAGAATATTTCCAACAGACACATCTTCATTACCTAGGTGATCCTAAATTAAAGTCCAGATAGAAACTGAATGAATATGCCTAATTGCCTAGTCGCTTCGGTCAAAGCGGATTAAACACAAACAAAATATGAAACCGCACCAGAAAGGTCTTCCTAAATGGGCCCTAAAATATGCAATAGTTCTAGATCGGGACACCTAGAACCTAGACAATGCTAAACACGAACAGGAAAGTAAAAATAAACTAACCAAACAATGCCTAGCAACCGCCTAATGTACAAAACGAATCGGTCAACTCAATTCCACACAAATGGACACAAGATCAGCCCCAAATTAGCATCAGATAATCATATAGAAGTTCTCCTAAGCATGCATTAACCAAAACCTTAAAAAGTCAAAGATTAACAATGAGTAATTCGACAAATTGGTTAGAGTTCTCCAATCCAAATCAAATTTCCCACATCAGATGATACTAACAGAAGCTAATCAAGCATACATGATCATTCCAAGCATCCAAAACAATATCAAAAGGAATTATCATCAAATCATATTGACAAGTCAAATTAAAAGTCAAACTAAGCCTAAATTCATCCTAATCCAAGTGATAGTATGAAATCAACCAATAACCATGATCCAAACAGATAAAAAATCAATCTTTGACATGATCATAAACTAGGTTTACAAAGAAAAGGAAGGAGAAACAAGCCTCGAATAGAAAATAGAAACCGAAGAGATGTAGATCAGTCTATGTGGTATTAAGAATGGAGAAAATGCGGCTTAAAATGAATTTATAGGATAAAAAATGAGTCTAATCGTGTCACACCCC
>JBCNJP010000006.1:40873177-40958729 GCA_039602395.1 Deinandra increscens subsp. villosa
CTGTGAAATTGGGGTGTTACAATTCTTCCCCAAGAATACCGAATGACCAGAATAACAAATGTACCCCTTGACTATAACCATGGAGTCATGACTGGAGCGACCGAGTCAGAGTAGGGTCGTCAACCCGAATAGATCTATTCACAAGCTATCGTTTCGAATGAACTAATTGAATCCAATTAATAGTGGGACTTAGGCATATAACATGAATCAACATGAATACACAGATTGGGGAAATGAAAAAACATGCAATCATTACGTCGTACAGTTATCATAATATCAGACAGTTTGAAATTGAAAAGCATTCATTGAATTCTCCCCCAAGTTAGAAAACAGAAATGGAAAAGGGGCTGTGAAGACTCACATGTTTGTAGGTGGATGACAGGTATGTTAGGTTGAACTTAGCCTAGCAAACGTCTACAAAGTAATGTTATGACGTATTAGGGTTTGGCTATCTTGAGTTAGTGAATACGTCACTCAATGTTCAAGGTTAAGTCTCGACTGGTTATTACCCAATAATGGTGATGGAAATCCTAGGACTTATTTATTGTCAAATAAATAGTATTGAAGTTGATGGAGTTTTTTATTTATTTGAATAAATAAATAATGATTACGTTTAAAAAATAAATATTGAATAATATGGATTATTTTTCATTAAACGTTAAGAAAAATCGTAAATATTTAATTCACTAAATATTTGTAAGGTTTTGGACTTTTCGATTAATAAATATAATCTTCCTTAGTATGAAGAAATGTTTCCAAAAATATACGAAGTTATATTTTGGTAAAATTAAGTGTGGGTTCGTCCGGTAGTTAACCGGTTTCGCCGGTTTGACTGTTATGACGATGTTATGACGTTTTAGGCTTTCCTAACACTTAGGATTTGTTAGTAGACTTGTTTTAATGTGTTTTAGGGTTTTGAGTTGCCAAATTAATTAATGGAAGTTTAACTTGTAAAATCCGACGTTTTCGAGTAACCGAAAGTTACAGTTTTTGTCCGGTTTGTTTATAAAACATGTTTTTCTCCATTTGAACCTTATAAAATATTTTTATATCTCAAACTAACATGTTTCATGTTTTGGACTAGACCCAATTCCAAATTGAAAATAAGTTGCAATTTTTATCGAAACGTCGTAGTTAAGATATTTAACCGTTTTGTTTCCAAGTGTTTGACTTCTCGAATTATTTAGTATGTTTAGAAAAATACCTTTGGCATCCCTAATAATACATTACAAGTCCTAAGTGGTCACAACTTGTCAAAAGTCTTAAACTTAATTTTTTTCATTAAAAAAAAAATAAATGGTATTTATGTTATGAAAATTCTATGCTTTTATTTTCTTGAAGTTTTATGTTTAAATCTTTGGTAAACACTTTTATGACTCAAAATCACCCTTTAGTAAACTTTGGTTTTGGTTTGGAGTCAAATTACAAGTGTTTGGAGATTTGGAAAAATATATATTTTTCTGCATGACAGCAGTTTTATGACACGCAGAATATGTGTGTCATCTCTGTTCAGTGTTCTTGTTCATATAGTTCACACATGACAGCAGTTTTATGACACGCAGAATGTGTGTCATCTTGGGCTGGAGGGTTTCCAGCGGTCCACGACATGTCTTGGGCTACGCAGCACTTTCTCGTTTGGACCGGACCTGCTGTGGGCTGTGGCTTGAACTGGGACCCAAGAAGAGAAGGAACTGGGCCGCCGGCTGGGCTACTCTTATTGCTTATTATTATTAAGTTTTTTTTCTTTTTCTTTAATCTCCCGTATCTTTCTCGTACGAGCTCCGAATCAACTTTCGTTTTTTTTCATTTTTCTTCTAAATTCACCGCAGACACACCAATCACCTAAAATTCACAGTTAAATACCACAAATGCCACATTTTATAATCATCAAAAACCTAATTTTTCACAATTAAAGCAGTTAAGCATAAAATATGATATTTTCATATTTAAAATGCATTTAAATGAGGGAATTTCTTTATTTAATTTATATATAAGATACTACGCATCAGTGCTCTCTAATCTCCAATCTCTACTCTCTCTAATCTCTAAATGGCTTTTTCAAGTGCTAGCGCTTCGGTTAATTGGGACAAAATGAAGGACTATCTCAACAAAACCAGGGGATATGATAAGAAAATTTCAAAATTTCCAGAAAATTTTCAAAATTTTAAGCTATTTCAGTTCAATTTACCCCCATCCCCACACTAAATTCATAAATTGTCCCTAATGTATGCTAAAATAGACAAAATAAAGGGGAAATGGAACTGAAATACTCCCCTATCACTGTCAAGTGCCAGTGTTTGGATGCTGAAAAATGAAACAGCTCTTGATTGAACAGGTGTCAGAGCTGAATCCACCACTACGTCAAAAATTGGCTTTTATTATGCCAAAAAACGTGATCGTAGGTCTTTCGTCACATTTCTTTTTCCAGCTGAAACGAGACCAAAGGTCCCGTCCTCTTATGTATCATATGGCCATGTTAAAAATATTAGTGGTTGAAGCCACCTAGAAGCGTGGCTAAAGAGTACCAATATTTATTGTTCTAGTCAAGCATTTCTTCCTAATAACTGTGGCTAAAGGGTCCTAACGGCCACATGTGTTTTTTAGTATGTCTGTAGGTATTATATAGTCACATATATTAGTGTTTTAGCCATATCTATTAGAAAAAAAATGTGGCTAAAGGGTTGTTGCAATCAGACATTTTGTCTCAAATAAGTGTGGCTAAAAGATGGCAACGGCCATGTTTAGATAACAAAAGTGTGGCTATTGTTCTTATATAGTCACATATATTTATGTTTTAGCAACGTGTATTAGAAAAAGAATATGGCTAAAGGGTTGTTGCAATCAGGCATTTTGTCCCAATAAGTGTGGGTAAGGAGTGGCAACGACCACGTTAAAGTATCAAAAGTGTGGTCGTCGGTATTATACAGTTACATATATTTGTGTTTTTGTGACACCCTGTAAAATCTGTTTCGGGTGTGAAACGGATGTATCATAGTCAAGGTTACAGGGAATGACCCATAAATGGTTTAACAAAAAGAGTTTTTTTAATTTGAAAGGAGCTTCATTTCGAATTGCAGCGGAAATCATTAGTAGGTTTTGTTTCAAAGCGTTTACAAAACAATTGTTTAAAGATTTTTAATACAACACCAAAATAGACGTTATGCAAAGAAAATCTTCAAAACTGTCCCAATTGGGACATGACTCCAAAAGATGATAGATGTAGGTCCTAAGTGATATGTCATCCACACAATGATGCAGCAGTCAAATACCTGAGAATTCATACACTAAAAGGGGTCAACATAAACTTTATGAGTTCACAGGTTTAAATGACTCGATTGATAACAGTTTGAGAAACGATGATTAAAAATCAATTTGGAAAACAGACTTGATAAGTGATATCATTGTTTGACACTTGTTAAGATACTGTAATATTATTACCATGAACCTTCAACTCCAAAACTAACTGTTTACCTACTCATGGTATTCTATCTAGAGATACCGCATGGCAAATATAACTGTATGTACCCTCTTGACTATAGAACGGGAGTCAGGATTGGAGCGACCAATCAGGACAGGGGCGTCAACCCAATAGATCTATTCACGAGTCATCGTTCTTTTGATATTAATCGGATTCAATTAATAGTGGGGTTTTCATCATAACATGAATCAACATGAATACGACAGGGTGGACGAAAAGCTCATGTAATCAATATATGTAACATGTATCTATTTTTCAGGCATGATAAAAGTTTGTACAAATTCTCCCCAAAATCATTTAAAATAATGTAAAAGAGGGGCCGTGAGACTCATCTGAGCTCTTCAAATCTAGATAATACAGATAATGATGATCAGATAAACCTAGCCGTCCTAAATCAAATATAAGATAACTTAAGGTCTATGAATTCTCCCCTATTATGGGTCTTGCAGACTGCGAGTTTGGGCTAGATGGTTTCCAGCGGTCCGCAACATGTCTTGGGTTGCGCTACACTTTCTCGTTTAGTCCTGATCTGCTATGGGCTAGGCTTGAATTGGGCCGCAAGAAGATAATGAAATGGGCCGCAAGAAGAGAAGGAACTGGGTCGTCTGCTGGCTGCTCTTGTTGCTTATTATTATTAATTTTTTTCTCTTTCTTTATTCTCTTGTATCTTTATCGTACGAGCTCCGAATCAACTTCCGTTTTTTTTCATTTTTCTTCTAAATTCACCACAGACACACCAATCACCTAAATTTCACAATTAATCACCATAAATGCCACATTTTTATAATTCTCAATTAAAGCTCATTAAAATGTGGAGATTATTTTATCAAATAATCATCAAAAACCTAATTTTTCACAATTATAGCAATTAAACATAAAATTCTATATATTCATATTTAAAATTCATTTAAATGAGGGAATTTATTTATTTAATTTATATATAATATGCTATGCATCAGTGCTCTCTAATCTCCAATCTCTACTCTCTCTAATCTATAAATGGCTTCTTCAAGTGCTAGCGATTCGGTTAATTGTGATGAACTTCCGGAGAACTAAGTTCGTGAAGTCGTTCCAACGAATCAAAATAGGGAAATTTGAAAACATTTTGCTATGTGTGTGATGATGAGGGGTCCAAACATGGCTCAATGCAAGTTGTGTGGCAAGTTATTGGCAAAGGATGCAAGCTCAACTTTGAGGCTACACATCATGCATCCTCATTGTCACGTACTCAAGGCACAACTAGCTCAAGGCCAAGCGCCAATGACATATGAATTGAAGCAGGAATGTTCACTTATTAAAAGGTCCTTGAAAAGTCATAAGCGTCGGATCGTCTACTCGATCTAGCTAATTCAGATACGAAACGAGTAATTATAGCGATTGTTTTATTGATCTAAAGAAGAACAATTACAATCAGAATCACAGAGAACAGACACAGAGGATACACTACAGAAACACACACTTATGGATATCTCCCACCCTCAGAACTAACTAACACAAAGATCAAACATGTATTTATACTGACCCGCCGAACCTCAGCCGAACCCGAGGTTCGCCCTGATCCAAACTCCAGGTTCGGATCAGGTTCGGCCAGTCACACTTTGGCTTGAACTTGTTCTTGACTTGATGCAACTCGATACTTCACACGACGCACAGATCATGTATCAACAAACTCCCCCTCGTCGTGTGCAGTATCTCTTCAACATCATCACAAAAGTATCTTCAATCAAACTCCCCCTCAAGTGTAGATACCATTTGTCCAATAAAATAAATCTTTAAACAAACTCTTCCTCAACTTGATCATAGCTTGATCTTGAATACTTGAAAATGTCTGGTGTATCTATGGTCTTTATCAACAGCTTCTGAAGACTTGAAGTTGTGACTTCTTTCACTTTAGCAACCTGCTCAAAAATTAAATAATCTTGGCGCAAAACGTCTCTTCGAGACACCAAGATATGATTTTAAAATTTTGATTTTGTATCATGTGTTGATTAGATCGAAAATAAAGCAGAAACAAAATTTGTTTGGATTTTATAAAGTTTATATCAAAACAAACCTAAAATCTTTTTGATTTTTCAAACTTATGCTAAAACACACGAAAAATCTTTTTATACTTTTCTTGAGATGAAATGTAAATATAATACAGAATCAGACACTAATTTTGGTATGATAAAGATCACTATATGGGATCATATTGGTCATGACGCACTGAACTACACTTCAATTTCAACTAATGGAAGCACATAAGTCATGATGATTGCCAGTATAAATTGTCCATCTAAAACTCAGACAGAATCATACTCATAACATCTAGATATGTTAAGATATTGATTCGATTTTGCTTTGACCAGTGTATCCCACACTATCAGACATAATAAGACATTTTCTTTTTCTTTGTCTTTTGCTTTTTTCTTTTTTGTGTGATTACACTTGTGAATTTTCACAAAGTATAATATTTTCATGATATCGTCAACTGTGTTCCATGCAAAAAGAAATAAGAACGTTAAATCGTATACCTTAAGGTCGATCTTTTGATACGCAGATAAGGCCTCTAATTTAACAAAATAAGAAAAATAAAGCAAGTTGAAATTGTATAACCCAACAACAATCAGGTCGGTACTCCCGTACACGCAGAGAAAGTCCGATGAGATATACGAAACACCAAAGAAAATAACGCAGAACGTCAAACGAACAACGATCTTTCGATACGCAGAGAAATCCTGGTCGTTTGACAAAATAAAGAAATTCAACCAAGTTTAAATCTTTGAAAAATGAACACATGTATACACAATGACTTCACATTTTATTTTCACACTTACTTTTTCTTTTTGTCATGAAATACGCATTAAGATGTTATCCACATGATCAAGCATTAGTATTAGTGTATATCACATCTGAATACTTTCTGATTTGCCGAGCCTACCAAGCATATCAAACAATGATCTTATGGCTCTTTCATCTACTCTATCCATGAGTCGGATACGTAAGCCAATGTACCATCATTTCCCAATGATCAATTTGTTAGAGCATATACCTATGCTATGATGTGTCGCATGTATTGTATCTATGTGAGCGTGTCTTAGTATGAGTTTTAGTGACGATATCATTGGCGCCAGACCAAATGGTCCGCCGGACCAAATGGTACGCCCGTACCATTTGGTACGCAGCCTGTTTAGTCACTAACTATAAATAAGTTCGTGTTAGAATGAATGTTAAAACACTCTGAGTCATTCTACACTTTGTGTGTGTGTTTTCTAGAGAGAGAAACCAGAGAGAACTTCTTTGTATCATCAAGTGATCAATAACAATTCTCTTATTTACATCTCGTGCTCATTACATTGATCAAAGCATGCAGTAGTAAGATCGTATCTCGGTTTTACAAGTGGTATCAGAGCATTTGGTTGCTCTACTGTTGTGTTTTTTGATCTATTTTTCGGATTTTTAGAGAGAGAAAGTTTGGGTTTTCTTCATTTTTCATCAAATTCTTCCAACGAGTGTTTCCGAGGTGAAAAATGATTTCTGAGTGTTCCTGGAGTGATTTCGCACCTTACTGAATCAAATTTTAGCTCCAGAAGTCAAAATTCGCAAAGATCAGTCGAAATCAGCTTCGAAAGCTTCTGGTCCGCTCGAAGAAATTCTGGTCCGCTGGTGGTCCGCTACTGGTCCGCTGATTGGTCCGCTAGGCAACCTTCAAGTTGGTCCGTGGCAGTTATTTTTTTTGGTCCGCCGTACCAATCTGGTCCGCTGAGATAATTTGGTCCACTGATTAAGTTGGTCCGGAACTGGTCTGCTGAGTACAAATTTGGTCCGCTGGTTAATTTGGTCCGGATTTGGTCCGCTGAGAAGGTTTGGTACGCTAGCATAAAAGTGATCTTCACTAAAACTAACGTAACTTGAGAACCGTAAAGAGTTACGGGAGCTAATACCAGTCAAAACGTTCGTCTCGACGAGATCTATACTTGTACCCGCCTAACGGTCAGTACCGTTCAGTTTTGACCCCCAGAATCCGCTTGGAAGACCTCCGTTTTTGAGTTCGAAGTTTTTAAAGTATTATTTTCGGTGAAAAATGTCTGATTTACAAGCATTTGCAGCTATGCAAAGCACGGTACAAGCTATGCTCAATTTTGATAATGAAATAGGAACAAGTCAGAAAGTTCCTAAGCTGTTAAAGTTGGAAGATTGTCAAAATTGGAAGCAACGTTTTTTTGCATACATCAGCACAAACGATATTGATTTATGGATTCCAATTCAAAAGTTGTATGTACGTCCAACTGCAGATCGCGAGTATAAAGAAATTCAAGATCTTGATAAGGATGAAAGAAAAATCTATGAGCTTGAACAAAAAGTTTATGGTTATCTTACCATGGCTTTACCTACCGATTTGTTGCATCAATTCAGCACTTGCAAGAAAGCTAAACAGTTGTGGGATACTTTATCTGCTCGATGTGAAGGTAATGACCAATATAAGAAGAGTAGACGAAATGTATTGAACAAGGAATTTGAAAATTTTCAACATTATGAAAAAGAAAATATTTCTGCTCTTGTTTCAAGGTTTTCACATCTGATTAGTGAGATGAAAGTGGTTAAAATTGAAAAGACCGAGGAGGAATTGAAAGAGAAATTGATGGAAGCATTACCGGAAAAGTGGGAAAACTATGTATTATTGCTTACTCATGATAAAGAATATTCTGCATTATCATTTCATGATTTGACCGGAAAGCTTCATGCTAGAGAGATGGAAATGATGACATCAAACAAGTCAACTGCTCAATTCCAAGATCCTGAAGTGTATCATGGTCAAAATTCTGCAAGTATCAATGCAAAGTCTAAATCATTTGGTCTTGATTCATTAAATCCACCTCAAACAGCTTTTGTTGCTGGTCATGGTTCAGGAAATTCTGGAAATTCATCAAGAGGATGTAACTTCACTATTCCAAATCATTCAAGTTCGACTTCATATTCAGCAAAAACACCGGATGAGCACTTGTCATTAATCTCAGCCTTGTTATCTTCATATTATGGATTGTTGAGTGGTGGTTTGACAACATCTAATCTGATCGAAGAAGATTTTGATCAGATTGATCCTGATAATCTTGAGCAAATGGATATCAATTGGCAATTGGCGATGTTAGCTCAAAGAGTTAAAAGATTCAAAAAGAAGACAGGATTTCAAAGTTTAAATCCAGATGGCAAGGTTGGAATAGATAAATCAAAATCAAAATGCTTCAAATGTTCCAATTTTGGACATTTTGCTCGTGAATGTTCAAAATCAACTGCTTCTTCATCAAAGTCTCCAACAGCCTTGGTGTCTCAAGTTGATAAACGATATGATTGGGGGCGAACTTCTAATTCTCCAATTGCTTTAAGTGTTGTTGCTTCTAAGTCCAATGAAGGTTATGATTGGGATGCTGATGTACTTGAAGCATTTGAAAAAGCACGAACATCGAATAAAGGCTATGATTGGGCTGCTGATGAACCTGATGAGTCTGTATTTCGTGCTCTGATTGCTCAAGTTGTTCATAGTGATAATGAAGAAGAAATAACTGATTCTGAATCTGAAACAAGTGGTTCTGGAAATAGTGGCTATGAATCGGTTTGTGAGTTTTGTTCTCCAAAAGACAAGAAGATTCAAGAATTAATAAAGGAAAATGAATTGTTGATTGAGAAGAATAAAAGAAGGTTTGAAGATTTAACAACTGAAAAGCAGAAATTAGCAGCTCTAATTCAAGAATTTTCTTCTCAGAAGGGAAAGTTTTCAGATTTTCAAGCAGAGATTGTTGAGAAAGAATCAAAATTATAATATGTTACACAAGAATTTGAACAGCAAATTACAAAGTTGTCTGAAGAAAAGGCTGAATTAGTCCAAGAAGTGAAGAAATGGAAAGATGAAGTTGAGGATACTGCAAAAGATTTTCAAAATTTTTTTGATAAATCAAAATCCAGACTTGATACTCTTACTAAACTTTCTGATGACCAAGCTACTAAGATTCAATCTTATCAGACTGATATGGAAAAGTTACTTGATGAGAAGAGGGAGTTTGTTAGAGTGAACAAGTTGCAAAATGCAAATTTGGATGTTCAGAAAAGAAATGAAGATAAACTCGAGAAGGAATTGTTGGCTGGATTAGATGCGTTAAGATTGCAAAAGTATGAAACTAATAAAGTGGCAAAGAAGCTCATTGCAACAGAAAAAGAGTTGGGTGAAGCTTATCAAAGAATTTCTGAATTAAAGATTGAAGTCATTGATTCAAAACATCTTTTGAACAATGTTACTAACTCACAATCTTTTACAAGTTTTCTGGCCAAGGATGAGAATTTTGAGAAGATGTTTAACAAAACAGTGTCACCACCAAGAAGTCTTAAAGAAGGCGTTCATGATTTGAAAGAAAAGGATGAGACTGGTGATTATTCTATGTTTGTTGGTTCCAAATTTGTTGAAGAAAGGAAAGAGCACAAAGGCAAGAGTGCTGCAACTTCTGAAGCTCCAAAGGTTGTGTCTAGTTCTTCATCTGATGACAAAGAGAAATCTGCACGTTCAACAATTGATATTGTTGAAACTATTGTTGATGCTCCCAAGGATATTACCAAGATCAAAGCAGAGTTCTCTCGTCTTGCAAAGACCGGACATACAACATCTGGTTCAGAAGAGAAGGTTTCTGGAAAACATACAGGTTTGGGATTTCAAAAGAAACAGGCCAAAGTGAATGTTTCAAAGGTTCAACAGCAACAAAATTTGAAGAAAGTCAATCTGAAGCAAGTCAAGAAGGATGTGTTTGAAGCTGACAAAGTTCAACCTGAAAGATTTTATAAACTCAAAGGTTCATATCAGATCTTCTCTGATAAGGAGTTTCCACTTCACTGTGTGGATTCTCAGAAAGTTGTTGAGGACTTTATCAAAACTGATGCTGCTCCAAAGACCAAGAAGAAACAAACAGCCAAATATTCTTCTAGAAATTCAAATTCTACTCCAAAGAGCCCGACTTCGCAATGGGTTCATGATCATCGTTATCAGGTATTCGATTCCTTTTGTGATCATTTTGGAGATGTTAATGTTTGTGAAGCTTTGCAGGTACCAAAGAGGAAAAATGTAAACAATCGCTTGTGTTACAATTGCCGCCAAAAAGGGCATATGGCACAAGAATGTCTGGTTTTTGCAGCTTCTAGTTCAAGAAAAGGAAAGGTTCCATTTGTTGGTAAAGCTGCTAAACAACGATTCATTGATGAACATGGCAGAGTATTTGATGAATACCCACAATCTACATTTTTCAAAACCCAAGGAAGATTTATTCCTCGTTTTCAAAATGTTCCATATGTAGGTTGTTTGTCACAATCAACTGTGACGGATTCGTCAAATACTGATTCACCAACACCACAACAAATCTGGAAACCTAAAGTGGTTTCGAAAGGAAACCAAGATACTGGTCGACCAGAAGCGATTCGCTTCGGGTCATTTTAAACTGACGTGTTTGACCAGTGTGCAGGTACTTCTAGAAGATCTATTGGTGATTGAAAAGTTGCTGATAGAGGAGTATTCTGCTGATTTAACTTAAATTACATGTGATATCAATTTCAAAATTGAAATTTTTCTGAAAGCTAAAAGTGCAAGGTATCCATGTCGAAAGGTCAATTTTCTTTCTTTTACATTTCGTATGTAGTTTAGGGGGAGAAAATTGAAAATACCAAAAATAGTGTTTTTTTTTTTTTTTTTTGTTAAAATGAAAATCCAAAAATAGAGTTTTCATTTTAAGGGGGAGAAAAAAATGGAAAAATACAAAAACATTGAAAAATGAGAAATTGTATTCGACATGATTGGGAAATGATGGTACATTGGCTTACGTGTCTAACTCGTGGATAAATTAGATGAAAAAGCCATAAGATCATTGTTCGATGTGCTTGGTAGGCTCGGCATTAAATCAGAAAGTATTCAGATGGGATAAACACATTAAATACTAATGCTTGACCAAGTGGACAACATCTTGATGCATGTCTCATGATATATCAAGAAAAAGATATGTGAAAAAGAAAATGAGAAGTCACTGTGTATACATGTGTTCATTTTGCAAAGATTTAAACTTGTTTGATTTTCTTTATTTTGTCAAACGATCGGACTTTCTCTGCGTATCAAAAGATCGACCTGATTGTTGTTCGTTTGACGTTCTGCTTTATTTTCTTTGGTGTTTCGTATAACTCATTGGACTTTCTCTGCGTGTACGGGAGTACCGACCTGATTGTTGTTGGGTTATACAATTTCAAGTTGTTTTTATTTTCTTATTTTGTTAAATCCGAGGCCTTATCTGCGTATCGAAAGATCGACCTTAAGGTAGACGATTTAACGTTCTTAATTTTTTTTGCATGGAACACAGTTGACTACATCATGAGTAAAATCGTTATGTGAGTAAATCACAAATGAAATTACAAAGGGTGATATAAAAGAAAATACATATCTGAGTATGTCTGATAGTGTGGGGTACACTGGTCAAAGCAAACATAATTAATACAATAACATATCCAGATGTTATGAGTATGATTTTGCCTGAGTTTAAGATGGACAAATTATACCGGTAATCGACATGACTTATGTGCTGAAGTAATTGAAATTGAAGTTTTGTTCAGCATGTTATGTTCACTATGATCCCAAGTTGTGATCTTTCTCGCAAAAGACAAAAATAGTGTCTGATTCTGTATTGCATTTATGTTTCAAATCAGAAAAGTTCAAAAAGATTTTAGGTGTGTTTTAGCATAAACTTAGAAAAATCAAAAAGATTTTTGGTGTGTTTTGATATAGAGTTTCAAAAAGCCAAAAAGATTTTGCTTCTTATTTGTTTTCGACCGATCGACATGTGATACGAAATCAAATTTCAAAAACCTATCTTGGATTCTCAAAGAGAAGTTTTGCGCCAAGATTAAATTAATTTTCAAAAGAAAAAAGAAACCGTGTTTCTGTCTTCTGAAATTGCAGGTTATATGTGTCAAGACTCAAGCATGGTGAAAGGGGAGTATGTTTTATTTTTACAAGTGGATCTTGAAGATCAAAGATGATTCAAGAGTGATCCAGCCATGCAAGTTCTATTTTTGACAAGATTTCAAGTCGAAGATCGGATGCAGCAATTTTGAAGATGGAAGACTGGAGTTTAGTTAGAAAATACCTATGCTATGATGTGTCTCATGTATTGTATCTATGTGAGCGTGTCTTAGTATGAGTTTTAGTGACGATATCATTGGCGTCGGACCAAATGGTCCGCCGGACCAAATGGTACGCCCGTACCCTTTGGTACGCAGCCTGTTTAGTCACTAACTATAAATAGGTTCGTGTTAGAATGAATGTTAAAACACTCTGAGTCATTCTACACTTTCTGTGTGTGTTTTCTAGAGAGAAACCAGAGAGAAATTCTTTGTATCTTCAAGTAATCAATAAGAATTTTCTTATTTACATCTCGTGTTCATTACATTCATCAAAGCATGCAGTAGTAAGATCGTATCTCGGTTTTACACAATTTCTCAAAATTTTATATATTGTGCATGTATTCTCCTTCCTTATATATTGTGCATGTATTCATCTTCTCCCCATAACATGCATTTTCACAATTTCTCCCAACATGCATTTCCCAATTTCTCCCCCTTAAAATGAAAACTCTATTTTTGGATTTTCATTTTACAAAAATAATACTCTATTTTTGGATTTTTTATCAATTGAAAATGCATAAAGAAAGAAAAATGGATCAATCAACACGGATACCTTGCAGTTTAGAATTTTAGAAATGTTTGCAGGTTAGAAAAATATATTGCAAGCAATTTAAGCTAAGCAGAATACTCCTCCATAAACAACTTTTGCAATTGTCGATAGGTCTTCTAGAAGTACCTGCACACTGGTCAAACTGATTAGTTCATAAATGACCCGAAGCGGATCGCTTCTGGTCGACCAGTGTCCTGGTTTTGTTTTGAAACCACCTTTGGTTTCCAAAATTGTGATTGTTTAGGTAATTAAGTTTTTGATGAATCAATCACAGGTGACTGTGATGAAGAACCTACATTTTGAACCTTTTGAAACATAGGAACAAAACGTTTTTGTTTTAGAAAGAATGTAGGTTCACATTCATCAAAAACTCTGCCTTGTTCATCAAAGAACTTTGGTTTGGCAAGTTTACCAAAAACTGGTTTCTGTTGAAACCATTGTTTTGATTCAGCAGGAAGTGGACAATATTTTGCCATATGTCCTTTTTGGCGGCAAACATAACATAGACGTTCAGTTTTGTCCCACCTTTTAGATGCCTGCACAGAGTTACAAACATGAATATCTCGAACAAGATCAGAAAAAGAATCATATACCTGTCGACGGTGATCATGAACCCATTTAGATGTTGGGCTTCGAGAATGAGAACCATCAGAAGAAATTTTGGTGGTTTGATTCTTCAAGGTGCTTGATGCATCCTTCTTCTCAAAAACTTCAGAAATTTTCCTAGCATCCACGCAATGAAAAGGAAACTCTTTGTCGGAGAATATTTGTCCCGAACCCTTGAGTTTATAAAACCGCTCAGGTTGAACCTTCTCAGCCTTGAAAACTTCCTTCTTCACTTGCTTCATTTTAAGCCTCTTCAAATCTTGTCATGTTGATGCTGGAACCTCCTCAGCTTTGGCATTCTCTGCTCTAAAACCAAAACACAATAGTTTTCCCAAAAACTTTTTCCTCAGAATTGGAATTTTGGTGTCCATCCTTTGCTAACTTTGAAAATTCAGCTTTGATATCTTTAATATTTTTCTGCTCAAAGAAGATCGTCTCATCAAATTCAAGTTGAGAGCGAATCTTTTCACTTAAAGTAGTTGATTTCTCATTATTTGCAGAAGATGAACTAGAAACAAACTTTGGAGCCCGGAGGAATCTCTGATTTCTTTCCTTTCTTCTTTTTAGTCTTCGTAGATTTCTTCTTCTTTACAAGCTTTCCTTCTTCGGTAGTAGATGGTGAAAACTTGGAATAATCATAATCTTCAACCATTTCCTTCACTTCTTTGAAAGCTTCTTTGATATGAACAGGGGGGTGATGCAGTTTTGTCAAACATTTTCTCAAAATTAGCATCATTAGCTAAGAAGCTTGTGAACACTTGTGAGTTTGAAACTTTATTCAACAATCGATTTGCATCGATGACTTGAATTTTGAGATTAGAAATTTGTTGTTTAGCTTCAGCCAACTCCTTCTCAGTAGCTATCAATCTTTTTGCAACTTTATGTGTTTCAAATTTCTGCATTCGAAGATTTTCCATTCCGTCAAACAATTCTTTCATCAATTTATCTTCATTCCGCTTTTGAATCTCCAAATTTGATGTTTGAACTTTATTCACACTTACCAATTCACGCTTCTCATCCAAATACTTCTCCATAACAGCTTGATAACTTTCAATCTTAGCAGCAGATTCTTCAGTATTCTTTGTAAGCAGATCAAGCTTGATTTTTGACTAATCAAAAAGATTTTGAAAATCATTTGCAGTGTCTGCTGCTTCATCCTTCCATTTCTTGACTTCATTAACCAACTCATCCCTCTCTTCACAAATCTTTGCATTTGCATCTTCAACATTCTTTCTATCTTGTTTTGATATTTCTAAAATTTCATTCAGCAATTTGATTTTTGTAATCAAACATTCATTTTTCAAAACTAATTCCTTCTCATGTTCCTTAGAAACCTCCAAATCTAAACTAACCAACTTGGATTCCTCATAAAGCTTTTGAATTTTATTCAATAACGAAGCATTTTCTTTCAACAAACTTTCCATGTTTTCAGCAGATTCATAGGAACTCGGTACTGAACTTGTATCTGAACAATAATCTGCTTGTTGATCATGAGTGACAATCAAAGCAGATGAATCAAAATGTTTACCCTAATCATAAACACCATCATTCTCACTCGTTAAATCTGTCTTGTTTGCATTACTTGATGATGGTTGATTAAAACCGGGTTTGCTAACATGTGCTTGTTGACATTCTCTAGCAAAATGTCCAAGATTCAAACACTTGTAGCACTTGATATTTGATTTATCAAATCCCAATTTGCCACTAAAAGCTTGTTTTCCAGGCTTCTTATAATATCGTTGTGACCTTTGAGTTAACATAGCAAGTTGCCAGGCCATAGCTAACTCATTCAATTGATCGTCATCAAGCTCATTCAAATCTTCTTTAATCAATTGTGCCTTCCCCACATCATTAATAATCATTCCAAAAGATGAAGAAATGAGAGCAGCAATCAGTTTGGCACATTCATCCACTGCTTAAACAGAAAAAGCACTTTGACTTGATGAATTTGGAATTGTAAAACTACAACCTCATGATGATTTATTCTCAGAATTTCCAGAAATATTTTCGATAAAAGCAGTAGGTGGTGTAGAACTCAGACTTGGTTTAGCCTTAGCCGTCATACTAGCAGTATTTTCACCATGGTACAATTCTGGATTCTGCAAATTTACTTTTGACTTGTTGGAATTTAACATTTCCATCTCACGGGCATGAAGTTTACCATTTAGATCATGAAATGTCAATGTGAAAAATTCTTTCTCATGTGTAAGCAGCAACACATAATTTTCCCATTTTTCTGGTAACGCTTCCATAATCTTTTCTTTCAAATCTTCATCAGTTTTCTGAATTCCCACAATCTTCATTTCACTTATAAGATGCGACAATCTTGAAACAAGAGCCGTAATGTTTTCATTTTCATAATGCTGGAAGTTGTCAAACTCTATACTTAAAACCTTCTTCCGACTTTTCTTGTATTGATCATTCCCCTCACATCTTGCTGATAAAGCATCCCACAATTGTTTTCATTTCTTGCACGTACTAAATTGATGTAACAACTCAGTGGGTAATGCCATTGCAAGATAACCGAAAGCCTTTTGTTCAAGCTCGTATGATTTCCTTTCAGCAATGTCGAAGGTATGAACTTTCTTGAAATCTCCTTGTTCAGTCGGATGTTGATAAAGCTTCTTGACTGGAATCCACAAATCGATATCATTCGTGCTTATGTAAGCAGAAAATGGTTGCTTCCAATTCTGATAATCTTCCAACTTTAACAACTTGGGAACTTTCTGACTTGTTCCAATTTCGTTATCAAAATTCATCATGGTCTGCATCGCACTCTGCATCGCGGCAAAATCTTGAAATTCCGACATCGTAGAAAATTTCAAAAATTTGATTGGCTGAACTCTTCCCGAACCTTAATAATGTATCGAACCTTAACCGAACCTCGAACAAACCCTTTCCGAATGTAATACCACCGAATTATTTCTGAACCCTCAACGAACTCTCAATGAACTCTTTCCGAACAAAACGCGAACCTCTTCTGAACAGAAAACACGCCGAACTTCGAACAAACCTTAAACGAACTAGAAGATAATCAGAACTCTCAACGAACCCTAGACGAACTCTAAGTTCGGAGTAGTTATCCTGACGAACCTCAAGTTCGGACGACAGTTAGTCCGAACAGCAACATAGTTTTCTCAAAAAGTTTGAACTTGGACGAATTTTGACGAAACTCGCAGCAGTTGATCAGAGAAAGTGATAAAGAACGATTTAGGAACAAATTTGACATAGAAAACTTGACAGATTTGATTGAACTCACGTAAACACACTCGAAAAACACCAAAACGTTTCAAAATTCCAAAAATAGCAACCACAGATCAGTAGAATGAACCAGAAAGATCTGATACCACTTGAAAAGTCGTAAGCATCGGATCGTCTACTCGATCTAGCTAATTCATACACGAAACGAGTAATTATAACGATTGTTTTATTGATCTAAAGAAGAACAATTACAATCAGAATCACAGAGAATAGACACAGAGAATACACTACAGAAACACACACATATGGATATCTCCCACCCTCAGAACTAACTAACACAAAGATCAAACATGTATTTATACTGACCCGAACCTCAGCCGAACCTGAGGTTCGCCCTGATCCGAACTCCAGGTTCGGATCAGGTTCGGCCAGTCACACTTTGGCTTAAACTTGTTCTTGACTTGATGCAACTCGATACTTCACACGACGCACAGATCAGGTATCAACACTTATGATCTTGAGAAGACTCGAGAAGCAATGGTGAGTTTTGTGATTCAACAAAGCTTGCTATTCAACCAGATTCGCAACGAATGCTTGAGTCGCCTCATTCGAAAGAATCTACAACCTAGATATACCCACCCATGTAAGTCACACTACCCTTAGACAAGATTGCTTGAAATTATGCAAAATGAAAAAAAAATGATTTAATTGAACAATTTTCAGATTTAAAAACTTGTGTTAACTTAACTAGCGATTGTTGTTCGACTCCATACGGTTCACTTGAATCTTTCATTTGTGTGACCGCTCATTAGGCGCAACTTTGTCATTGGCAAATGATGAAAAACACAATAGCTTTTGAACAACTTGATTTTCCTCACATGGGCCAAAATATATTTCATAAAATGGACAAAGTTATTCGAGTATATGGTTTACAAAAAAAAATTGTTTTCAAACTCTTTTGATAACACGTCGAATAACACGCGTGCGATACAACAACTAAAACTCAAATATAAACCAATTTGTGATGGTCGTTTTTCATAGTCGTTGTGTTGCACACATAATCAACTTATGTGTGCAAGATGGTCTAAACATTATTGAACCAAGAATTCAAGAATATAGAAAAATGTTATCAAATGTTTTTAGTAAACCATGTAGGCATAGTTCCTATAGAAAATATTGTATACAAGTGAATTCCAACTACTTAGGTCTCAATTGGGACGTGTCTACTAGATGGAACTTGACATGTAACATGTTCAAAAAGGCACTTCAACAAAAGGAAAGTTTAATGTCATATCACAACGTTCTTTGTTCTTGACATTCAAAACTTGTACCATTTCCTCATTCGACTTTGGGAACTTGTTCAAAATTTAAAAACTTGTTACATGTTTTCAAAATGTCAACAACTTTTCTGTCGAGAATTTATTACCCAACTAGTACTTTAGTCCTAAACCAAATACATTTGATGTGTAGTAAATTAAACGAGTTTTCATATATGCCACCACCCTTCCCCGACATGGTCAACCAATGAAAGAAAAATTTATAAAGTATTTGCAAGACATGCTGGTAGTTATTACTTGCGCCATGGTGTGTGGGTGGTGTATATGATAATATGACAATGAATGGGTCAGTTTCAACACAACTATTGGTCAAGTTTAAAATTTATAATACACGATAACGAACAATCACCATACACCACACAGTATGGCAAGTGCACCCATCATTGGCGTAGTATAATGATAGTAAGATACCGAGATCGTCCAATGACACAAGAAGGGAGAGTTATACTTCACCTCTGTTAACGTCTAACTAGATCAAAATTTTAGATTAGTAATTAAAAAGTAAAATAAGAGAAGAACACATAAAAAAAAAATAAAGTGGGTTTTAGTTAATTCAGTCAAAGATAGTTGTACTTTAGAGGACTCATAAATGGCAGAGTTAGGAACCTGTTTATTTATAAATTTCCCTCAAGATTATTACTAGTAAGTGAAGAGGACCCCCTCTCAGCCTCAAATACCATCTCACGTTCCTCCCGTTATTCACCAACAAGAATGACTTTCGGGAGAATCGTTCTGTTAACAAATATAGTATGTCTGAATGTCATTTAGTTATAGGGCCTTATGGTTAAATTACTGTTACACTCGGATAAGTTGTCATGAACTAGTAGAGGAGCAACTCACGCACCAGATTATTTTATTGAGAAAAGTTCTTTATAAGGATCTAAGGTTTATTTCCTACATGCATCCGTCTCACGTATGCACAGTCAGTCGTAACCAGAGCCAAGTTCACAAACACATCACTACCGCGTCTACATAGTGGCAAAATATTACCAACCCATATTCCAACCAATACCTTCAAACCGCACATGCGTTAGAACCGTGTTTGTTTCATAGACATAAAACACACGAATGTATCGCTTTGGATGGGATGAGAGTCACCAGCTTGAAAGTGCGTGAGCGTGTGGATCTTCTACTTAGTCGTAATGAAATCAATGTAAACGTGTAAAACACAGAGAGTAAATACAAAACACTTGTATTAACCACAGAGATAACCACAGAGTACACTCAGAGAATATGACACAAAAGCTTAGATCGTTTCCACTGTTCCCGAATACAACACAAGATACACATATTTATAAGGCTGAAATACAACCGTCCGAACCTCAGGTTCGGCCACACGTTCGGAGTTGTCCAAACTCCAGGTTCGCTGGGAGTTCGGACCTCAGCTATAATGTGTGATCCGTCTTGTATTCGATACTTCACATGACGATCAAGGATCATGTATCAACAAACTCCCCCTAGGCATGTGCAGTATCATCTCCTCTATTCAAACTTGTATCTTGTATCTTCAATCAAACTCTTCTTCGATCTTGACGATGAGTTCAACCTTGTATACTTGATATTGCATCGTATGTAATCTCTTTATCAACAATCTTCAGAAGACTTGAAGTTGTGATGTTCTCTTCCCACTAGAAACCTGCCAACATAAATAATCTTGGTGCAAAATGTCTCTTCGAGATTCCAAGATAGTTTGATTTTGAAAATTGATTATGTATTTCGTGTTGATCAATCGAAAACAGATAAGAGAACAACATCTTTTTGGCTTTTAGAAACTGTATATCAAAACACACCTAAAATCTTTTTGGTATTTTCTGATAAGAAAAGTAAAACAATACAGAATCAGACACTATTTTTGTCTTTTGTGAGAAAGATCACAACTTGGGATCAAACCAAACATAACATGCTGAACTACATTTCAATTTCAATTATTGAAGCACATAAGCCATGCCGATTGCAGATATAATTTGTCCAACTTTAAACTCTGGCATCATACTCATAACATTTGGATATGTTAGGTATTGATTATATTTGCATTGACCAGTGTACCCCACACTATCAGACATACTCAGATATGCTTTTGCTTATCACATTTTGTGATATCTTTTGTGATTATAATCACATAATGATTGTAATCATGATATAGTCAACTGTGTTCCATGCAAAAAGAAATAAGAACGTTAAATCATCTATCTTAAGGTCGATCTTTCGATACGCAGATAAGGCCTCGGATTTAACAAAAAAAATAAAATAAAACAAGTTGAAGTTGTATAACTCAACAACAATCAGGTCGGTACTCCCGTACACGCAGAGAAAGTCCGATGAGTTATACGAAACACCAAAGAAAATAAAGCAGACCGTCAAACGAACAACGATCAGGTCGGTCTTTCGACACGCAGAGAAAGTCCGATCGTTTGACAAAATAAAGAAAATCAAACAAGTTTAAATCTTTGCAAAATGAACACATGTATACACAGTGACTTCTCATTTTATTTTTCACATATCTTTTTCTTGATATATCATGAGATATGCATCAAGATGTTGTCCACTAGGTCAAGCATCAGATTTAGTGTATATCACATTTGTATACTTTCTGATTTGTCAAGCCTACCTTGCACATCGATCAAATGGTCTTATGGCCTTTTTCATCTACTTTCTCCATGAGTCAGACATTGTCAGCCAATGTACCATCATTTCCCAATCATGTTGGATACAATTTCTCATTTTTTCAATGTTTTTGGCTTTTTGCATTTTTCAATGTTTTTGTCTTTTTTAAAATTTCTCCCCCCTCCCCCCCCCCCCCCCCAAATAAAAATGACAACTCTATTTATAGATTTTCATTTTTACCAGATGAAAAACAACACACTATTTGTGTATTTTTGCAAAAACAAACTCCCCCTCAGAATGAGACGAAGTGAAAAACAAGAAAAATGATCAACCAACACGAATACTAGCAGTTTAGCCTTTTGAAACACAAAATTGATTTTAAAATGCAATTTAATTAGAACAAATATTTCACAATCAGCAATTTTCCAATCACCGAAAGGTCTTCCTGAAACACCTGCTTGACACCAAATAAAACACTAGGTGCGTTGGGATCGACCCGAATCAACAGCGTCGGGTCGCCCGGTGTCTTCCACAAAGTCCTTGTTGGCCTTGGAAACAACTTTTGGTTTCTAATTTTTGAAAAGTGTTAATTTTTTATCGGAACCCGAATCAGATTCAATCGACGTACTTGATTTAGACCAAAACGATTTACGAGTTGATTGAATCTTTGAAGACCATGGTTCATTAAAAATTTGACCTTTGTTATCCACATATTTTGCAGTTTTGTGGATATATGCAGTCGTCGGACAATCAGCAGCAAGATGTCCTGGTTGACGACATACATAACAAAGTCTTTCTCTAAAATTGTTTGAAAATTATTTTGATTTATGAGAATCGGATGAATGTTCAGATTGAAAGTTATCAAAGAAACCATCAGAAGAATCATACCTAGGAGATGGACTCCTTGAAGATGAAGATCTTCCAGAATAATAAGAAAATTTCTTCTGAGATGGTGATTTCTTTGTAACTTTTGCTTTAGGAACCTTCTCAGCCTTCACTGATTTCTTTGCTTGAACCGGTTCTTCCAACACTTTGTAACCTAAACCTGTGTGTTTAGATCCTTGAGTCTTTGAAGAATTGGACGAAGAACCTGAAGCAATTCTTGACTTAGCATCACTAGTAAATTTGGCTTTGATATCCTTCAGCTTGTTCTTTTCAATCAAAACTTTTTCTTCTTCGGTTGCAGAGGAAGAACTCGAATCAACCTTATCAAACACTTTCTCATTTTCCAGCAATACAGACTTTGAAGTAAACTTTGGAGCTTCACCCAAAGGTTTCTCCTTCTTTTTAGACTCGGACTTGTTCTTCTAGGATGGATTGGCAAATTTTGAGTAATCATGCACCTCAGCTTTAGGATCAATCGGAGCAGAAGTAACTTCACTTAAATCCACTGGTTGAGGAACCAAGTGAACATCATCCTTTTGAGAACTTTCCGAACTCTGATCCTGCTTATATAAGAAATTTAGTAATGTCGGTGACAAATTGCAATTTCTTAACTTGTCTTTTCAACTCCAAAATCTCCAATTTCAAGTCATTAATTTTCTGTTGACCTTCAAACACCTCTTGTTGTGACTTTATGAACTTTGCATTGAGATCATCATATTCGTAAGTCTGTAACTTCCTGATCTCACATTCTGCAAACATTTCTTGAAGAACACTTTCTCTCTTCTGTTTATAGATCTCAACATCCTTAGTTAATACTTCATTCTTGTCCCGGTACAGAACATTCTCACCTTGAAGCATAGAGATCTTATTTTGCAATTTTTCAACAGTAACAGCAGTTGTAGCAATAAGAGCAGTAACTTCTTCATATTTTTGCTGAACCGGATAGCTCTTCTCAAACAGATTTTCAAAATCTTGAGCTGCGTCTAACGCTTCAACTTTGGCTTTCTCACACTCTTCAGCCAATTGAGCCTTTTTTTCCTTCAAAACATCCTCATGAATATGAACCAAATCATAATACTTCTTTTGAAAATCATCCACCTCTTTCTTTAACACTACTATTTCTTCAGTTGAAATTTGGCGATGTTGTACAAAACTTTCAACCTGCTGAAGCAATCTTTTACACTTAAGACATTCAAACTCGTCAACCTTTGAGCTGGTAGAAACTTTAGGTAATTCTTCTTGTACCAAAGATACACTTGAAGAAGTATCAGACTCAGTTAAAAAGCTATCATCATCAGCATGTTGAACAGTTAATGCAATTGAGATTAGAGTATGATTCTTTTTAACTGTTGAATCTGCATTCCAGGCAAATTCATCTGGATGCATAAATGTATCAGTTCAATCATGAGCAAGAGTAGCAGATTTATGTTCAACCTTTTCAGCTTTATATGATGGATGGAAAACTAAATGTGCATTTTGACCAGTCTTCAATTTACTTTCTGCAGAACTTGGACATTCTCGAGCAAAGTGACCATAAACGGAACACTTATAACATTTCACCTTAGATTTGTCCAATCCAATCTTTCCTTCCTGATTCTGTCTCTACTTACCAGTTCTATTGAAAATTTTCTTTGTTCGACGAACCAATATAGCATATTGCCAATTCAGATCCATTTCCTCCAAATGATCATAATCAATCTGATCGTAGTCTTCATTTGCTAACTCAGCATTACTCATAGTACATGTGATAACACCAAAGTATGAAGATACTAATGCAGACATCAACGCATTATAATCATCGACAGTTTGAACAGACAATGCACTTTGTGTCGAAGAACTTGGAATTGACACAGTACAACCAGTAGAAGAATAACTTGGAATATCAGATTTACCTGCCAGAAATGTTGTAGCAGGAGCAGAACTAAGAATATTAGACTTCCCAGCATTCATTGTAGAATCATTTTCACCATGATACACTGCAGGGTTCTAAATTTGTGTAGGAAGTGATTTATTCACCATTAATTCCATATCTCGAGCCTGAATTCTTTGAACCAAATCATTGAAAGACAATCCTGAAAAATCCTTATCATGAGTAATCATCATCACATAATTCTCCCATTTTTCAGGCAAAGCTTCCAAGATCTTTTCTTTCATATCAACCTCTTCTTTAGTAAGATTCACTAAACGCATTTCACTCATCAGATGAGCGAATCTTGCAATTAGATTGGGAATCGTTTCATTTTGATAATGCTTAAAACTATCAAACTCTTTCTTCAAAACATTTTGTCGACTTTTCTTGTATTGGTCATTGCCTTCACATCATTTTTCCAACGCATCCCATAGACTTTTGGATGTGTAGTTACCAGCAAATTGATGAAGTAACTCTTTAGGCAATGCCATCGTTAACGTACCATACGCCTTTTTCTCAGCTTGATAAGCTTTCTTATTTTCAGATGACATTTTTCTTTGAAGAATAGGTTCACTAGTTTCATCTTTAGGGTAAACATATTGCTCAGTGAAAGCTAACCACATATCAATGTCATTTGTATCAACAAACGCTTCAAATCGTTTAACCCAACTATGATAATCTTCCAATTTTAGCAATTTGGGAACTTTCTGACTTGTTCCGATTTCATTATCATAATTCATCATTGTTTGCATCGTAGCTTGAACCGAATTCTGAATAGCCGCGAACGCTTGAAAATCGGACATTTTTGAAAAATTGGTTACTGTTCATTCCGAACTTCCTCCGAACTGTCACCGAATCTAGTCCGAACTAGACTGCGCCGAACTCTCTCCGAACCTGATCTTCGGAAGAACAAAAAACCAAACAACTCCGAACTAGCTCCGAAAGACCACCGAACTCTCTCCGAACGTTGACCGATCTCTCACTGAACCTAGATAAAGACCGAGCTTCGTCCGAACCTGGAGTTCGGAGCGGTTACTCCGAAGTTGTCCGAACCTCAGACGAGACAAATTTCACTCGACGTCATTTTCTCGATTTTCAACGTTTTTTACTGTAATTTTGACAGAAATTCAAACAAACTTGATAGAAATAACACAGGAATGAATTTTTTGATTAAAAACACACTCGAAACAATCAAACAAACTAAAGTCGATTGACATTTTCGCAAAAACGTGAATTTGAACTCAAAACTTCGAGAAACACTGATTTCCGACTAGTAGAGCAAACCTAATGCTCTGATACCACTTGAAAGTGTGTGAGCGTGTGGATCTTCTACTTAGTCGTAATGAAATCAATGTAAACGTGTAAAACACATAGAGTAAATACAAAAAACTTGTATTAACCACAGAGTACACTCAGAGAATATGACACGGAAGCTTAGATCGTTTCCACTGTTCCCGAATACAACACAAGATACACATATTTATAAGGTTGAAATACAACCGTCCGAACCTCAGGTTCAGCCACACGTTCGGAGCTGTCCGAACTCCAGGTTCGCTGGGAGTTCGGACCTCAGCTATAATGTGTGATCCGTCTTGTATTCGATACTTCACATGACGATCAAGGACCATGTATCAACAGGTTCATGGATCATGCATCGTTGTTGGATATAGTATGTCCAGACCGGAAAAATCAATGACCAGACCCGATTGTGACCTGTAAGAGTTACACCGATGGCAACGAGAATTTATATCGCTTAATTAATTAACCGATATTATACGAAAAACGAAATGACTAGTTAGATATTATTTATACTATTATTAAGTAATTAGTCATTGAATATTATTATTAATTTATTAATAATAATTAGCAGAAAATATTATTAGTAGTTAATAACTAAAGTCGGTGAAAATATAATATTGATTATTATTATCTAAATAAACGTTTATTAATTAAACTAGATTTTTTTAATTAGTTTATTATGAGAGAATAAAAAATTGTGGTTTATCCATAATTGCTTGGAGGATAAGCCAAGGAAATAATAAATAAATCAGTTGTGGTTTATCCACAACTGGTTTATGCCATGGTGCCTATATAAAGGAATCCTAAATATGGATTTGGGGTTATAGAAATCTCCTAGCCACCCTAATTTTTGACCCTCCTTCTTTCTCTGCATTCACCGCCGCCGACCACCCTTGTGCCGTCGTCCGCCTTTAACCGAGAAACCCCTTTCTGGTCGAGAACCTCCTTTTCGGCCGTGAACCATAATCCGGCATCGCAGAATGCCGGTGACTTCCTCGTCGCCGCTGTTGTTCGAGTCCGCCGCAACGCCTAGCCCGTTGGGCTGCTACCGTCGCGCACCTCCATCACTGCTGCACCTCAACCATTACGCCGCCTCCCTGTCGCCGTCGGACTACCGCCGCACCGCTACCTTCTCGCGCCATCGTGTCGTGTTTTTCTTGGTGCGTTTTTCTGCTGTGATCTCGCATCACCCGATGTCTGATTTCTCCAGTACGTTATCGTTACTAGTGTCCTCTCGTTGAACCTTGGTGTCTCGAACAGTTATTTGACTTGATCAGCAAGTTATATATTTTTCAGTTTTATTTAGATAAAACTATAAATCATTGTTAGATATAACTTTTGTTTTATTAACATAATTATATCCGATTACTATTTAAATATATATATATATATATATAATATATATTAATATATATATTGGAGAGAGTAAAGTGAGTAGTGTTGAATTTTTAAGAGTGTATAATAGAATTAAGCATGATGTACAAGTACTTAGAGCACATAATCTTAAAAAAGTGTGTTGAGATTGAATCTCAACAAAGTCCACTTATACCCCAAAAAACTCGGTACAGAGATGAAAGACCCAAAAAAGTGAAACAACCAAAAAGACCCAAAAACTCGGTTCGGTAATCCCTTTCTTCTTCTTTCCCCTCTTTCTTTTTCAGAGTCACTTATTAATCTTACGCCCTATAAACCGTGTGATGACGTGTGTATGTTCAGCAAACAATACAACACACGAGGTTCGACCTGAATAGGGTCGACCACACAACACGGTCGAAGCTAACTTCGGCCACGCAGAGGTCGCACCCCCAATCACCATACGAGGGTCGACCACGCAGCAGCAACACCCATCCATGTCACCTGCCGAAGCCATACCACGAAGGTCATACTCCGGCAAGGACATGACATCCTGACTTATGTACAAGTACACGCCTTCGGCCAACGACAAAGGCCGAAGTACTCGACAAAGATTGCGGCACTTCGGCCAGTCGATACTCGACCCACCGAAGTTCGCACAACAGACCAACGCTCACACGAAAATGTCAGAAACATTCCTACAACGTTGTTACGGCCACTAACGGCCTCCACTGAGGGGACACAAGGACGGCCACGTCAGCGTGGATCGTACCTTTCGGTGGAGGACGCACGATTCAGGGTAAGACAAGGATTGATGAGTATAAATACTCATCAATCACCAGGTAAATACACAAGTTTTGACAACCCTAACCTTCTACATCCTTCTCTTATTCTCATCGGAACCAATACTGATTCTCACGCCGGAGCTTGGTCGCAGGACACCCTGTCCTGCGCTCCAAGAACAACGGTTTGTTATTTGTGTAGGTTCAGGGAAGAAGTCACTCCTACATCATTCACCATCCTGTAGTCTAATATCCTCTTCAATCCGTCCTAGAGCTTCTATCCGATTGTCGGAGATATCCAGATTCTACATTGGCGCCATCACACGGTCCTTCATTCATCAGACATGAATGAATCTGAAGAAAACACAAGAAATAACGACGGTCCGGCGGTGGAGACGGAGGAGCAGCCGTTATCACCCGGCGGACGACATGTCATCGAAGACACCGCGGACGGCGGCGCTTCCGGGGTCCTACAGCTGACGCCGGAGGTCGTGAGCCGTAATTTCCTGCACCTCCGGCAGCTCATGCAAGATCACGTGGCCGCGGAACGCTTGAAAGGTGTGTGCATTCGCTTGGACTACGATGACCCAACGGACGACCATATGCACACCCCGATTCCAACGTTCACTACAGGCTCCGGCGGAACCGCATTGAAGGCCATAGCGACAGACAGCACCCGAGTGTCTATCGATGCAACACAGCGGCCAACGCCGTCGCCAACTTCAACCCAGGCGCAAGGCTCACAACAGCCAATGCTCTTCCAGCAACAGCCGCCATATTTCCCAATGTTCCAAGGTCAACAGTACTTCCCCCAACAGTTCATGGGCCCTTACGGGCCGCAAGGTTACCAAATGCCCTACTACACACCATTTCCAGTAAGTTTGCCATTACCATCCTCCTTGCCACCTTCGGCTTCCGCGGCAGAAACTACCACAAGCACAGGCCTCACGCCACAGCTGATTCTTGGTAACCAAAACGCTTCGGTCCCGACAACTGTCGATGAAACCACCGCTGTAGACGATTACTCGAAGCCATACATACCTGACGAGGAGAGCAAATTCACGAAAAGAGTGGAGCGCGCCCCGTGCCCACCGAAGGCGAAATTGCCGACAGTCGTAAAAACTTACGACGGTAGCACTGACCCGGACGATCATTTGCATGCCTTCAAATCGGCCTGTAGCATTTTACAGTGGTCAGTGCCCACCTGGTGCAAAATGTTTGTCCAAACGCTCACAGGGCCGGCAAGGGTATGGTTCAATTCACTGCCTAATAAATCTATCGATAGCTACGACCAGCTTCGGCAGCTCTTTGCTGACCACTTCGGCCAACAGCGGAAATGCACAAAAGACCCAATTGAGCTGCACAATATAAGGCAAGGTGATCAGGAGTCATTGCGTACCTTCCTGGAAAGATACAAGTCGGAGTCCCTGAACATCGGTCATACCGATGAGAGGCAACGAATTTCAGCCTTCATACATGGCATAAGAACAAGACAACTGCTGAGGGAGATGAGCGCCCGGGTACCCCTCACAATTCAGGAAGCCTTCGATCGTACCGAAGCTTTCATACGAGGGGAAGAAGCAGCCCAGGCCCGAGACCGATCTTCGGCAAGTCAACCTAGACAAGGTGGCCGAAATCAGAATCAGCGAGACAGTCGTCGCCCTTGGCAACAAGGTGGCGACCGAAATCAAAGGGATGACAGGCGGCATTCAGGTTTCACACCCTACGACCGACCATCGGCGTCGGGTCCCAGAAGCAATGAAAGAAAAGACTACCCCAGCCTAACAAAAACTCCTAAAGAAATCCTCCAAACGGAAGACGCCAGCCGACAGTTCAGCAAGCCCAGAAATATGGGCCCCAACACCACCAATCAGAACATGTCCAAATACTGCGACTTCCACCTGGACAGAGGTCATGATACGGACGACTGCCACCAGTTAAAAAAAGAAATCGCACAAGCCGTAAAGACGGGGCAGCTAGCGCATCTGATGAAGGAAATCAAAGAGCAGAAACAGAAGAAAGACAAGAAGGCAGACCTCCCCGTAGTTCACATGACACAGAGTTCGAAGGCAAAGAAACCAAGATTGCGAAGAGAAGCGTGGGCAAACCAAGTCATCTCGTTTCCGGCTCTGAACACCGCTGCACCGACCCTCAGTCCGATGGTCATAAGAGCCGAAGTGGGAGGTCACCATATTCACCGAGTGTACATTGACGGCGGCAGTGCCTCAGATATCATGTACAAACATTGCTTCACGAAGCTCGCGTCCAGCGTCCAACAGCAGCTTCGGCCTTCAAAAACCACATTAATGGGCTTCGGCGGCGAAGTTGTCATCCCAACAGGCGAGGTAGCACTCTCAGTCAAGTTATCCGACAACGCCCATGAGCGAACCGAGCGCGTAAACTTCCTGGTAGTCGATCGACCGTCGAAGTACAATATCCTCTTCGGTCGGCCAGCTATATACAAGTTCGGCTGTGTTGTCTCCACAGCCCACAGCTTAATGAAATTCCCAACAGAAACAGGAGTCGCCTCAATACAGTCAATGCAGGTCGAATGTGACTTAACTGCCGATGTGTCCGACGAGTTATCGCATAATCAGTGGAGAATCAATGAAGAGTACCCCGACCAGTTGATCACCATCGGCGCAGATGTCTCAAACCACACAAGAGAAAAACTATACAACCTAATGAGGAACAACACTGACATCTTTGCATGGACACCAGCCGACATGACCGGCGTACCACGAAAGATTACCGAACACGTGCTCAAGGTAGACCCTAAACAATTTCCAATCCGGCAAGGCAAAAGAGGTATGGCTCGGGACCGAAGTCAGGCAGTCTGTAATGAAGTAACTCAATTGGTGAAGGCAGGAATCCTGAGGCCCCTGCAGTGGGCAACCTGGGTGGCGAACCCAGTCATGGTAGCCAAAAAAGACGGATCTTGGCGCATGTGCGTGGATTTCACAAGCCTAAACAACGCTTGTCCTAAAGATTGCTACCCCCTCCCATCCATCGATGCTAAAGTGGATGCTCTATCGGGCTACACGTTCAAATGCTTTCTCGATGCTTACAAAGGGTATCACCAAATTAAAATGGCTAAAGCTGACGAAGAAAAAACAGCCTTTCATACTGACAAAGGCATCTACTGCTATCGCAAAATGCCCTTCGGTCTGAAGAATGCCGGAGCCACTTATCAGCGACTCATCGATCAAGTTTTTGAACCTCAAATCGGTCGAAACATGGAAGCATATGTCGACGACTTGGTCATAAAGAGTCACACCGAAGCAGACATGCTCAGAGACATAGAAGAAACCTTCGGGCGATTAAGAGAGGTTAACATGAAGCTTAACCCCGCGAAATGCTCCTTCGGCATGAAGCAGGGAAAGTTTTTGGGTCATATTGTTGTAGGCAAAGACATCATCGCCAACCCCGACAAGATACAGGCCATCAGACAGATGAAGCCTCCCCAGTCGCTGGAAGAATTGCAAAGGCTAAATGGTCGGCTGGCAGCCTTACATAGGTTCATCTCCAAATCCGCGGAGAAGTCCATGCCATTCTTTAAAACACTGAAACAATTCACCGAGACAAAAAAATTCTTATGGAGTGAAGAAGCCGACTCAGCCTTCGAAGAACTAAAACAAGCCCTATCCCGGCTAACCCCAGTAACGGCACCAGATACAGGCGAAGAGGTGATCCTCTATCTCTCGGTAGGCAACAACGCCATCAGCTCGGTACTCTGCGCCGAAAGAGGGGACACCCAAGTCCCAATCTACTTCATCAGCCGAGCTATGAAAGATGCCGAAACAAGGTACACAAAGTTAGAGAAACTCTTGCTAACGTTGTTACACACCGCGAGGAGACTACGCCGATACTTTCAGGCCTACAAGATCACAGTTCTAACCAACTTTCCTATAAAGGAAGTCATTCAGAGACCCGAACACTCCGGCCGTTTCATCAAATGGGCCATCGAGCTGGGTGAATACGATATTCACTTCAAGCCTCGAACAGCCATCAAAGGCCAAGTGTTAGCAGACTTCGTCTCTGAACTACAGGTTTCTACCTAGAATCTTGCATTCACGCATGCCTTTCACAAATAAAGTCGACACTCGGCTAACTTTGTCTCTGAATTACAGGTCCTTGACAGTCTAGAGCAGCTAACAGACAGCCAGCTCGGCACGGTGCGAGCTGAGCCTAAGGTACCTTTACCACACAAGCTCGATCCGCCTTTCGGCAAACGATCATAACGAGCATATGACTAACACTGCCTTCCATTCACAGGTCCCGGGGCCGATATCCAGTGCCGACGCTTGGACCCTCTACACTGACGGCGCAAAAAATAGTGAAGGGTCAGGCGCAGGCCTCGTTCTAATCGATCCTCAAGGAGTCGAAGTCACATATGCTATCAGACTGAACTTTCCGAACACCAACAATGAAGCCGAATATGAAGCTCTCCTTGCAGGCCTACGCCTAGCAAAGAAAATGGGCGTCAAGAAGCTATCAGTCAAGGTCGACTCCCTGCTGGTGTCCAATCAAACCACGGGAGAATTCGAAGTCAAGGGAGAAACCATGCAAAGGTATGCTGACAAAGTCAAGGAATTAATTTCCCATTTCGACGAATTTCAGATCTGTCAGATACCAAGAAGCCAAAACAAGAAGGCAGATGCCTTGAGCAAACTAGCCTCCTTGGCATATGCCCACCTGACGAAGCAGGTTCCCGTCGAAGTCATACACAGTCGGACAGATCAAATAGAAGAAGTCTTCACGGCCGAAACCGACATCAGCAACAGTTGGATAAAACCGATCTTTGACTTCCTAAAGTATGGCACAGTGCCGGAGTCAACCTTCGAAGCCGCAAAGTTAAAAGCACAAGCCGCTCAGTACACCATTCATAACGACAAACTTTACAAGAAGTCGTATCTCCAGCCCCTGTTGCGCTGCTTGACGACTGAGGAGGGAATATATGTCATGACTGAGTTGCATGAAGGTATCTGCGGCACACATTCAGGCCCTCGGTCGCTGGTTACCCGAATGATGAATATGGGCTATTACTGGCCAACCATGTATACTGACACCGAAAACGAAATACGCAAATGCCGAGGATGTCAGATGCACGCCAGTGTACAGCGGGTGCCGAAGCATAACATGATACCGGTAACATCACCATGGCCCTTTTACAAATGGGGCATTGACATTGTCGGCCCGTTCCCTGAGGCTCCTGGCCGAATCAAGTTCCTCATCGTCGCGATCGATTATTTCACAAAATGGATCGAAGTTAAAGCCGTAGCCACGATCACTGGGAAACAAGTGGTGAACTTCGTCTGGGAACAAATCGTCTGCCGATACGGTCTCCCAGGGAAGATCATCTCAGACAACGGCAAACAGTTCGCTGACAACCCATTCAGGTCATGGTGCCAAGAATTACATATAACTCAAATATTCACATCCGTAGCTCACCCTCAAGCCAATGGCCAGGTCGAACGCACCAACCGCTCCATCGTCACAGGCATCAAGGCAAGGCTTGGTGAACACGGCAAAGGGTGGCTGAACGAACTGCCAAGTGTCATCTGGGCACTTCGGACAACCGAAAGAACGAGCCACGGCCATACCCCATACAGTCTCACCTTCGGATCCGAAGCTGTCATACCGGCCGAAATAGGGATGCCCACTTACCGAATCGAGAACGTATCGGAGCACACCAATGACTCAGAGCTACTAGTCAACTTGGCCCTCACGCAGGAACGCCGAGACCTGGCAGCTATCAGCGAAGCTCGATACAAGAAACAGATGGAAGGTTATTACAACCAACGAGTTCGAAGTGTGAACTATCGGCCAGGAGACTACGTCTTCCGAAACAACGAAGCCAGTCGGCAGGCGAACCAAGGCAAACTGGGACCTAACTGGGAGGGCCCATACCAGATACTCGAAGCTCATGAGAAAGGCTCATACAAGTTAGCCACTTTGGAAGGAAAGCCAGTCCCTAGGCACTGGAATGCTATGCAACTAAAGAAATGCTACATGTAAACACAAATTTCCATGATATCAAGTTGTAATCGCTGGGCGTTTGATAAGTCCCATTTTTAATGAAATGATAACCATATCATCTTCGTCGTTTTATGCCTTTCTTTTAAGACATTGCAAATAGACAAAGAAGGCAGGGCCAACACAAACCCTGCCCTCAGCGCTTCGGCGCCGAAACTCGTAAGAAGGTTATCCGAACCGGGTTACACAGAAAAACATTAATTTGTTCATTTCTCACAACTCAATAAAGTGGTCGACCGGTGTGCTCACAACGGCCTCGATATAAAGGCCTTCTGACCGAACCGGACCACATAGACTATAAATATTATGGTCGAACCTAGGTTATATTGCGCAAAATAAATATTTAAATACAAAGGCACGTGTGCCGAAACAAGGACACGGTCCAAACAATTGAAACAATTATCTAAAATGCTAAAGCTGACAAGCATTAGTCATACACATATACACATTCGGGGGGCCGAAGGCCAACCCCAATATTTCTACCATAGGAAATTATACAACATTACAAACACATGCAATAAATAAAGTACACAATGTATTTCAAAATTATTTCCATTAATACAAAGGGACCGAAGTCCATTACAATACATGCGTTTTCACGCCAAAAGAAAAGATACAAACGGCTACCTACAACGACATATTTCTACTAGTAATGCTTGTAGGCCCGCCTTCGGTTTGAGGCTCCGAGGTACCTTGGCGTCAGGAGGTAAATGTTGGTCTGGCATTACACGCCTTAGGTCCTCCAGTGTTTTGTTGGTACACAGGGCCAGATCATCGAAGTAAGGATAATGAACAGCGGAGTAAGCCTCGGCAGTTCTCTTAAGAAGCTTGCCCGACTCCGGGTTGTATCTCTTTCCTTCCTCCTTCGGCTTACCCTGCTGTCCCAGCTCGTAACCCTCCAAAAAACCCAAGTGCCCCGCCCGGGCAGCCACGGCATTCTGAAACTTGCCCAACGGCAGCCGATACTCCTTGCTCTTAGCAAGCCGGGCCATCACCCAGTTAAAACCTTCCTCAATCAGCCATTGGCGATCATCACCACGCTGCTTGGCGAGTTCACGCTCACCGGCATACAAATTGGAGACCCTCTCCTTATCTTCTTTAAGCTTCGCCACTTCGGCCTCCAGCCCAGCTTTGGCAGTAGCATCGTCCTGCCGACCCTTCTGAAGGTCAGTATTGGCAAGACGAGCCTCTTCAAGTAATCTGGACGTCTCAGCATGAGACGCCAGGGCATCGGCTCTCTCCTTCTGCAAATTTTCCACCTCCCTTTCAACCTCGCCGACCCTGGCCAAGGCCGAAGCTGCCTTCTCACCCTCAGCGGTCAAGGTCCGAATCTGACCCTCGTACTCAGCAAGTTTATCCCTAGCTTCGCGCAGTCCTTGACGACGCTCCTCGGACCGAGCCTTCGCCTTCACAAGGCTAGATTCCAGGCGAGCATTCCGGCTGATCATATTAACCCCCGAAGCATAAGCCATGGTCAATTTCACATACGCCTTTCGGCGAGCTTCGGCGTGGTCATCTAGCTCGAGTTCCGCCACCTCGCCCGGAGGTATGGACAAGCGGGCAAACTCCCGGCATAGCTCCACAGAGTCGAATTTTGACTCATTTTTCAATCCCCAGTTAGGATAAAAGATGTGGCCCCGAGTGGTGTCATCCATTTCGGTCCCGGGCTCTGCATCCGACGCCTCGGTAGTTGGCTTCTCAGTCGACATGTTGCCTCGACCAAGGTCCTTTTTCATCTGGGACAGCTTCCCCAAACCACCAGCTGGCTTCTCAATTACATTTATGCTTATTTTCTCCCTTAATTTTTCACTAGTCTCAATATAGTATGTGTACTGGGAAACTCTTTGCTTTCATTTCCTTTTGCACTGCATGTGTTTTTGTATGTCAATTCCATGGTTTAGAATGTTGAAATGAAAACATGAACTTTTTAAGTTTTCACTGTTGCCTTTTGGTAGCTCTATAAGTGAATTATGATGTCCACATTTTTATTCACTGGTTAAAGTACATAAAATTCCATATGTATGTTTCAGTTGTGGTATTTCTTAAGACTCCTTTACATTTGACTTTTTCTTTCTTTTTACTCTTTTAATGTGGGTTTTTTCATGTTCTGTTTATTTCAGGGATTTGGGCTTTGAGAACTACATAATTGACGTATCTTACTTTACAATCGATTTGAGATCTAAGTTGCTCAGTTTGTTTTGAGATCTGCATAAACCCCAGGCGGTTTACTATGAGACGATTTTGACTTTCGTAGCAAGTTTAGTCAATGATTCTGCTTGTGATTATTGTAGGGAACCAACTTAAATTAGCTACTGCCATTGATTCCCTCATATACATATTTGTTTAGGTATCCCTCCATTGGGCTTGATTTCGTGTGCTCTTCCTAGCCCAACTTAGCCAATTAGGAACTCATTCCATGCAACTTTTGCAGGCCAAACCAAGACATTGGAAAACGTTTACAGCATTATAAGGAAACAGCTGCCTCTAGAAGATGACATATCAATAATCAAGATTTGCTTCACTAGAAGCTGATTCACTTGACACGGTACTCCAAACTAAAACGTGCGAGAGAAATAGGGAGACAAGGAGCTAGAAATTGGACATAAATTAAGAGTTAAGATCAGTGGAGTTGCAATCAAGTCATCATTATTTGCCACTATTTATTCATGCATAAGCTTTGGTAAGTATACTCTCCTTTATTTAGAAACATAGTAATTTTTTATGTGGTAGTTTAACATCCATGGCATCGTTTATTTTTTCGATTGTGGAAAACTAAAAATCAGGGTTCATACCTAATTTTAGATTTTTGTTCGATCGGTTTGGAGTTGACTTTATGATGTTAAAACATCTCAAATTGATGCTAAGAGAATGAAGTTGTTACCTTCAACAGCCTTTAACAGATTGGTACTGGTCTGATCTTCAAAACCCTTATATCATGATTCAAAATTCAAATCTTATATTTTTAAGGATTGTTTTGATGCAAAACTTTCTGCTTGAAACAATTGAGAACATTAAGAGGATGCCAGCAGTCGGGAGTTGGATCATTAGATTGGAATGGCATTCTAACAACTGGAGGAATGATTTGAAACATAATCTGATGCGTGTGATACATGCTTATGTATGCTCTGCATGGTGTTAAAACATGCAACAAGGCCAACAACCCCTAATCAGTATAAAGTGTCCTTGAAGACAGTTCCTTATATATCGGGTTCTTGAATGATTTCTATTCAATAATAATTTGAAAGGTAATATGTTTAACCCTAATGTTTTAATCCTATTTATTTCGACCATTTTACAGGAAGACCAGAAGTTAGAGTGATGCCATGGTTTTTATTTGGCCAATCTATCGGTAGTGCGGTTGTACTTAAAGTTCATCTGAAATAACGTGAATGGGATGGTGTATTTCTTGTGGCTCATACGTGTAAATTAAAGCCCAATTAATATTAAACAAGCATTATGAACCCGCGCGTTGCCGCGGGGTGAGTGAGTCTTGATTTTTTGCAATACGTTTTCGTATAATTTGTAAGATTTTAATTTGGTACATGATAAGGATAAGTGAGGTATACAACCCCATGAAATAAATATTCAAAGTCTGAACGAACGTACACCTTACGACGGGTCGCAAGTCTTTCTTCTAATTTTTTCATAGTGCGATTTGACAGAGATTCGTAAGTCTTACTTGTTATTATTTCTTAATGCATTCTGATAGAGATTATAATGGACACAGTTTGCTTATGGAATTAAGCATCGACATTCATAAAAAGAATAAAAATAAAAACAATAGTAAATCAAGTTAATATGTGCTATCACTTAATCGGTATTTTGTGTGACATTTATAGATTTTACACACCACTAGTTAGCCTAGTGGCAAAGGTGTATGACCCTTAAGTGGAGGTCTTGGGTTCAAGTCCCACTTGTAACAAAAATAATAAAAATGGGGGTTACAAGTTGGGCCAGGGGGTTTTCTCACGAGTGGTGAGTTTCCTCCTGATGGGGATTGGAGATGATCGGGTGGGTGGTGTAATATCCCCGTCAGTGATCCAAATTTGCCGTTCAAAAAAAAAAAAAACCTATTTAAATGGTACTCTACTTTTGACTTGTTTCCACTTACTTATTTTTTATTAATTATTTCATTACTCTATTTCCATACATATGATTTAGATGTCAACCGATTCAATTAGAAAATAGCATGTTTTTTAGAGATTTTATAAGATGACCTGAGAAAGGTTAAAAGATCCTCAAAACACACATGATTTTCAACAACACATTAACCAATTCAGTTGGATAAAAAAAAATAAGATGAGAGAGCAATTTTGTAGAGGATTTTTTTAAGAAAGCTTGAGGTGAACCCAAAAAATGCTCAAAATACATATACGTTTCAGCACCACATCAACAAATTCATTACGTAGTGTAAGCAAGGAAAAGCGTACCCAAAAGTGTACCCAAAATGAATGACATCAGAAAAAATACATAGATCCTTCAGTTTACGCAACCAAATCAGAATTGTAGTGGTTAAAGCCCCAAAAAAGTATAAGATTTGAGTTTAAGAAAAAGAAAAAAAAAAGCAAACCCAAAGCCAAGCCAACAAAAAACGTTTCAGATCTGAAAATGAAACCAAAATTCGATCTAACAGAATAGGAAAAAAAAAACCTCGTAGCTTCAACGTTATCGGAGGATTGACATCGTCGCCTCATCGTGACCGGAGATTCTTGGGTAGCGAAGAGCAAACCCAAAATCGACAGAATCTCCGACAGAAAAGGAAGGAAAACGTCGTTTCCTCCACGGATCGGAGCAACTGCATCGTCGCTTTAACGTCCGGAGCAACGACAGAGATACCGGTAAGCTTCAGCCTTCAGCCATGGTGTTCTTCTGAAAGAGGTAAAAGTGAATATTTAGAGAGAGTAAGAGAAATGGATTCCTATTGGTAAAAGTGTACTGGAGAGAGAAAGAGGTAAATTGAAGATCAAATTGAAGAGAGGATATACACGTCCCCACCGTCCTTTTCACACAATTAGAAAGCATGCAGAAAATATCATCCAATAAGATCATCACATGTGATATTGTCATTGGAGCAAACCTACTACAGTAAAATGTGAGACAAAGTTTGAATCCAAATTGTTAATATATATAATAGGTAAATTAGTTTGACCAATGGTTAGTAATTTCAAAAAGCTTTTGACCCGTAATCTGCTTCAAGATTTTAGATGAAATGAAGCCACCAGAACCACTGCAGAAAATTCTAATCTTTTTGCCTAAAGCAAAGCTTTGTACCTACAATACATATCGTTGGGCTGGTCTAGAGACATCTAGAATGCATAAATTTGCAATTTGACATGTTAAGAGTGTTCACTGAAAACCACTGTTATAATTTTAAAATTTTAATCTTTAAAAGTTTGTCTTTTACAACATTGTATTTTTTAAAATTCTTTTTAGATAATTCTCTTTCAAATTGTTCATATTCAAACTACTGTTGTGATTTTGATCTTTATAAGTTTGATGCATCCTACTATAGTTTAGTATACTGTTGTGATTTTGATCTTTATAAGTTTGATGCATCCTACTATAGTTTAGTATGTATTTTTGAGTCAAAGAAATACTCTTTGGTTCTTTTTCTTTTCAAGTTTGTGAATCATAGATATATGTTTCATATCCTATCACCACCTACATGATACATATGCTTTATTTCATGTTATACATCATTGTTTCATAGTATATTTCATGTTATACATCATTGTTTCGCAAGGATGCGTGATAATTTTTTATTAATCATAGATTTTGACATTTGGACATCATATCTTTTGATGCTTGGAATTTTGACCTTATGGTGTAAGGATCTTTGATGACTTTATCTATAAAAGTGAGCACTTTGTCTAATTAATGAGATAAATTTGAAGCATCTATCGCAACTTAATAAAATATAATTATTAATTTGATTTTAGCCATACACACTGACCCTAAATATGATATCTTATGATCTATTCTAGCGGAAATAGTTGGATTTCGTTGAGGGATAATATAGGTTTTTTTTAATGTTTATTTGTATATCGGTATCGGTGATATATTTTATTGTCTAAGAAATCCAACTATGCGTTATATATTGCATCATACAAAAATTCCACCTGATGCGTTATATATTGCTACTGTGAGATGACTTTTAGTGTTAAAAATTTGGTTATTTCTTTAATAATTTTTTTAATAACATGCGAAGAGAATCGTAATGCTTTGTAGATTATTTAACCATGCCCGTGCTATTCGAAGTTCTCTGGCCAGGAAAAAGCTTAATCGCTTTTTTGTAGCCACAGAGTGAAATGATCGGAGCCTATATGTCACTTGAGGTGTTATATATTGGGATTGTGTTTTATAGGGTTGGGTTCTACAGAAAACCAATATTTTGCAAAAAAAACGAGAAAAAAATTATTTTTTTAAACTTTTTTATATGTTTCTTTCATGATTTTCAGATAACTGGAAAAAGAAAAAAACTTTAAAAACATTTTTGAGTTTTTTTTTAAAATAAAATAAAATTCGGATTTTAGCTTGAAATTAATGATGCATTATGCAACAATAATATAAAATTGGTTTATTAATGTCAATTCTTTTTCTTTTACATTATTCGCATAAACCACGTCCATATTTAAGTTAAGTTTCTTCTTTTTAAGTAGTTTTAATTATAATGCATTATGCAATACTATTAGTACTATTGCATGATGCACTAATAAAAAATCATTAAACTTTTTATTTTTTAATTTTTTTTTCCCATAAATAAAGCTAATAAAATTATAGACTTTATGGTGAAATTCTTTTTAAAAATTATTAATATATGAAGAAGTTATAGAGAAAAAAATGTTGGTTTTTTGGTGTTTTGGATAATTGTTGGTTTTCTGTAGATCTATCTTTTCCCCTGTATCTTAATAAAATAATAATTTAATATATGCCTTTCTAATTAAGTTTCTTCAAATTTTTGAATTTGACATTGATCAACTACATCGATGATACGAATGAGAAAACTAAAACATGTATAATGCAATATATCACAAAAAGATTGATAAACTAACAAAAAACAGTATTATAAAATGTCGTTGTGTCGCATTGGGCTAATAGTAATGAATATCACGTTGTAAATTGTCATGCCGCCATAAGGCGACAACCGATAACGAATAATGTTTTATAAACTTTTCACCGCCGCAACGCGCGGGCACCATTATATATATATATATATATATATATATATATATATATATATATATATATATATATAGTGAAAAGTTCATTGTAGACCCCCTTAAAAGTGTAGACCTCGTAGACCCCTCTATATACCGTTAGATCATTTTTTTTTTATGGCTGAGATTAGTTTGCTTAAGTTAATGATTTTAAGTATAAATCAACGCTCAGGGGCTTGAATGTAATTTGCATTTTATGTTCAGGCCGGTTATGTACGTCGCCCCCAAATACGATTGTCATCAATTTTCATTCGATCATCTTCTCATCAATCGCATCCAAAACTGCGATCATCATCAATTTTTGAATAGCAGATCATCATCAATTTTTCGAATAGCAGTCGATCTTCTGATCAATCGCATCGAAAACTACGATCTCAGGATTCGATCACGCAAGAGAAGTACGATCGGTATTGCTAAACGAGCAATTCCCCTGAAATTCGATCGATCAATCTTTGATTCCACTGCTCGACGGATCTTTTCTTTTATTACTCTCATCATCTTGTAAGTATTTAATAGCTTTTCTCGATTTTTAGGGTTTTTGGTTTGATGATTTTGATGGAACAATATGTTTTTTTGGTTTTTTGATTCTCGATTACAGGGTTTTTGATTTTGAATACAATTAATTGTATATTGTTTCTTTTGAACATTGACTGTGATGTTAACTAGTGATATTTTGATGACGTTTCGATTGTAATTAAAACTCCCTTATTATACAAAACTCACTGATTTGAGTTAACATATACAATGCTAACTGAGTATGGTGCAATCTTGTTCTTGGCCAAAATAAAACTCACTTAAAACATGATTCCATAATCGTTATGTTGCCAATCAGTGAGCTTTATTCTGTTGTGAGTTTTGGAAATCTGAATGTTCTCTAATATAGATGATACAACTATTACAGGTGGAAGCTCCTTGATTTTGCAGAACCAAAAAGGAGTTCTATATCATTTTCCAATCTTTGAGAAACAAGAGACTGCTTTTTCACGTTGGTCCAGAGCAAGAATAAGGGCTGCAAAGGTAATTTCACAAGGTTATGACAAGATTGAGTAACTAGTAATTGAAAAGTATATATAAGTTTATATTGTTTCTTGCATTTGCAGGTTGGGAAAGGTTTATCAAAGAACAGCAAAGCCCAGAAGCTTGCTTTGCAACATTGGCTTGAGGTGGTAAGTGAACCCGAGTTGGTAAGTTGAATTATTTTTAAAAATACATATCGTATAGAGTCTTCATTTTTTACTCGTATTTTTTTAAATTTGTATCAGATAGATGCAAGACACCGATATGGGCATAATCTTCAGTTCTATTATGCAAAATGGCTGCTCATATTGAATTTCGTCGTGTTCAATGCAGTGAGCTTTATTAAACTCACAGTAATTACAAAAACAGCTTAAAAGACAGAGTTCTATGCCAATATAAAACTCACTGCTCATATTGATTTATTAGAATTTTATTTCCTATGGTTTCACTTTTGATTTTTTTTTTGTTTTGAACCATATTTGCAGTGAATTTTAATACATTTGAGTTCGTTACTTTTAATACATATTTGTCGCGGCGGTCGAGCTCATGCTTTAAACAGCCGGAGGCGGAGCTTCAACGAACGCCTTGGGTTGACATCAATCGTCATATCCCCTTCCGACCGAGATTATAGCAATGGGGTGACTCATTTTATGACACCGTCTTTTCAGATGTCCCCAGAGGAGCAAGGCGAGCTCCAGAAGACGAGAAGCTTTCTGTTGCAAAGAACCATGAGTTTCTCATAAGAAGATGATATTGATAAGAGAGCTGGTATGTTTATATCCAACTTTTATCGACAGTTAAAGATGCAAAGACAGGTTTTTATGCAGCTTAGGCACATCAGGGATCCTAGCTTTGAGTCATCTAATACTTTTTCACCATGATCTTGATCAGATCGACGATGACGACAACCTCGAGGATGAGTCTTTTTTATTTACGAAGTAAATAATAATTCGTTAGCAGTTGTTCCCTAGCAATTATTTGATAATGAGGATGAGTTATTTCAGATCGGATCATAAAATTAGGTTTGATCTATCTATATATATTAGGAAAATTGGCCTCTATTAATCCCAGATATCACATATTGGCCAACAATAATCCCAGTTTTGATTTTTGCTCACAATAATCCCAGTTATAAACTTATTGGCCTATATTGATCCACCGTTAACTAGACACTAACGGCGTTAGGTATTTGCTGACGTGGCATACAAAGATGGGCTATTTTGTAAATTCTTAAAATTGAGGAATGTTTTTGTAGTTTCGTCAAAGGGAGGACTGTTGTTGCTAACCCTAGGCGTTAGATGGAGGGACTGTGTTTCCGACGAGTACAACGTTGGAGTACGGCTTCGAATACGCGAGTGACGGGCGTTAGATTTGAGAACGAGTGGATGCGAGAGAGGTAGAGGCCGGTGATGAGAGGGATGAATGCGAGAACGACGAGGCGGAGGTGTCACAGAGCCAGTTGCAGCAGAGGGAATCTCGTCGCCGGAGCCGGAGTAATCGGAGGAGGTTAGAGAGGAGAGGAGGGAACGTACGGGGGCGTCGGATTCGGGTCGGGGTAGGAGGGTGGATAGAAGGTGGATGGTGGCCGAAGTCAATGTGAGTAGGCGGAGATCGGTTGTGGGGGAGGAGGAAGGAGATCCCCGGGAGGATAGTGACGAAAGTCAATATGAGTAGGCGGCAAATTGGCGGTGGTAACTGGTAAGTGGTTTTCCGGAAGAGGGGGAAATGGGTGGCGCTGTTTTCTAATTTCTTGTGAGCTGTATTCTTAATTTCTTATGTTTCAAAACATGAGTATTCTTTTGTTCAAAACATAGTCCCTTAAAAATAAGAAACTACAAAACAACCCCTTGTCATATGCCACGTCAACAAATACTAACGGGGTTAGAGTATTTTTAACGACGGATCAATATAGGACAATATGATTATAACTGGGATTATTGTAGGGAAAAATTATAACTGGGATTATTATCGGCCAATATCTGATAACTGGGATTAATAGGGGCCAATTTCCCTATATATTATGGAGGTCTTTATTTTGGTGATAGATCTTCAGTAATTGTTATTTTTGTTTGATTTTGATTATTTTATTGAGTTAAATATCTGAAAAAAGAGTTGGGCTGCTTAGGTAGTCAGCTCAAAATTCTTCAAGTTTTCTTGTAAATTCTTGTATTATGGATATCTTCTTAGTATAAACTGGGTTTGGTTTGTTTCTTTGTATAAACATGAAAATCAAGTTCTGGGCTTTAAGTTCTTGAACTTGCTACTGCTATGAGATAAAATCATACATTGATCATAGCATTAATTGTTTTGGGAATATAGTTTGTTTGAATCCGAAAAATCCCTAACTTATACTTCCAAATTGTATAACCCAACTTGATGAAACAGAGGATGTACGAACCGGGCAATTTAGTTTTTAAACTCAAGTGAGTTATAAACTCAAAAATGAGTTTTTAAACTCAAATGAGTTTTTAAGACTCCCAATGAGTTTTTAAATTTGACATATTATATTCAAATTGAGTTTTAATTTTAACATGAGTAATAAAACTAGTGAGTTTTAATTGTGTTTTGATGTGAGTTTTATATGTGTTTTACTTAATAATCTAAGATTCTAATTGCACGAAGTGATTTAATGTGTCTGATAAGTCATTCTAGTGAGTTTTAATATGAGTTATAAACTCAGCAGTGAGTTTTAAACTCATATTAACAAGATTTAAATTAAGGAGTCAGAGTGGAATAAAACCTACTTCAAATTTTAAACTCACTAGTGAGTTTTAAGACTTAACGGCAAGGTTAAACTCAAGTGAGATTTTAAGATTCCAAATGAGTTTTAATTTGGACATACAAGTGTATTCCAATTGTAGTGAGTTTTCATCATGACTTGTGATTTGGTTCCGTGTTTTGATGCATCCGAAAAGTTTACATGTTGTTTTTTCCTCTAAATGATGCATCCGAAAAGTTTAAATGGCGACGGTTAAAAGTCGAAGACTGTTGACGTATTTGATTTTCTAAGTTTAAATCTACAGGAATCAAGCTATCCTGGCCTACCAAAAACAACCTCTGCAAGTGCAGTGCTGATTTTCCTCTTGCTCACCGGGTCAGGCTGTCACACCCCCAAATTAACCACTAACGGAGTTTATACCGTTAAGGGGTGCGACTAGACCAGGACCACAACCATTAGTTACAAATACTAACCGAATCAGAGTAAAGTCCAAACATTAATAAACAAAACAGTTTAACAGTACGCAGCGGAAAACATTATCTTTAGCACTAACCACGTGCTTTACAAATCAGTGTATTAAATTCCCAATTTAGTTTAATTAAAATAAAAGTCTTCATGTGCCATGCCAACCCGCTCCGGATACTCCTTAGCGATCTGCAAAAGTTTAAACCACGCAAGTGTCAACCTAACGGTTGGTGAGTTCACAGTGGGCTTGTCATGCAGTGGCCCGGTCTCATAAATCATAATCGTATTCATCAACATTTAATAAGTATTAGTTTTATAAACATTGCCAAGTGATGTATTACCTAATATGCACTAGTTAAGTAAAGTTAAAGCGGTCAACCGATATCGCGGGTAGCTAATCCGTTGTTCCATGCACTAAGGAAGTTTGTACCAAAGCTGACCATAAATCATCGTAGTGGCCGTGCCATCAGTACTGCGGACCTACGTCATCGCGGATTTGCCTCCCCCGTGTCCTCCCCGGGATCACGGCCAAATAGGCTGATATTGTACCTCCGTGCACTCCCCGTGCCACGGGGCGGAGTTTGTCAAACTCCAGTAGATCTACCCAACATCCCCTCGCTTTACAATTAATGGTACAATTTAGTTGAGGACTTTTAAGTTTTCAAGGCATCCTTAGAAATCATGTGATATCATGTGGTTTAGACTTTAACCTACACTAGCCATATTAAAAAGGTTTGCCGGATTCTCATGAATCTCAAAAGTGTTTTCGGTTTCGTTTCAGAAATAGTTGTTTAAGTAATTCACAAGTGCTTCTCATAAAGCACTTCAAGTTCATCAAGTGGGTGCCGAGCACTCCAAGTTTTCACGTTCATCAGGGAGGTGCCTCGCACTCTCGAGTTTGTCAGCATTGTTTTACTCTTAGTTGTTCGGTGTGACCCAAACGGGTTCACGATAACTGGGTTAGTGACACTCACCTTTGGTTGCACTGCTACACTTGCTTAATAATCCAAGTATTGCTTATCGAAGACCTATGAACACGTTTAGTTCTTAAGTATTAGTTTCGTGTCTAATCTTTACTTAACGTCACTATGGCCCATAACATAGCACGTTGGAACTAAGACTCGACATACAGACGCACGACACAGGTGGTTGATCATAAACAAGGGTTCATATATATCAGAGATCAAAGCATGTATCATCATGGCATAATCATGTAAGTCATGGCATAACATTCAAGCAAATTGTACAAGTTTGGATTCTGGTCTCAGTTTCGCTAGCAGTTTCGCTAGTCAGTTTCGCTGTGTGCACGGGCAGCACTTTCGCTAGGCAATACCCGATGACACAGTTTCGCTAGGCTAGTTTCGCTCGAAACTGTTGACACAGTTTCGCTAGCCTAGTTTCGCCCGAAACTGGTTTGAACTTTCGTTCAGGGAATTTCGCTCGGTAGATTCGCTCGAGCTGGTCTGGTCGGTTTACCCGGCGACACTGCAGTTTCGCTGCATAGTGTCGCTGGTTGAAGATATACATAGTTTCGCTGGATAGTTTCGCCCAGAGAACATGACAGTTTCGCTGGTCGCGAAAAACATACGGATCAGCCTAAAAATCAACCTAACAGCTTCCATATTACATGTAATTCATTATCTAGCATACATAACCATTTACCAACAAAAATCAGTAAGCTTTAACACCTTAAACATGCATTTTCATCATCAAATCACCAAAATACATTCAAAACCCTAAAATGACCTAAATAGCATAAATCTTTATCATGGATCAGTTTCACACGTAAAGTTATCAACTTTATGGTAGATCTAGCATTCCTAAGCATTCCTACAGAAGATCTAACAATATCATGAAGGTTTAAGCATGCTTTATGAAGAAACACATAGAAAAGCATAAAAAATGGTGATTTTGGGACTCACGGTTGATCTAGGATCGATGGATGATCTTCACAACTCGAGGTGATGGCTGATTCTTGATGGTTCTTGGTTGGAATCAGCTGGTCCAGAAGTTTCAGGAGAGTGTGTGTGTTTTTGTGTGAAATGAGGCAAATAGGAGAACTAGGGTTTATTAAGATTATTTATATCAGAGGCTAGTTTCGCTGGCAGTTTCGCTGGCCAAGCGAAACTAGGTCTGATCTCATATACTCCGGGTAGCTTGGCTAACTACCGGGCGAATCTGTAGTTTCGCTCGGTAGTTTCGCTGACTACCAAATTAGGGCAATTTTCACATAATCAAGTTTTTATAGTTCGTCATGCTATTAATAATATTCAATCATGTATTTAAATCACATTGCACGTAATAACTATAACTAAATGAACACATAACACATATGGGCGGGTTCGGTGATCAACCAAAGGTCGTGGACGTATTCGGCCTAGTTAAGCATTAGTTACTAAGTTAACACTTATAACGTAACTAACGGAATTGTCTAACGGAAGTAAACCTTGAAATTCTCGGATGTCACATCATCCCCTTGTAATTGGAATTTTCGTCCCGAAAATTATTCTTGCGTCGTAGCGTTCGCAGTCTCAGCTGTCGTTGCTGGGGAGAGAAAGCAAAAGTTTTAGGGTTGCCACATCCTCCTCCTGTTAAAGGAATTTTGGTCCCCAAAATTGAATCATACCTTGAGTTTCTGTGGACGTTTGCTCAAACAAGTGCGGATACTTTTTCTTCATCTGATCCTCTCGTTCCCAAGTATATTCTGGTCCACGTTTTGAGTTCCATCGAACCTTGACGATCGGAATCTTGCTACGTTTGAGGGCTTTCTCCTCGCGTCCCATGATTTCTACCGGTTGCTCGATAAATCTCAGATGTTCATCAATTTCCAATTCTTCCAAAGGAATTATTTCGATGTCTTCAGTCAGACATTTCTTTAGGTTCGAAACGCGAAACACGTTGTGAACTCCATCGAGTTCAGCAGGGAGTTGCAATCGATAGGCCACCGGGCCTACTTCCCCGATGATTTCAAACGGTCCAATATAGCGAGGATTTAGCTTTCCACGCTTTCCGAAGCGTACCACTCCTTTCCAGGGAGATACCTTCAATAGTACCTTGTCGCCTACCTCGAACTTCAAAGGTTTACGGCGTTTGTCGGCATAGCTCTTTTGTCTGTCACGTGCTGCGGCTATCCGTTTTCTGATTTGTATAATTCGTTCTGTGGTATCATGAATGAGCTCTGGTCCGGTGAGTCCCTTCTCACCCGTTTCGGCCCAACACACGGGCGATCTACATTTTCTGCCATAAAGAGCTTCAAAAGGTGCAGCACCGATACTTGAATGATAGCTATTGTTGTAGGAGAACTCCACCAACGGAAGGTGAGCTTCCCAGTCTTTACCAAAGTCGAGAACGCAAGCTCGGAGCATGTCTTCTAAAGTCTGAATAGTTCTTTCCGTCTGACCATCGGTCTGCGGGTGATAAGCTGTACTCATATCCAGTCTGGTTCCCAGTGCTTCTTGCATAGATTGCCACAGTCGGGAAGTAAATCGAGGATCTCTGTCAGAGCTAATAGTCTTAGGCACTCCATGACGTGCCACGATTCGATCAATGTACAGCTTGGTTAACTTATCCATGTTGTCAGTCTCCTTCATCGGGATAAAATGTGCAGATTTGGTTAATCGATCAACGATAACCCAAATCGCATCCGGTCGATTTGATCGATGAGGTAATCCTGTTACAAAATCCATCGAGATATCCTCCCATTTCCATTCTGGGATCTTTGGTTGCTGTAATAGCCCAGAAGGCTTTTGGTATTCAATCTTCACTCTTGAGCATGTTAAACACTTAGCCACATATCGCGCGATGTCGGCTTTCATGTTCGGCCACCAGTACAAATTCTTCAAATCTTGGTACATTTTATCTGATCCAGGGTGCACCGAATACCTTGACTTGTGAGCCTCGTCCATCACGAGCTCACGAAGATTTCCAAGTAAAGGAACCCAAATTCTGTCATTATAATACCTGAGTCCGTCAGACTTAAGTTCGGAGTTACCATCTACACCACGCAGTGCTTCAACTGCGAAGTTTTCTTCCTTTAGAGCCTCTTGTTGGGCATCGCGGATCCGATCCGGCAATCCCGTGTGGATGGTAAGTTGCAGCGCTCGTACCCGTCGAGGCTTTTCATACTCTTTCCGACTTAAGGCATCAGCCACAACATTGGCTTTTCCCGGGTAATACTTAATTGCTAAGTCATAATCATTGAGCAATTCGATCCACCGTCGTTGTCGCATGTTGAGATCCTTCTGATTAAAGATGTGCTGTAAGCTTTTGTGATCGGTAAATATTGTGCACTTTGTTCCGTAGAGGTAATGTCTCCAAATCTTGAGTGCATGAACAACGGCTCCCATTTCCAAATCATGCGTTGTATAATTCTTCTCAGTGTCCTTCAGTTGCCTGGACCCATAGGCAATCACTCTGTCCCGTTGCATCAACACACAACCAAGTCCTTGGATTGATGCATCACAGTAAACCACAAAGTCGTCAATCCCATCGGGTAACGCGAGAATTGGAGCTGAGCACAGCATATCCTTAAGAGTTTGAAACGCGCGTTCTTCTTTTTCACCCCATCTGTATTGCACTCCTTTGCGCGTTAAAGCTGTTAAGGGTTGAGCCAATTGCGAGAAACCCTTAATGAACCTTCGGTAATATCCGGCAAGTCCCACGAATTGTCGGATTTCGGTCGGCACTCTTGGGGTAGGCCAATTCTTGATAGCTTCCACTTTAGCTGGGTCGACATGAATCCCATTCTGATCGACAATGTGTCCAAGGAACTGGACTTCGCGAATCCAAAAATCGCACTTCGAAAACTTAGCATAAAGCTGTTCCTTGCGGAGCAATTTCAAGATAAGTCGTAGATGCTCCTCGTGTTCCTCCTTTGTCTTGGAGTAGATCAAAATATCGTCAATGAAAACTATCACAAACTTATCGAGGTACGGCTTGCACACTCGGTTCATCAGATCCATGAATACAGCAGGCGCATTGGTTAGCCCAAACGGCATAACCAGGAACTCGTAGTGTCCATACCGAGTTCTGAAGGCAGTCTTGGGGACATCTTCATCACGAACACGAAGTTGGTGATACCCAGACCGTAGATCAATCTTTGAGAAGTAGCTCGAACCTTGTAGCTGGTCGAAGAGGTCGTCGATTCGAGGAAGTGGATACCGATTCTTGATCGTAACCTTGTTAAGCTCTCGGTAGTCAATACACATTCGGAACGTTCCATCCTTCTTCTTAACAAACAATACCGGTGCTCCCCACGGAGACGAACTTGGACGAATGAACCCTTTGTCGAGTAGCTCTTGAAGTTGTGAGGAGAGTTCGTTGAGTTCACTTACTGCCAAACGACACGGTGCGCGTGCAATCGGAGACGCTCCAGGAACTAAGTCGATTCCCAACTCTACTTGTCGAAATGAAAGGCAAACCAGGAAATACATCTTGGAAGTCGCGGACTATCGGGTAGTCGTTGATTCTACGCTCGGGAAGTGTCGCATCGGTGACGTTTGCAAGAATCGCGAAGTGACCTTTACGAAGGCACTTTTGAGCTTTGAGAAACGAGATAATACCAGTGACCGTTCCACCTTTTTCACCTTGGACCGTTAACACTTTACCGTCTTTGAGTGGGATACGAACCACTTTTTCTTGACATAAAATTTCGGCTCGATTCTCAGATAACCAATCCATTCCTACTATAACGTCAAAACTACCAATCGGGAAAGGCATAAGGTCGATTCCTAACGTATGGCCAGCTAGTTCTAACTTACAGTCCTTAACTATCTGAGTCGTATCATGAAGTTTACCATTAGCTAGCTCTACCACATACTTAGCGTCTAGGGCAATAGGTTTAGCATTAATCAACTCAGCAAATTTAGTGGAAATAAAGCTTCTTTCAGCACCAGAATCAAACAATACAGTAGCAAAGAAACCATTAAGGATGAATTTACCGTTAATCACGTGGGCATCATTGCGAGCTTCTTCTTGACCCCTGACGAAAGCTCTTCCTCTGTCGTTTCCATTTCCGTTGCCATTTCTCCGATTACCGTTCCTGTTATTGTCTCCATGTTCTCTCAACTGTGGGCGGTCCCTCTTCATGTGGCCTGGAACACCACATTCATAGCAGTTCCCATTACCATTTCCTCTGGGAGCTTCATTGTTGTTGTTACGATTGTTGCTGTTGTTTCGCCTTGGGAGGTTTTGTGGCTTAGGTAACGTCGTCCAACAGTCTTTTGCTTCATGGCCTTTCTTGCCACATCTCTCGCAGTTCAAACTCATTCTGCAGATACCGGTGTGATGCTTCCCACACTTGTTGCACCTGGGCAGTTTGCCCTTGTAGTTTCCATTCCCACCTTGGCGGTTGTTACCACCGCTGTTCCCAGACCTTTTGTTTCCAACACTCCGATTGTTCATTGAGTTTCCAGGAGTTTCTTCATCAGCCTTTCTCTTGTTACTTAAGGCAATCTTCTCAGAGGCTCTCGCAGGAAGTGTACCTCCCTCATTCTCCTGTTTAGTAAGCTGATGAGCCAAATGGACGGCTTGCTGCGCGGCGATTGTAGCATGGACGGCTGCCACTGCGGCTTGTACGTGTGCGTTTATCATTGCTTGTAGTTCTGCAGGTGTTAGGGTAATGTTGTTCCTTCCATTTCCTCCCGACATTTTCTGGACAGTTAAAGTAGCCAGTGTTCAATCATAGTTATACTTTATACATATCCCATAATATGTATATTAGCAATTTCCCGTTATCCCTCTATTAGTCCAGAAAAATTTTCGTGCAAAGTCGAGGCGTCGTCGGAGATTCGTCGTAAGTCGTGAGTAGCTATCGTCGAAAGTCGGCTTTCCCATAAAAGTCACCGTCGGCGTAGTCATCGTAGTAGAAATCAGGACGTAGCGTGTAGCATCGATTCGTTGTCGCTTTCCCCCGAAGTAGTGCGCGTTTTAGCATTCGCGTTTCGTATTCGTGTGTGAAAATTTTCCTAAGGTTTTCCGTTAGACTTCCTAGACACGGTCTATATATATATTTATATATATATATATACATACGTACTAAGCTTTTACTTACACAGCAGAGCGAGTATCCCAGGTTGGCACGTAATTATTTTGGTTTTGGGAATTTGTTTATTCGTTTGTAACTAAGGTTTCAAGTTGCAGTTTCCAAATCGTTTTTCAAAATGATTCCAGTTCTCTGCAACTTATGGCTCTGATACCAATCTGTCACACCCCCAAATCTACCCAACATCCCCTCGCTTTACAATTAATGGTACAATTTAGTTGAGGACTTTTAAGTTTTCAAGGCATCCTTAGAAATCATGTGATATCATGTGGTTTAGACTTTAACCTACACTAGCCATATTAAAAAGGTTTGTCGGATTCTCATGAATCTCAAAAGTGTTTTCGGTTTCGTTTCAGAAATAGTTGTTTAAGTAATTCACAAGTGCTTCTCATAAAGCACTTCAAGTTCATCAAGTGGGTGCCGAGCACTCCAAGTTTTCACGTTCATCAGGGAGGTGCCTCGCACTCTCGAGTTTGTCAGCATTGTTTTACTCTTAGTTGTTCGGTGTGACCCAAACGGGTTCACGATAACTGGGTTAGTGACACTCACCTTTGGTTGCACTGCTACACTTGCTTAATAATCCAAGTATTGCTTATCGAAGACCTATGAACACGTTTAGTTCTTAAGTATTAGTTTCGTGTCTAATCTTTACTTAACGTCACTATGGCCCATAACATAGCACGTTGGAACTAAGACTCGACATACAGACGCACGACACAGGTGGTTGATCATAAACAAGGGTTCATATATATCAGAGATCAAAGCATGTATCATCATGGCATAATCATGTAAGTCATGGCATAACATTCAAGCAAATTGTACAAGTTTGGATTCTGGTCTCAGTTTCGCTAGCAGTTTCGCTAGTCAGTTTCGCTGTGTGCACGGGCAGCACTTTCGCTAGGCAATACCCGATGACACAGTTTCGCTAGGCTAGTTTCGCTCGAAACTGTTGACACAGTTTCGCTAGCCTAGTTTCGCCCGAAACTGGTTTGAACTTTCGTTCAGGGAATTTCGCTCGGTAGATTCGCTCGAGCTGGTCTGGTCGGTTTACCCGGCGACACTGCAGTTTCGCTGCATAGTGTCGCTGGTTGAAGATATACATAGTTTCGCTGGATAGTTTCACCCAGAGAACATGACAGTTTCGCTGGTCGCGAAAAACATACGGATCAGCCTAAAAATCAACCTAACAGCTTCCATATTACATGTAATTCATTATCTAGCATACATAACCATTTACCAACAAAAATCAGTAAGCTTTAACACCTTAAACATGCATTTTCATCATCAAATCACCAAAATACATTCAAAACCCTAAAATGACCTAAATAGCATAAATCTTTATCATGGATCAGTTTCACACGTAAAGTTATCAACTTTATGGTAGATCTAGCATTCCTAAGCATTCCTACAGAAGATCTAACAATATCATGAAGGTTTAAGCATGCTTTATGAAGAAACACATAGAAAAGCATAAAAAATGGTGATTTTGGGACTCACGGTTGATCTAGGATCGATGGATGATCTTCACAACTCGAGGTGATGGCTGATTCTTGATGGTTCTTGGTTGGAATCAGCTGGTCCAGAAGTTTCAGGAGAGTGTGTGTGTTTTTGTGTGAAATGAGGCAAATAAGAGAACTAGGGTTTATTAAGATTATTTATATCAGAGGCTAGTTTCGCTGGCAGTTTCGCTGGCCAAGCGAAACTAGGTCTGATCTCATATACTCCGGGTAGCTTGGCTAACTACCGGGCGAATCTGTAGTTTCGCTCGGTAGTTTCGCTGACTACCAAATTAGGGCAATTTTCACATAATCAAGTTTTTATAGTTCGTCATGCTATTAATAATATTCAATCATGTATTTAAATCACATTGCACGTAATAACTATAACTAAATGAACACATAACACATATGGGCGGGTTCGGTGATCAACCAAAGGTCGTGGACGTATTCGGCCTAGTTAAGCATTAGTTACTAAGTTAACACTTATAACGTAACTAACGGAATTGTCTAACGGAAGTAAACCTTGAAATTCTCGGATGTCACACAGGCCCATAAAACATAAACCATGCACAACGCCTTTCGCGCCCCCAGCCCTAACACGTGTGATCGTCTGACTGATGTGGCCTGAACGAAGCCATCTTCATATCCAACTTTATTTGCAAGTGCTGTGTAAAGTTGCTTAAAATCTTTCTCATTTGAAACATGCTTACTAGTTTCATTTATCTCAGCAAAACCAAACCCATTAAAGGTTTGAATACGTGTTTCACAGGCCGCTGGTCTCGGGTCTGGATCATATGACACATGAATTGGTCTTAGGCCCAAATCTGTGGTTAATACTACATGTGGTTATGGTAGATGTGGTTATGATAAACTGATAGTATTACATTAAAGTATGAGTTTTAAACTCACAATCCTTCTTAAAACTCACTGATCAACTTGAACTCAAATTTACAACATGAACTCAAATTTACAACACTATAGTGAGTTTTAACCCACCAACTATGATTTGGACATATCTGGCGCATGTGCATAAGCATTACCATAAATGTATCTTTCTATTAAAATAAAGTAAATAAATAAATAAGATGATACATATTTTTTTTTCTGTAAAAGTAAAACTTAAAATCATTGTTAGATGCGATCCAAATAAAATCTGATGTAGCATAAAAAAAGAAAATACAATTGCCCATTTCAAACATTTTGCATTTGTAAGACCATACATGATTTACATGATTTAATTAACATGTTACATCCCAACATTCTTGTCAAAATTTTAAACCTAACACTATTCCTCATCAGGATCTGGTTCCACATCAACGATATCAGGAATCTCGTCCATCGAATCATCATCGTTATCACCTAAATCATACTTATATTCCATACCTCCCGCCGAGCCGAAACTGACGTTTTACCTTTCGTCTCTAGATCACACGCTACCATGTTGTGAGACACATGAATGTCGACTATTTGACTTTCATGTCAGATCCTGATGCGCCACCCTGCTAATAAACAAGAAAAATGTGCTTTACAGAAGAATGGAACAAAGAAACTTTGATCACGCTGAGTCAAACATCATATGCAAACATAGATAAAAAAATATATATATATATGTCTACACATGCATGTATAAAAGAAAAACATACCACAATTAGTAGTGTTTCTAATCTAGTAAGTCAAACATCAAGTGAGTTTTAGATCGTGACTTTTAGAAAAGCCATATATGCAAGTTCTTTTCTCACTAAGTTTAAATCAAACTGTGAGTTTTAAATCCTTAGTAAACTCACTGAGTTATAAATCCTTAGTGAGGTTTAAACAAACTGTTTGTTTTAAATCCTTAGTGAGTTTTAAACAAAATGAGTTTTAAATCCCTAGTGAGTTTTAAACAAACTGAGTTTTAAACAAACTGTGAGTTTGAAATCCTTAGTGAGCTTTAAACAAACTGAGTTCTAAATCCTTAGTGAGTTTTAAACAAACTGAGTTTTAACTGTGAGTTTTAAACAAACTGAGTTTTAAATCATTAGTGAGTTTTAAACAAACTGAATTTTAAATCCTTAGTGAGTTTTAGACCCTTGGTGAGTTTTAAACAAACTGTGTAGTGAGTTTTAAACAAACTGTGAGTTTCAAATCCTTAGTGAGTTTTAAACAAACTGTGAGTTTTATATTTTTAGTAAGTTTTAAATCCTTAGTGAGTTTTATATCCTTAGTGAATTTTTAACAAACCGTGAGTTTTAAATCCTTAGTGAGTTTTAAACAAACTGTGAGTTTTAAACAAGAGTTTAAAACTCATTGCAAATTTCAAAATCTCAGCAGCGAGTTTTAAAGTCAACATTGAGTAGTGAGTCTTAAACACAATTTTAAAGTTAACATTGAGTTTTAAAGTCAATAGTGAGTTTTAAACTTAGCAGTGAATAAAACTCATACTACAGAATAAAACTCACTACTTGTAAAACCCATTAAAACTCAATGATTTTTATATTCATAACATAATAAAACTCACTACTTGTAAAACTCATTAAAACTCAATGATTTTTAAACTCATAATAGAATAAAACTCACTACATAATAAAACTCACTACCTGAACCAGCTGTTTAACCAAACTACATTGACCCGTAAAAATTACCCATTTTGACGACTGGACATGTAAAAAGGTTAACTTCAAACAAAACTGTTTAACCCTATTAGAGTGATCCATAAAAAAAATACCCATTATGACCGGCTACCCAACCCGCCCATTTTGCTACACTAATTGTAATGTTCAGAGTATAACTCCATATTTTTTTATTAGACCGGTACATGGAACTACGAAAATAAAATTTTATAAGGGGGAAACCTTGATATAATGGAGATGGTGGGCTTATCTGCACCACGACCTGGTGTCGCGTTGCCATGTTCACTTGTTCAGCCAAATGTTGTTGTAGCCAATTGAGTCTCCTAAGCTCAACTTCCATGTAGATTTCATCAGCCGGGTTTCCTTTAAACAGCATATAGAACTGAGTTCTATGAATAATTGATACAAAACAAGCATCTCACAGCTCTATGATTGTCTGCCTTTCATCCCTAAAATTTAACAATTAAACAACTCAGTTTTTTTAAAGTTTGAAAATTCATATAAAACTCACTGAAATATAAAAATAGAGACTTTACACTGAGTTTTAGAAATATAGAATTTTGGTGAGTTTAAAAACAGAGTTTAAAAATAGAACTTGATTAAGACTCACTGGTTATGAATAATTCAAAGCTAGCAACTAATAGTCATATTTTTATCAAATTTTAGAACACATTGAAATCTTGTTTTACAAGAAGAAAAAGAAACATCAGTTACCGAACTTATTTTTTTATTATGAAAATGATCATAACCTACTAATTAATCAAATAATAGTAATTGGGTTTTCAAAAGTTTAATCTTTAGTAATAAAATAATTTTAAAACTCACTGAAAACCTGTATTGGCATCCGATTTTCCTATTTCCTGTTCTTCTTTATTTTCTTTATTTCTTCTTTAAAAAAACAAAGTAAAATCATTATAAACTTCAAAAATATCTATTAAAACTCACTGTTAAAATATCTAATTTGTTTTAATCACCTGATTTTAACTCACCTTATTCTTCATCATCACAAGTGGGTTTTCAATATCTTTGTGTAATTACTAAAAGATGTAATTAAAGCAATTCTTTGACTCCTCATAGTTCCTGCAAACATGATCACATAAAAACTCACTGAGATAAAACTCACTGAACCAGATGTATTCAATTGTTCATACAATATACAGTTAGATACAAAAATAAAGGCAACAAAAAAACCGACGTAGAAGCCGATCGACAGCGAACAATGCACAATTGACCCGAGTTTCAGTCAACAGACAACTAAACTTTAAAGTTGTTTGTAAAATAAGATGGTTAAAACAACACACCCAGCAGGCTGCAAACATCCATGAAATCAATTTGAGTAAAAAGCATACAACTATATTTAAATACTACCAAGTGTGTTTTAAATACAATAGGTGAAGAAACTCAGTATTAGGAATTGAGATTATAATAAATCCACTTGTGGAAGTAGGGATTGCTGTTTTTTTTCTTATGAAACATAACATTTTGAAACTATGTTTTTCACGTTAAGATTAATAAAGAGTAGTAGCAGCAGAAACTTAAAGTCTTTAAACAAGACTAGATATAAAACTCACCAAGTATTTTTCTTTAAAAGTTAGTTTTGTTCGTTTTTTGAAATGAGGCGGATCGGGCAAAGATGAAGTAAATGTGATTTCTTTCAGATTGTATCGCACATAATCACGTACTTTCCGCCAAACAACCTTCACCTTCATTCTGATTGTTGATTAACTTGTGCAAATCTGGACAGGATTATATAGAGGCATTTCATCAAACAGTTTGTGTGCAGTACAAAGACACCTAAATCTACCTTCTTTAAGCCGACTATGATTACTCAAGTCAGGGCATCCCTTACATGCAATGATACAGACAATATTGAAAAGTTATGAGCATAACAACACATAACCGTAAGTGTATTTAAATCTCAAAAACTTAAGTTCAAAATAAAAATAAAAATTAGGTGAAATTTGAAATTACTTGAACAATTCGAATGGATAAAGATACTATATAAAACTCAGAGGTAATATTTGATTACCTTTTCTCTTTTCAGCAACTTTTGAATCTGGATTTGGTGCTGTCTGTTCACTGGATATGCGATTTTTCGGGAGATAAAACTCAGAATCGATAGTCAGTCGACTGGATATGCAACTTTTGAATCCCTGACGCCATTCTTCCAGTCGAATGAGAGGTTTGATGGCGGATCTTGAAGGCTTGATGACAGATTTTGGGAGGATTGATGGTTGATTTTAGGAGGTTTAATGGCGAATTTTGAAGGTTTGATGGCAGATTCGTAGATTGAAAAGTGAGCTCGATCGAGAGAAATCCATAGCGTCGTTCTTCCAATCCACTTAGAGGATTTAGGGTTTTGATATGGAAGCGAGGTCTAAATTATTTTCTTTTACCATCGTACCCTTCTTGCAAAAAAACTCAGGATTAGATCGAACGGTTATAAAAAGGGTCTACGGGTCTACCGTTTTTAAGGGGTCTACAATGAACCTCACCCTATATATATATATATATACTGCCTAGGATTGACTCAATTGATGTGCTTGTCCTACCTAACACACGAGAGAGTATGGCTATGCCATCTTTTTGTGAAAACCTAAAAACTAATACTAAAACCTTCATAACTTTTTCATACGATCATATTTTTTAAAAAAATTTGCACCAAAAACCTTAGAATTATGAGTTCTTTAATTCTGGAAAAAATTAAAAAAAACTTTAACGTCTCGTCGTTTTTTTTATTACTGCACATGTGCACTAATAATAAAACTCATACATATAGTATGCGTTAATGTTTTTTAGAAAAATCGCATCAAATACGTTATAATTTTGTTAGTTTTTCGTGGTTTTTTATTAGTGCACATGTGCACTAATAAAAAAGCACTTTATACGTGTCGTATACATTAATATTTTAAAAGAGAAAAATTGCACCATAAATCTTATAATTATGTTATCTTTAACTCTGAAAATATATTTAACGTTTTAAATATTTTTTAAATTTTATGCTACACATGTGCACTATAACTAATAGTTATAGTGCATATGTAGAATTATTATTAGTTCTATGAATATTTTAGTTTTTTAAATTTTTTTAACCTAAACAATATGTTTTCGCATGACAATTCTCATTTGTGTAGTACTAATAAAAATGGTGCACATGTGCATTAGTAATACACATGTGCACTAATTTTTTTTTTTCGAAATATCAATTTCTTTTCCATAATCAAAGACAATAGAATTTTAAGATTTTTGGTGCAAGTTTCATAGAAAAATATTAACGTATGTAAAAGTTATGAAGGTTTTAGTGTTAGTTTTTAGGTTTTCGCAAAAAAAAAGAGTTTCCGCAGGATCCTTACCCTATATATATATATATATATATATATATATATATATATATATATATATATATAATTTATCTAGCATCTGCGTGTTTTGGTGATTTGATCTTGCTGTGAATTTTATATATATATAATTGTCATGCCGCCATAAGGCGACAACCGATAACGAATAATGTTTTATAAACTTTTCACCGCCACAACGCGCGGGCACCATCCTAGTATATATATATATATATATATATATATATATATATATATATATCCGTGTAGACCCCTTAAATTTTGTAGACCCCGTAGACCCCTATAAAACTCAATAAAAATAAAACTCAGTGTTGTAAATTTGGTTTTTTTTATTACGATAAGCTTTTAAGAACCAAACAAATAAATAAATAAATTAAAAAAAAACAAAAAACATTAAAAATCGAACATTTTAAGACAATGAGTTTTAAAATAATGAGTTTTAAACGCAACACTGAGTTTTATTGAGTTTATTGAGTTTTAAACTCATTGATTTTTAAAACTCATTGTCTTAAAATGTTCAATTTTTAATGTTTTTCGTTTTTCTTTTTTTTTAATTGTCTTTTTTTGTTATTAAAAGCTTATCGCAAAAAAAAAAACTAAATTAACAAAACTGAGTTTTATTTTTAGTGAGTTTTAATGAGTTTTATTGAGTTTTATAAGGGGTCTACGGGGCTACAAAAAATAAGGGGTCTACACGGATCTTTTACCTATATATATATATATATATATATATATATATATATATATATATATATATATATATAATTTATCTAGCATCTGCGTGTTTTGGTGATTTGATCTTGCTGTGAATTTTATCACTTGGTTTTTCGCGTTGTTTATAAATATAGTAATTCATTATTATTATGCTTCCGCTACTCTAATATGATTAACGAGTTTAATGAGTAATAACTATACTTGGTAAATTATACTCTGTATACGGGTTTTAATAAAAATTAAAATTACTACCCGGTAACCCGAATACCACTGGAAAATCCCAACAGTGGTATCAGAGCATTGATTACCACACGCAGATCTAGACCGATCGTGTTTGAACTGGTGTAATTCGCAACAGTGGTATCTGAATTTTGGCAAGTTCCTATTTCGACTCGTGTTCCATTTATGAGAACTTTTCAATTTTGGAAATTTCTTATCCCGTGACGAGTATTCAATTTTGGCGACTTTCTCTTTTTAGAAAGTTTCCATTTTTGGAAAGTTTTTTCTATCGGCTCGTGACTCAAATTGGTAACTCTCTAGTTTTGGAAAGTTCCCCAATTTGGCAAGTTTCCATAAATGGTAACTTTCCAATTTTGGCAAGTTCCTCAAAACGGCTTTTTTAACTCGAAGACCTGCAAGATCCATCAAGTTCAAGAGACATCTTGAAGTCAGTGGGAGCTAGTGCAGATGACCGGATGCTAGAAGACCTCTATCCATGTGGTTGTTGTTTTTCATTTTGTCCCTCTGACCTATTTGGTATTGCTAAAAGGCTCTAGCAATACCAAAGCCCTCTAAGGCCGAATACAAATTTATTATGTTTGTTTTTGTTGCCTAAATTATGAAAATGTTTTTCATATCAACTAAAACCCTAAACTGTTTTAAAATGTTAAAACTATTTTGACAATCAAATAATAAAGAGTTCTAAAAGTAGATCATTTTACAACTCTATAAATATATAAATAACCAATAATAGAACTTTGAAATTGGTTTAGGATTATTTCCTTAATTGGTTATGCATGTCTCGCGACAACGTAGTGTTAGAGCATATTCCTATGCGTTAGAGTGTCTCGTGTATTGTATCTAAATGAGCGAGTGTTTGTGAGTCTTAGTGTCAACATACCAAGGGCAGCATACCATTGGTACGCCCAATGGTACACCGTACCAATTGGTACGCAGGCTTATATGTTGCTACTATAAATAGTTCGTGTTAGAACGAGAGCTTAACACTTCAATCATTTTACACTTTCTGTGTGTGTGTTCTAGAGAGAGAAACCAGATAGAGTTCTTTGTAATTTTCAAGTGATTCAATAAGAAATCTCTTATTTACTTTCTCGTTTTCACTAGATTGATTAAAACATGCAACAGTAAGATCATTATGTGTCCTTACACCTAGTCACTAAATAATTAGGTTACCTAATTGGATTGTCCAGAGAGAAGATAGGGTTCCGTTCTATTGAATGCTCATGATTAAAATCTATACTTAATAAACCCTATTCGTTAAGTTCATAAATATTATAGTTTAGGCCAATCCTTAATGAAGTCAGACCTGGAACATATTTAAATGAAACGTCAGTGTTGGAGTCTTCAATACCGCACTTGGCACGTAGGGTATGTTCTAAGGTGGAGTATTGGATTCTTCAACACCGTACTTCGCACAATGATGATTTAGGACGACTATTGCTTTCTTTACGTGCACTCATAGTGTTGTAGTCTTCAACACCACACTATTAGTGTTTGTAATTAGAGTGGGCATAGATGAGACTAAACGTATCAGTAGTACTCTAAATTACCACTGAGCCTCATAATGAGTATTGTGACTTTTTTCTTATCACAATTGATACTCGTTGTCTGTCCACTTACCCAATTAATATTGATTGCATGCTAGAGCTGCCTTTAGTAATTGAATAACAGCAATCCCATCCTCTATTCGATATAGCTTACCATATTTGAATAAATGTCAAACATCAAAAATACTAAAAGGATTTTGTCTATATGTTTCAGATGGCTAATAATCAACAAAACAACGACACCTTCCAACTCAAGTCTCTCCTTGAGAAACAGAAACTTGATGGACTGGCACCGTAATCTAAATATTGTGCTCAAAATGTCTAACAAACTCCATATTCTGGAGGAAGAGGTGCCAGGAGCACCAACAAATAATACTGTTGCTGCGAAGGCTGCTCATGATCAACTGAGGAAGGATGCTACACAAGCTCGACAGGAGTGTTATGGGATCGTTACACGACTCATTTACTGCAAGATGCAGGAAGGAGCTCCTGTCAAACCACATGTGGTCAAGATGAAGTCGTACATTGACCAATTAGAGAAGCTCGAGTATGTAATTACTCCTGAAATGGCAACAGACCTGATCCTCCAATCTCTTTCCAGTTCGTTCAACCAGTTTCGAATAAACTTTAACATGAACAACTTGGTAAAGACAGTGTCCGAGTTTCATGGCATGTTGAAAACTGCTAAGATCAACATTGCCTCCAGCAAGACTCCTACAGTCTTGGCGATCAGTTCGACTGGTGTTAAGAAGCCCAATCACAAGAAGAAGTCTTTTGGTAAGGGGAAGGGTAAAGCCAACCACCGCTCAAGTTGTTGCCAAGGGCAAAGGAAAGGGCATGAAGTCTATTCAAACAGCGTCACCTGCTAATCAGCGTCAATGTTATGAGTGTAACAAGATGGGACACTAGAGAAGAAACTCTTCTATTTATCTTGCGAACGTTGAGGCTCAGAAGAATGGTGAAAGTTCTTCTGGAGGTATTTAGCCTTATCTTATATTTTTCACTAATTCCTGAAAATATTTATGTGTATTTGACACACATTATATTTTCTAGGAACCTGAAAAATAGAGGAATCAAAGCCAAAGGATGTGAAGCATACGAAAATAAATGCAACTTGAATTTTCATTCACACTCCTTGAATAAATTTATTTATTTTGGCAGTATAAATATCGGTTTGTTTTTTTCCCTAGTCACGTCTATGATTAATACATTTGATTTCCTGTTTTGAACATGGTTGCATCTACTTTGTTTTGACTTTAGTATTATGCATGGAATGAATATCTTTTGACTTTTGAGCTTTTCTCATTATGTCTACAGATTAATGGTTCAAATTTATAACATAACGCATAGCCATGTGAATATGATTCATAAATCATGCACACGTCATATGCAACATAGGATGTGTCATCCTATATGTTTTCTAGATGTGACAATGATTAGTTTAATAATCACTTAACTGATTAATAGCTTACTGAATTCTACATTTTATTATGTAGAATATCAACAAGCATAAAGACAATGAATCATTTCCAACTTCAAATATGCTCATTTTTATATGACCATAAAATGAGTGATAAATATCTTGGCTTGTTCGAGCGTTTACTCAATTATGTTAGAATCACCATCCTTGATTTATAACCCAATCACTTATATGGTTAATGATTAATGAATACCTATACCTTAACATTCCTATATTCGAATTCTTATAACCAAGAAATTGCAAATAAGATTCGACTTCCTACAAAGCTCCCATAAGCTATAATCCAAGAATTAAGCATGAAGTTTAAAGCTTAAGATTATAGGAGACTTTCTGCCTAACTACCCTAACCCACCATATAACTCTTCTAATACATAACTTGCCTATTCAAGTCTAGTACAAGAAGTAGTTCTTGCCACTAACTACACTTGAAAAATATACTTCAAATATCCTTAGGGATTAATGTTCCATCCAAAGGAAAGGGAAGCAATTTCCTAATCCTGGACTGTACGGGAACATGAAGTATAAATTGGTAACTTGAAGAAATTCATGAATAACCAAATACATAATTCAATTTTCTGACAAACAAGTTGTTGCGTTAATAGGAATAATGTGAGCGTTCTTAAAGGAAATGGATTTTAATGGAACTTGATAATCTAAGGATCTTCAACAATACATTACCTAAAGATTGAGACATCAATGTAAAATCAGATATGTAATCTGATATGACTTAGTGTCATAATTAAGATATCATTTATGCCACTAGCTTGCATAAAATATTCAAACTAAATAAACTTCTAATTTTATTACAAGTTTAACATGGTCTCATTATTAGACCAAGATAGGTTCAGAAAGGTTGTTTGCTCATGTCCTATAAGGTTTGAATTGGTAATCTTAAAGAACACTAAATCTATGAAAGGCGAGTTGGAGCACTATGATAATAATCATGTCCATGATAATTAAATACTGGTCCAGTAGTTTAATTTAAATTAAACAATGGATTTAAATCACCTGATGATTGAGAAGTTACTTATATAAAAGTATGCTCTGGACAGAGATCCACAGAGACAAGTCACTTCTAGGGTTGGTTCAAAATCTCTCTAATCTTGAACATAAGAGTAAAATAATATGAGAGATTATGTGGATGCCACTATAAGACGTTATACAATGACATAGTTAGAAGAATATCACTACAGTGGATTATAGTGATAGAGTCGCATATTTATAAGAAAATTATATATATGAAAGCCATCTCAAGTTGCATGTTAGTTTGTAAGAATGAAGTCGTTCGTTCTGGGTCTTAGTTCGATTATAGTATAATCAAAGAAGACATGATATGTGATAAACAGTATACTGTGGTGCACAACAAGGGCACTCACATTATCACAAATGCAAACATCACTTGAGTACACTTCACCATTCAAGATAGAATAGTGTAATTTTAGAAACATTTAAAAAAGACAATTAAACACGGTATCAAATATGGCATTAAATAACTAGCAAATGTAATTCAAACATCACCCTGATAATGTACTATCTCAGCAAGATATGCCAATTATTTGATTTAGTATTTGGATGGACAATTGTAACAGTTATACCTTATCATCCAGATTCTTAATTCTATAACTATGTTCAATTTTAATACGTTTATCATACATGAATATATATATATATATATGTATATATATATATACTAGCTGTGTACCCGCGTGTTGCGACGGCGACAGTGTATATCGTGTTATTCGTCTTCTGTTCGCGCGTTGCAGCGGCACAACAAACTACAACGCGATATTCGATCATGTTAGCGTAATATGACAGCGACGCCAATCAATCAGCGTGGTACTTGTTTTCTTTTATTTTATCAATACTCTCGTGATATATTTTATTTTATGTCTGTTGGTTTTCTCATTCGTAATGTTAGTGTTGTCTACCTAACGAACAAATGAATAAGGCGGAGATCGGCTTTGTGGTTGCAAAACTCATTATATTTATTTAACATTTGACAACTTAATATATTGATAAGAAAGTACATATACATTTATGTTGGTATACTCACAAATTTCTATCAATTGTAATCATAAAACGTTACACGCAAGCATAGCAATCTTCTCGTCTATTGATGGCTTTCACCATCTTTGTATTTAGTTTCATATGGGTAGTGTTAATACGGATCATGGTGACTTTAGAATTCAAGTAGGTTATCGGTGTTCATATAAATATATTGACTTTTGATTACCTTATATTTTGAAGAAGAAATCCAAGATAATTATTTGTATGCCCAACGATCCAAAGCTGGTATAGGGATTGCCCAACGATCCAAAGCTGGTATAGGGATACGCCCGTTACAATTTACGACGATTTTGTAAACAAAAACAAAATAATACTTTCCACAAAAGCAAGTTAATACTATGTTTTTTTAATTTTAGTTCTTATCCATTTAACGGGTTAATGTAAACCCAAAACTAGTTAACCTCAAATTGACCATGTATATGAAAAAATCTTGTAAATAAAATGTGTTTAATACGACAAATAATTTATTTCGAATAGCAAAAAATATAAAATCTACCATTAGCTTCCACTTTTTCATTATATGTGGTCTTATTATCTGACGGTGATTGATGAAATTTAGTGAGGTGAACTGATTATCCATTTATTAAAATCAATTTAGATGAAATGCACATTGTTCAAACTCATTCGAAGAACATGTGGATTCATATGCAATCATATTTCACGCATCATGTAACTACTACTATATCTTTATCACCCTTGGGTTCCCTGTTATATAAATCTATTCGAATGCATCAATAATATAAAGAATGACAAAGGCTTAATGTTCTTTTACAATAAAATTTGATGACGAGTAGTAGCTTATTAATCATCTCATGGTATATAACCAACGACATCTAAAACAAAAAATAACCAAACAAAAATATTGGATGCAACGAAATGAAAATTTTTGGTACATCAAGTCGTGATCTGATAGTAAATAGACATATTATATTATATAGAGATAAATTAATCTTGATGCAGTAATCAAAGAAAGATACTAAATTCTTATCTTGTGACTTAGAATAAATGGTTTTCTGTGAAGGAACGAAATGACATTTATTCCTATAAAACAAGACAATTGAATTGGAAATATCATCAAATTCCTGCAAAGTCCAAAGAAAAGAAATAAAGATAAATAAATTAAGGGGTCAATTTATTTGATCCTATGTGTTAGAAAAGTAAGCATGTCGCTTTTTAATGAATGATTTAACATACAAGTGATTAGTTTTTGACATCTCTTATCATGCCTAAAAGTTTTAATGGAATAAGTTTTGCACTTTCGTAAATAACAATTTTAAAATGGTTTAAATGCAAAAGTTAGTTCTGATATTTCTGGCCTTTCGGCTACTCCTCATACTTGAAGTTCTCATTTTTGAAATGGAACTAATAAGTTTTCGATCAGATTCATGTCATTGTATATGGAATTAGATGTTCCAACATAGTTGCGACATATTTTCGAAGGGTGGTGTAACTTATATTTCTAATCAAATCATACTCTTGCAGCTAAAAAGAACAAAAAAATATATATATGCTCAACTTGTGTAAATCCCTTTCTCTTCACACAAGCATCCTCGGTGACATGCTCTTACGCATCATTGAAGCTGCATAAAGAAATTCAAAATAAATAATCAAATAATCAAAAAACGTGTTTCAATGATATGTAACTACATTATGCAATAAAATTTGCAATTAACTTACCATTCACCAGAAACATTCATTTGACATCAAATGGCAATCCAATTGATCTGCAATTGATAAAGACACCCTCATTAAATAAAAGTAAAGATAGTATGAGACAAATCAAAACATGTATGCACACAAAATAGGAATTAAGATGTAGTTAAACTTACCTTTACTAAAGACTCCTTGTAGTTCCATAGATATTGGTATTTTATGTTCTGCGTTTATAAAATAAAAAGCGATTTCATTAAGCATGTTCACAACTAAAAAGATATTCTAGTGCAAAAACAAATGTTCATGACTATGTAAAGTTGAATCAAGAGAAGCAAATACAAATGAAATACATTGGCAAACAAGTATATATAAAAAAGGACATTTGTCTATCACTTTATTTATATGTCAATATCCTTTTCGTATTAAAAAAATAACTGTACGAATCATAAGCTTAACTACTACAAAAAGCATAACTTTTAACTTACCAAAACACTCATACTTGCACAAAAGATCCTGCAATAGAACATAAAAAATGACATAATTTAGAGTTGAAACTTAACTACCACAAAAAGCTTAAATAAGAAAATACAGAAATCTAGAAAACAAAATTTTGATTTTCAAAGACTCGAACTATTTAGCATTCCAAATTGTTGACTATGATTTAGGGCCACTGACTTTTAAATCCTGATTTAGATCAAACTTTTGAAGTCTGATTTAGAGGAATCAAGATTCTTGTGTAACTTTTAAAGTCTGATTCCTAAGGATCAATCTTCACAGATCCAAGACCATCCAGAAATGCATTAGATTGGTTATGTGAATGAACCCAATAATGCCAGAATCTCAACACTTCCTTGCATAATCCAAGACTATAATTATAGCACTCCAAGATCCTATGCATATAACCATCCACATAGACCTATCCCAATCCACTCATTAATAAAGTCTAACGTCAGGCCATCAATCTTGCTACCTTGATAAAAAGAAAACACCAATCATCTTATAATTGTGCTTGCACCAGTAATTACACTTTTAAAAGAAAAACATCAACTGCAGTTAGTATCCCTGTCATTAAGAGCGATACATGAAGAACGCTACATACCATTCTGCATAACCGATCATTCCAATTTCCCCTAAATTAAGATTTATTTCCTTTTTATTTTGAAATTTTGATTATATATTAAACAAATGGCTTTTCGAGAAACATGTTGCTATATAATATACACATATTTATAAAACTTAATGATTATTCATTTATCATGGTAAGAAAAAATCCAAGTTGACAACTTGAAGCTCGAAAAAAGTTCCAATTTTATGAGCGAATAGTAGAAGATTCCCTTCGTTACAAGTCAGGGATCATAAAAATCTGGCAAACTCCGGATATGGTGCCAATACTAAATGTTCAAACCAAGAGGTGGCAAGATGGACAGGTCAACTACCTGGTCTATATGAGTAAGCGGGTCATTTTATATGGGCTAAAGGCGAGAAAGAGTCGTGTCACACCCAAACACTTGTGCCCATTTTTCCATTTATAAATAAAATAACTAATGTTATAGTTATAATTACAAAAACCACATTATTATAATAATAATCTAATTCTCTAATTCTGTAAATAAAAAAAAAAACAAATCAGAAGGTCGCATGCATTTTTATAAACTACGAAGTAAATTGTTTAATACTTACAATGATTTGCAGCAGCCATGTGATAACAATCAGATTATTATCAACTTCTTGAGCACAAACTTCACTCAAGCTTCCAAGTCGTACATCATATTTGTTATCTTTGCTTACTTGAATATCTCTATAAATCAGAAATAAAGAAAAATGATTTCTCAACGTCTCCACAGACCACAACCATCAAGAAACCAATGATATCTCTGCTTTCTCTTTTACCCATTTGATATGAACATATCTTGTCCAATGCATGTTAACTTCACACTTCCATCTTTATCATCAATTCCCAGTATCTATTTGTTTAATATTAGATTAAAACAAAAATCATATTTGCATAGATTGAAGATGAATTACCGTAAGAGTAGCATATTGTAGCTCTACATGTATTTTAACTTGGACAAAGATACCAATTATGACAGTTATTTACTCACAGTGTGCGATTTCCATTCCATTTGGGTATTCTCATTTTAAACACCATCAGATTGTGATTGGCTGCATACATGCCAGAATATGTGAATAAGTACTGCAACATCAAGAGCAGCATATTGTAGCTCCACATGTATTTAAATTTGATGCACAACATGTTAGTTTTACTTTAATATAGAAAACCAGAGGGAATACATGAACATGATTAAGAAAATTAAAGATGAAAAACTGATTACAGGTCAAAGGTTGTGCCTCCCATTTAAGTTTCTTCTTGTCTTGTTTAAGCCAAAACCCAATACTTCCTTTTCAGTTTTTAACCCAATACTTCCTTTTCAGTTTTTTAAATCAACAAAAATGCAAGAATCGCGTTTTAGTATGCATTTCATAATAAAAGATCCCATACACAACGTTGTAACTTGAGTCTCAAAAGCTGATTGGTCTGATTTGGCACGAGAGGGTCTCAAAACTGTTGGTGGCTATAACAATTGTCAAAAAACATTAGCAATTAGATCCTATTCACGTTAACCCTAACAACAACTTTAACTATAAATAGAATTAAAAAAAGAAAAAGAAAAAAACGTTTAACCCATTTTGACCTAATCTATACTACTATATATATATAGTGTATATGGATCAAAATGGCATTTTTGTAAATATGGCGTCTTAAATTTAAGACGCTTACTTATTTAGGCTTGAATCTGCATCTCGATCCATGGAACTCTGCAAAGATACTCAAACACCGCCCTATTCTCTTTTTACATCAAACTCAGTATACATCGCAGCAGGGAATCTCCTATTTGGGAGTCTTCTTCCTCCCTCTTTTGATCTTCAAACTCCACAACATCCATAATAGGAAAAACGCCAACGACAGTTCACTTTTGATGTACCCTAGAATCAAACAGAGAAATCAGAACCCCGATATTTGAAATTTGAAACGCGTCAAGCCTCTCATCCTCTCTCCATCGTCCCCTCACCATCTCACCCATTCCTCTCGCTCAATTTCACATTGTTCGACCCTCACAGAATTGTAGTTCTTCGAAACTTTCTGTCCAGTTCTCTTTTGTTCATCGCCGGCAACAATCACGCCACCGCCTTCAATAACCGCTGCAACCTCCTACCGAAAATGTGGTCCGGCGACAATACAATCTGCTCTGGTTTCCCCATGATCGATTAGTGGGTTGCCGGCGACAATACAATCTGCTCCACTTACCTGCCATGAATTTGTTGGTATGTCTGCTTTGTCATCTTCCAATGCTCAATTCGACGATTCTTTTATAATTTGTGCCGGAAATTCGTCGCCTTTTGTCAAAACAACACGCGTACTATTCCATTGTCCCCCTATTACGACTACTTGGATTATGTTACTTTTCTAGGCTCTGTATGGGTTACTTCTTTCAGATGTAACATAAAGAGTTTTTTTTCATTGTTTTCTTGCATCTGATGTTCATTTTTAATGATAGAATATGCTTATTAAATGGATCTTTAAGTCTGTTGGTTAACATGATTTCTTTACAATCTGATAAGGTCTTTTATTTTTTAAAATTATTATTGGATTTTTTATATGGTTGTTCAATTATTAGCTGTTTGTGTTTCAAATTGGTTGGCCAAAGTATGTTAAGTCTGGATTCTGCAAATTTTTGTTTCAGAAATTAGTTCAAATAGTTGTTCAGGCCGTGAGGTATCTCACTTCTATATGTCAATTTTGTTTGATTTTATTTCTAATTGTGTTTTGGATATTGAAGTTAATTGAGCCCTAATACAGTTTTAGGTGAATTTGTTTCTGGAACTCAGATACTCTTATGCAAGATTAACGGGTTTTATCAGGCTTTTAAACTTCTGCACATCTCCAAGTAAGTTAAATTGTGCATTTAAAGTGCTAGGAAAGAAATTCGTGCATCATCTGCTATCTGCTATTCACTTATCCTTTGATAAACAGGTTTTGGTTGTAGTTTATAACTGCCGCTTCATCTCACACAAACGGTTTAGCGTGGAGCTGTTGTTTTCGTTGATTCTTCTGGTAATCTTTTCTTCCATTTTCTTTGTTTTTTGTTCATAATATGCAATCCAATATAGAGCATGTTACTACCTTGCTTTAGAATTTAGTCATATTGTGATAATTTTTGTATTTATAAAAAAGAAAAGAAGGTCACAACCCTTTCAATTTTGCGGTGAACGCATTCAAACTCACGTATGTGGTTTCTATACAAGTTGTTCATCTCGACCCACAATTCAGTTTTTTAGCCAATAAATGTCTATGTTTGTTTTAAATTATGGCTGCAAAAATGACTTAGAGGATAAAGTCAAAGTAACTGACTTTTTTATGCAAGTGGCTGTTTAAATTTTTTATCATGATCTGCATCCAAGGATGATGATATATCATTAAAGAATCCAGCATCACGAGAAGTTACCAGTTCAAAGGTTTGTTTGTTAGCTTATATAATTTCATGGATGATGACTTGTAATATGTATGTTGGTGTTGACTTTTTATAGTTTTCAAAGTCCTTAATCTTTTGGGTTAACTTCTAACAGGTCTGTGCTTTATCTTCTTTGTGATGATGAAAAAGAGTAACACAAGTTTCAATTATTAAGATTAGAGGCAAGTCAATTTCTCACCTTCAATTGTTGAGAGATAAATTAAATTCTCTATTTCAATTGCTTAGATAGAAATGAGTTTGTGTTCCATAATATTGTAATTAGTATTTTATTTTTTTTGTGGAATAATGTGATTCAGGCCAGTAAACATGAAATGAGCAGAAAATGTTTTGCTGATTTAATAGAACTAAAAAAATGTGGTCACAAGTATATCAAGTATTCTTCCTATCGTCTGCCACTGAATCGATTTTACTCGATTCAGGTATGACTTCTATTCAGTTTTGAATCATTGGTGACCTAGGTTTGAATTTCATCATCTCGGTTTGAACTCTTGCAGTTGTTGCTACTCTTTCGGATTCGGCAAGTGTTAGTCATTGTTCTATACATGTTCTTTGAATGTTATTTGTTTTTAATATTAAGTGATTTCAGTTGATAAACTTAATTATAGAACTTGTGTTTTGACAATGCTTATCTTAAGAACCGTGCATTTGTTCCTGTTTAAATCTGATTTGGGTATTGTTTTTTTTTTCCTCACTCACAATTTTTTGTAAACTAAATGTTAAATACATGTTTAAATGTTTGGTTATTAACTCCAATTTATTTTTAAATCACTTATTCTGTTTCCAAAATTTATATTTTCTGTATGAGCTAAGTATGCTTGCAATTATATGACATAGAGTTCAAAACGTGAGCATCATGAATTTCATAAAACACTAAATTCTAATCAATTTGATCATTTGATCACTTATAAACATGTAAGATTCTTGATTGGCTTTATGCTAACCATTTAGCCATATAAATTACTAATTCATAGTGTGCTTGGAAGTGGAATTAAACTGATTTTTTGGAATTTGATAAGGTAGTTTTGGTGTTTGGATAAAAGGTGATTATTATTTGTTTTAGAATGATTGACTGAAGAGAAGTACTTAGTGTATTTACTTAATTTAAATTCAATCTTATGTTTCTATAGAAGAGCTTAAAGTCACACCGTAATATATGTTGTTTAGTATACTTATTGTATTATGACAACAAATTCCAACCCGTGTCAACAACTGTACCCTCATGTCATACTTACTGTTGGCGATTCAAATGTTATCAACATATGAGTTTCATTTTTATGACATTAATTTCTAAATGCTCTTTTTGTTTGCTTACAGGTGCTCTCTCATACTCTGATGTTTGTGCTCGGTTCTACATCAACCACTTCAAGTTGTATAGGACTTTTTTATTATAAGAATATAAGTTAGATTGTTTGTCCATGTTATAGGTTTCTATCATGGAGATTGCTACTGAGAAGATTGTTCATCATTGACTTGATAAAGTCTTCTTATGAAGCTCTTGCTGTTCTCGATAACAGCTGCCTAATCCGTATCTTCAAGCCCCACTAGGTGTGTGTATGATATATACCTGTACTTTTGCAGGTGGAATGTAATTTTCACTATTATAAAGTGAAGATGAATGCAGATGTTGTTGTGAACTACCACTGGTTTAGTGGTTAGTTCTTATGTTTTAGTGTATATATTTCCTGAAATATGGCATTTGCTTCGTTATTAGTATATGGTTACCCTTTGACACAATGACGTGAGACTATATGCTATATTTATTGTACAATTGTTTCAAATCGTTCTAGCTTTTAGTCATGATAACCTTCATAAAAATCTAAGCTTCTACTCCAAAAGCAATGATATTTATCTTGAAATACTGGTTGATTCAAGCTGTGTTGATGCAGGTCTATCAAGCTGTTTTGATTCAATCTCTACATCGAAGGCTGGAAAACCTCTCCTTCAACTTTACATTTGTGGCATTTCCAAAAATACTACAGAAATGATTTGAGGTATGTTAAATGTATATTTTTACTGTTTTTTACGATAACATTATATTACTATTGTTGTTGACATTTGCAAATAAAAATAAAACATTAAGGGTGGTTAAAAAAATTGAAAAGAGTAAAACATCAGTTTACTTATTTTATAAAGATTTTTGTAAGTTGACATGCTTATAGACATTTTTTATTTTTTATGTATAATTTACTAAGCTTTTTAATTTCTAATCACACTTTTATCTTCTACTACTACTACTATGATTGTTATAATTTGGGTGGGAAATAACTGTTTTTTGTATAAGATTTTTATTTTTTGGATGGAGGGGTTAAATCGGTCAGAGCAAAGCAGAGAAGGCAGAGATAAAGTAGAAATTTCAGTGTAGGCAGAGATAAAGTCGAAATTTCAGTGTGTAGCTGTTTAATGACTATTATATTGAGGCTCAGTCTCTTGTACAAAGCAGGTATGTACGTACCTGACAAAAAGTTAAAGCTCAACAAAATGTGATATCAAAATAACTAGATGTGAAAAAAAAGTTCCTCAAGCTACTTTTTATTTGCTATTTTGTATTTTGGTCAACACTACATGAAAACAATTTTAGCACCATTTATTCTTGATGTTTGTGCAACTATGTAGATTTGCAGAATGTAAACAATTTTTATACTGACGTTTTGTCCTGTAATTTTTTTTTTTGAAAAGCAACTAATATATTTTTTTGTCCTGTGAAAATTACTAGCGATCGTTGGGACTTTAGTTGACACCAGATATCAATTTCTACTACAATTAGACCTAAGGTATGTCTTTCATTCATACCCAACCAAATAATGACCTCATATCTGTTAGTGCCTATTTCTTTTTAACATACGTTTTAACAGACTGATATATGATTTGGGTTGTTATTGTTTCTGCAACTTGTGGCGGCATTGCATTTGCTTGTGCTGGTCAACCAGTCTGGTCTTATTTTAGAATACATATCTTAAGTGCAGTGTGGTTATGTCGGATCGGGTGGGGTCAAACATATTTGGGATGAAGTTACCCTCCCTGAGTGCGTTCACGCCAACAGTTTGGTCACTGGTTTGGATCTCACGAGCATCATTTTTTTTCTTTTCTCCTTTACCCTTTTTATACATTTAAAGGTAAAAAAAAAATCGATCAAACATTTGTTATCCTCGACCCATTTATTGTGCCTAATTTTGTGATTTTTTTTGCAGGTGCAGGTTCTTTACTTAATTTGTATCCTTTTCCATTTGATTTGGATATTTTTGACATTGCAACCCTCCAACTGGAAAATCTCATTCAGATCGTTGTAAGTATGCATTCCATTTAAATAGTAACCTTATTTTTTCTGGTAATTTATTTTTTCAATTTCATTTGTGGTTTCTTCATTATTTTGTAATGAAATAAGTTGATTTGTGTTGCAACAAAGTGGCGCCTTGATTTGTGAATTTAGTTGCTGTGATTTGGTTAGGCTGACTGTTCCTCAAAGTCATTAGTCATATGAATATCGTAATAAAACTTATCGTGCTGCTAAACTGGATGGAAATGACCTGACAGGTATGCAATCCATCAATCCAATTCATGATCTACGAGACATCTCTAAAGTACTTGCAATCTAAACTCATACTGAATTCAAGCTTTTTCTTCATATTTTGATGTATGAGTATATGCATTTTCTTTTCATTTTTCATGCTCTTGACCTATTTATTTGATTTTCCACCTCTATCAATTGATGAATATTGTTGGGTTACAAGAAAAAAAAATCATTGTGGACTGTTAAATTCAATTCTAAGAAACAAGAATAAGATTTTTGCTTAGTGTTTGTGGTCCTACTTATGGACTTATCATCCTTTGTATTTTACTTTAAGTGATTGATAATCTAAACTAATTAAATGCATTATCAATCATTTGTTGTGTAGTTTATTTATGGACCAACTGAAGACCAAAACAAGATGCAGCCGAATGTATAGACTCCTCATCAACTCGACAAGAAATATGGCATAATATAGATGTCGGTTTCTGTCCCTCTTGATCACCCTGATTGCTTAAAATCAACTCTTATGCAGCTTCAAACAATGGCATGATCGCTTCATCAGCATAAATTGCGTCGGTCCCAATAACAACATCAAAACCCTTGTTGTCACTTAGTTTCTTCGCAGATTTTATATGTTCTTTGCTACTACATTTTAGTTTCTTGATATGCAGCTTTGATGGTAAGATTTATCAAGATTTGAAGATATATTTTCGCTAAGAAGTTCTAGGGCTTTGCGGTCCTGTCTATGGGCACCACAAGGTAAGCGGTTTTGGAGGCAATCATTAAGCAGATTCCTCACTGCCGGACCCAAGCTCTAAAACTCTTTTACCAGAAACAATGGTTTGGTTTGAAGCAAGAACAGAGGCCATGAGTCGGAGCAGATTTCCATAGCATTAAACCTGTTGATTTGCAGGTGTGTTGGAATTCTTTGGGAAGTAGTTTGATTTTAAAGTTCCAATGTTGTAACTTGAATTCCATAATCTGCTACCTGGAAATATAAATAAAGAATAAACAGCTCATAAAATGATTTTAACCGAATATAATTAATGTAACTTTTCTAACTGTATATTATACATTCACCTTGGACAATGATTCATAATTCTTTGGAAGTGTATTTTGAAACTTATTATGTCATTGGAATAATCAGAATACAAATCATGTTGTAGAAGCTGGTGTTTTTGTTAAATTTTTTTTATTTATAAACCTAACAGATAAAGAAACTAAAAACAACACTATATGCAATACAAAAGATAACAATTTCTTTTCAATCAACTATGGTTTATTTCTATAAATTGTTTTCAGTAAATAGTAAAAAATAGTGTCATCTATTTTAGAAAGGTGAGTGAAAATTCCATAAAAGATATGTACTCTTTTTTAATAAAATTGCGAGTCTCCATTAAACTTCTACGTATTAGTTGTAAAATAAACAACTATACTGAGAAGTTAATGTGTTAAAATTTCTGAATATATCTGCCTTAATTTGTAATTTCGGTATTAAACCGACAACTGAAACTGAAATCTTAAGCCGAAAAAAAAAACCAAACCGAATAAAACAAAACAGATCGGTTTCCAAAAAAATTAAATTAAAAGCTTCAGGTTCACAGTTTGGACTCTCTTCACGATAAAGGTTCACCGTTCAAACACATGGGTTTTTGAAACAACAAATTAAACTCAAGTACCACGTTGGTTCTCTCATACAATACTACCACGTATTGTTGTCACCAATGAAGACGCATATACCACATTATATGTTGACACCGGAATGCACCGCCGTAAAAAACGGATACCGCGATGTAAATTGTCGCACCGCCATAACAAGCGAACAAATGACGAATAACACCCTATAAATTGTCGTCGCCGCAACACGAGTGTTTGTTGTTATTTGTTTGAGTTCTAAAAAAATGAATACCTCGATGTAAATTGTCGTGCCGCCATAACAAGCCAACAAAAGACGCCGCGTTGTAGTTTGTTGTGTCGCTGCAACAGAAGACGAATAGCGTGTTATTCGTTTTCAATTCGAGTGTTTGTTGTTATTTGTTTGAGTTCTAAAAAAACGAATACCTCGATGTAAATTGTCGTGTCGCCATAACAAGCAAACAAATAAACAAATACCGCGTTGTAGTTTGTTGTGCCGCTACAACGCGCGAACAGAAGACAAATAACACGCTATACACAGTCGCCGCCGCAACGCGCGGGCACACGGCTAGTAATCAACCCATCCATTTGACACAAATGCTGATGTAATTAACGACACATATGCTCAAGAAGCAGACACATACCATACATGTATCATTAAATGTAGCAGTCTTGACAATATTCTTCCAAGTGAAAGCTTCATCTGCATGAATCATTATACGGAATGAAACAAATTAAAATCATAAAACAGAAAAAAATTAAAGTATTTTAAGCTAAGATCAGGGTTCCAAAGATCATGATAGCTATCCGATATATTTGAGCTTAAATTCCAGATGAGCTTTTTTCCCTTTCTATTTTGTAGCAAATATAATACAAGAATGAGAACTCATAAGCTGTGGACTTTTCTGAATGGAGGAAGCATGCTGGGAGTCCATTTGAAAAACACTAACATCTTAAGCAACCAAATTGATTAAAAAGACCCTCACATCATGTTTGGTTTTTATACCTCTGTCCTCAACTCTGCAGTTGCCTGCAATAACAAAAGTTTTTATGCCCTCATAAAGATGTTCCATCTCTTTAAAAAAAAAAATAATAATAATAAAAAATAAACTAAACACAAACCTGCATAAAAGGAATATATATATATATTTGCTTACCTTATATTCCCAAATACATAATTGTATGAATCAAAATGAGCCTATATTCACGAACAAATAAAACATAAGCAAGTAGGTAATAGATAAAATAAAAATGTATGAATCAAAATTATGAGAACAGCCTACATGAAACCCTAACCCCTAAAAATGAACTACAAACGTAGTTGGGTAGCAATCAAAGGAAAGTTAATAAAACCACAATGCAAAGAAAAAACTAAATGATAAAAACCTTAAATCAAACCTGTTCTGACAGGGGAGAATGGAAGATCAAGCTTGAAACAAATTGAAGCCATCGCAAGAAGAAGACGGTCGGATGTTGCTTTTGAAGGACGCCGAAGAGAGAGACGCGGTGGAGGTGATGTGAGATGGATGAGAACGTGGATTGTGGCTACGATCGCAAGTGTTTGAACTGCAGCGACGGCGGCGAACGTGTTGGTGGCGAGCGGTACTCCGAAATTTTCAGAGAAATAAAAACATCGGAAAAGGAAGAATGAAAGATTGTAACTTGTACACAATTTATTCAAATTTGAAATCCAAATTTCTGTATGGATTAGCATCTGGGTGGAAGAAAAGAAAGAAAAAATTCTGTACTCCTCCTACCTGAAATAGGGCAACGACGCGAAATTGGGTAAAAAGCGCTTGTTGTTATTTCGAATTGGGTATCTGCAACTTATGTGTTCCGATTTATTTTGAATTAGGGTTAAAAATGGCATCTCGTGTTTTAGGAGCGGGCACCGAGTTTTTTTTTACGGGTGAGATTGATTGGTTTGTACATAATGCTATAAATATTGTATAACTCTTAAAATTCAACATATTGATTTTTCTCTCTCTAATATCTATATTATAGTATTATAGTACTAGTAATGTACCAGCGCGTTGCGGCGGCGGCAGTACATAAGCATTATTCGTCATTTGTTCGCTCGTTATGACCACACAACAGTTTGGGAATTCATTTGGGAAACAACGAACCCAATACTTGATTTTTGTTCGTTTATCCATACCCTCGTGATATCTTCGAATGTACGTTTATTGGTTTTCTAATTTGTATCATCGATTTAACTTATCTACCCTTGTAGAATTCAAACAAATAATAGCAAACAGCCGAATTGAAATAGATATTGATCACAAACATAGTAATTTAAAACCAAAAGAGTTTTAAGATAGAAGTCATCAACACGTACTTATTTCAGTATTTGTACAAACACTCTTAAATTCTTCAACATTATGTTTTATGCAAGTATCCCACTATAAAACAAATTTAACAAACTTAACATCAACATAGTATATTACTAAATAAACCACCTAAAAGCTAGAACAAATACATGAAAAGAAGCAAAACAATCTATCATCCAAAATCCAACTACACTCGGTGCTTTACTTGGCCACCATGAAAAATGTCCACTTCAATTGACACACACTTATCTAATTAGATTGAAATGCAATTCATGTTGAAAATACAAAACTTTATAATAGTGACTTTGTTGACTTCTTTTGAATAAGATCATTTGTGGCCACATCATGAAACCCTTGAGAGATCTGTTATGCCGTAAATCCTCATTAAACTTCATTCTAGTTTGTTCTTCATGCATATTCCATTTCTTTAAGAGTATCATTTCTTCCCTGTACAATTAATCTGTCACATAAAACTTCAAACACATTTAGTCATTTTTGATCATTTAAACACATTCTAGACATAAAACTTTAAACACCATTATTCCTCCTATTATGGGCATTGCGACAGGCAACGATATAAATAAAAGAACGTCTTCGAAGGTATAACAAATGTAAAGAGACATACATAAACAAACCCAACATCGAAATCGGATTCTTTCTGCACCATTACTGCAGGAACAAAATACTGCAGGAACAGAATTGAACCTCACATTGAAAACTACCAACATAAAAGAAAAAATCAAGCTCTTAACAACTAAAAAAAAGATAAAAAAGAACTCGAGCTCATACCTCTAGCATATCACGAAGTTCTCGGCTTGTTGCAACTTGTCTTGTATCTTACCCACACAGTCTAATATAACCTTTTTCAAATCCAATAAAGTCAAAATTCAAAATTTAGTAAATACGGTGACCCTTAAGCAGGGGCAAACCTACGTTTTTTTATCATACATTACATAACAAAATAAGATAAATACAAAAATTAAGTTAAAGTGTTAGAACTCGTCATGCTCAATTCCCAACAGAGTTGAACAAACCTAAAAGAATCTATGTTGGAAAAACATATAAATGGTTTATTTTTTCAATTTCAATTCAAAATATGCTTCCTGAGTACTTCAAATAAGCCATATAATATAATCTCGATCACCACCCAAAATTTGCTTCCAAGGGTATTACTGTATTATAAAACATCAAACTTAAACATACCAGATGTTGGGACATCCGATCACATTTCAACGATTGTCATCAATGCAATGAACTGGTGAGTGTGGAGCCAATATTCGGTGCGGTTAACATGCAGGGACCTGCAAATTAAACTCTAAAAAAGGACATCTTGATTAAAGAAACCCATATGAATGAACAAAAAAAGATACGATGTTTTTTGTTTTGATTAGTATAAAGCTAAAACTGAATATTTTACATAAGATTAGAGTGACATAAACAAATATCATAACTATATTTTACATAAGATTAGAATACTGATGGTATGTTTTTTTGGGCACAACTCGCCTATGATAAAAACACAATTAATGGGTCAAATGGGCATGAAAGCCTTTACACCTTGAAAATCAACCAACGGTAATTCTGGTGCCTCAATTGCTAATGCCTTTAAAGGAACTCCTCCAATATAAGTTGCAACTGCTTGTAACTCAACAGCACGATAACAACAAATTTCATAAATATGGTCTTTTGTCAATGTGGAACTGTCGTAGCATTTCACGAAAATACATAAACAAAGTGGTGAGATTCATTTCCTAATTTTATATCAATTAAAAGAACTTGTGACTTACCAATTATCATCTCTTCAAGCAATCCTAATTAATAGATAACCTGGACAATTTCTTAGTGCAAGCTGCAAAATCAAAATATTAGTCGTTCCGTAGGTTCAAGCTACAAGAATAATTTTTCTTGAATGAAAGCAACATTTTTCATCTCTGTAATAAAAAATAAACAATTAGGCATAAATAGAATATTAGTCAATACTCATCTGAACCGTATCACATTGGACATGGGAGAATTTACAACATATCAAATTGGGCTACAACAAATACAAATTTTTGTTATCAAATTCTTTCTCAAATAATTAAATAGAAAGCAAATTTGCATTAACTTTTGTATAGTATGCATTAGAAAGACTTTCGAACCTATGAAAAATATAGCATCATATCACACTTAAATACCAGTATGATATATGAAAGACCATGTGAGCAGCAATCACAAAAATATCACTTCTCAACAAACATGTTTTTATTTACTTTGTCAAATTTGAACAGAAATCAAGTGATCGAAACATTAGCTAAAAAATGAACAGCATTCTAATCTAAATGGCTTTACCAAAATACAATTTAATGTACAAGTACTAACCAACTCACTCTAAAGAGTTGGACCGAATCTATGATAATTCCAGAGCTAAAACCTCACATATTTGACATTCATAGGTCAAACATGGACACTATTGAAATTCATATCATAGTAGCAAACAAATGAAATAAGTCAAGAGTTGTACGAAAATCATGAAATTAAAAGATATTTTATTTATCCATTTACCATGCAGTATCTAAAAAACCAAGCTGGTCATGAACTCCCATGCATCAATATAGCTGCTGCTATCTCATCACCTCCTCACCCTGTATCAAGATAATTTCACATCACTTCTTTTATTCAATTTCATTATGTTTTCCTATTACTTTCGATTTCCTTTCATGCTACAAATTATTGTCAGATAGTATAATAAATTGAGTGCGTGTACATTGAGTTTTTACACAATAATAATATTAATAATAATAGTAAGATTAATAATAATATATAGTTAGGATCGTTATGCAATTAAAGAACAATGTTGACCATGCTGGCTCTAAAATGAACTACACGTAGTGAAGTCCATAACCAAGCTATATATAGAGCTATATTTAACTATACAACGCAACAATGTATATTTATATAAACCTTTAAGATGGGTATAAACATACCTGTAGACTAAAATAAACACCCACCAAACGACCATGCAAGCCTGCAATAGCCTATAGTAGTACATACAACTTTATTAATCTAAGTTAAATCCATTAGAGATAACTGAACTCCATATTGCTGAAACAATCAATTATGATAGACACGGTTGCTCCGTTCTTGAGTCGATTAAGTCGAAAGCATCCTTTTTCAAAACACATAGAGACGTTACATCAATAACGGTGCTGAAAGAAGAGAAGTGGAATCATGAGAAAAACAATTTCATTGTATAAAACTGAATGCATGTAAAAAAACAGAGAGAACTTACAACAAACCCAAATTGTTAGTTAGGGCGTAAGCTATTAAAGCTTTATCAAGCAATTTCAAAACTTACCAATCTGTTTTAATGAAATTTTGAATTCCAGTTTTGAACATGTGTTCAAAGCAATAAGCCTGAATGCCATGACTTACTAACTCTTAACTCAAAATTTTACAATATCAAATCAAAATACTATACGAACTCTTAGAAGTTTTCCTAAGAAAGGCTCTAAAAATTTACAGAACAACAGACACCATCAGAATTGGACCCATTGGTGTTGGTGAATAGAGCCCCAAATGTCCTTTTTTTGGAATCTTGATGAACCACTGCAGTGGTTGGTCCTGTAAGAGTTCAGAATTTAAGTTTGTAGAAAGTTTATAATCTGTGAAGCAGCAAAAAAGATAGTCATAAGGAAATTCCTTGTCAACATGAAACCATCTAACTTATAACTTACCAGTTACACCACATACCACAAGGATAAAAGGTCAAAAGATCACCTAGAGTCATGATTGTTATCATGATTAAATAGAAGAAAGAAAATTGCATAAAAAGGTTACCTTTCAAAGAAAGTAATGCACGTATATTGGTCATACCCAAGCATTTCCCTGCTATGATGTAAATGAAAGGAATTAAAAACTTCTCTGCTATGATGTAAATAGAGGATAAAAACTTCCAAATAAACTAACATTGGCCCCCAAGTAAATGAATTTTAGAGACATAACCGCCCAAACATCTAAGGTGAGGAGAGGCTGGAAATGAAATGAAAAACATACCAATTGCAAGTTAATACAAAAAGAAACCCAAAGAATTAAGGATTCTTTCAAAGTAATTCTAGAATTCTATCATCTCAAGATTTGTATACAAGGCCAGTAGTAACAAAATCAGATATTTCAAGTCAAAGATGCATAAATATTTGTGTATGGATTCTAATTTCACAGCTTCCGTAGACTCCATTTTTGTCTTCTTTTGTTATAGTTAATCTTCAAAACTAACCATGAAAAAAAAGTAAATACTCAAAACATGTACCTCGTTTTGCAGTTGCAGGTGAAACCGTTCCTACAACTTGATTGGGAGAGATAGCCTAAAGATATATGTTTTCAAACCGACAAAGATGAAGACTCATACCTGATTGTTTCAAAAACCCAAGGACGATAAGATGAAGATCCGGAAGACGTTGATCTGGGGTTCTTGTACATCTGAAGAGATTCTCACAAGATACAAACTTATGTGGAAGCAAAGCTTCGTAGTTTCTGCCGCTCGCCAAGGCATCACTTAAGAGAGAGAGGGTCGATCTGCAATTTGATTTGAGGAACGATTTCACAAACAATAACCGGAATTTACACAATTTTGCATATGATTTCACGATTTGAGTCAAGAAAGAGTAGAGAGAGTTTGAGAAGTGAAAGGGACCAGATCTAGTTTGTGTATAGTAACCTGACAGGAGAGATGCTAGAAGGCAGCGCAGAACGACGGTGGAGCGAGAGAGAGAGAGACGGCATGGTGGTAGTGAGGCGGCGACGTGGTAGAAATCTGGATTTCGTCAAGGTGGAACGATAGAGAGAGACGGCGAAGAATAACAGCTAGGGTTTGTGAGCGAAAATGAGTAAAATTGATTTTTATACCTAGGTTTTTCAACTGGTTTGTTTGGTTGAAGGCATTTATGAGTTGTACATCATGCTATAAATCTGGTACCTCTTAAGAGATTCAACATTGTGCATAAATTGTTTGTACATTGTGCATTAAAACTTGATTTTTCAACACTTGATTTTCTCTCTCATATATGCATAATAAGATAGTATAGACTAGGGGTATACCCGCGCGTTGCAGCGGCAACGGTGTATAACGTATTATTTATCTTTTGTTCGTGCGTTGGACGGCACAACAATATACAACACGATATTCCTTTCTGTTAGTACGATGTGTCGTGGCGGTGAAGATTTTCTTTACGTTCCTGTGATGTGTGATTTCAAACAGAAAAACTTACTTTTGCCACTCAGGACCAGATGGATTGAAGATATGAGAGCAAAAAGCCATGAAATTGTCATAACCCAACTGCTAATACTAAGAAGAATGTAGCCTATTGCACCACCTTAACGGGAAAGCACATTAAGGAACTCATTAGTTGGGTTTCTTTATTATTAAAATCTATCTAATCTGTTAAGAATATAATAAAAGTTGTTTTCTTTAATCAGTTGTAAGCATTTTATGTTTGTATATTTTTTCTCGATGGTATATTTTTTTACCATGAATTTATGAATTCATATATTTAAAGTCTAAAAAATATTTTATACTTAAAGACATCATTGATACAATTATTTATAAAAGTAATTATGTTTGTTTCAATAATCATCTAAACAAGACAAGGTGACGGCGGGTCGGTTATACAGTTTTAATTGTGTGTAATTGACTTTGAGACATATTGAAAATTTTCACTTAGATTAGCAAGTTAGCTATTAGTTGGTAGTATAGTGGCATTTGTTTAGCACATACATAATGAACAAACAAAGATAATTAAAAGTTACGTCACTTTACAAAATATACCCAAGTATTGGACCTTAAGATGGGATTGTGCAGTCACTAAGTAGCTGATAACAAAAGCTGTGGTTTTAGCTTGGCGGGCGCGGTAAATCATAACCACACTTTGAAACATACCTATACGTCTAAAGTACCTTAAAAACAACAATATTAATAGTCGATAAGATAATAATCTAAGAGTAAACTCCCATGTGTATTTCCCAATCAGAAACTGATGTTAACATAATACAATGTCGTGGGAAGGGGTTGAGTGAATGGCTAAAATTTGAAAACAAACCATGTAAACTTATACCAATTCCTTTACCAATTGTAAGAATTACTAATACACTAAGCATGTCAGTGTTCAGCTATTTCTTCTACACATCTAAGAAGCTCAAAATAAATGAAAACTCATACCTAAAAAGATATCTAAAAACAACTTCTTCACAAAGCAACTTCATTTCTACTGTTACATACCAATAAAAAAATAAAGAGTAACTGTAGCTCAGCCTCCAACTTTAACAATCTGCGCTACAGCCTCCAACTTTAACAATCTGCAAGCGTATGACATAAAAATAGCTAATATGATAGAAAATAGCCATACTAAGATGCCATACTTAATATTTAGGCACTCAAATGAACATACATACAACAGATAAATGCTAGGCTTCCAAATAAGAATCTACATTCTATGGCATCGTCATATGAAAAAGAGAAATCTAATTATGAAACAAATAGTGAAAACACAAAAAAGAAAGGCTTCCAAATACAATTTTAAAAGTTCACCAAACAGTTACATCTAAAAAATAATATGAAAATGCAAACAGTTAAGTATGTTAACCATTTTGTATTACCATGAAAGATTTGTAACGAACATACCATGGCATCAGACGTCAGTGTTCCTGTATTGTCAAAACTGTTGGGTA
>JBCNJP010000006.1:40959229-41014229 GCA_039602395.1 Deinandra increscens subsp. villosa
ATTAAGCCTGTATCTAAACAGCTTTTGGTATTTCTACATAAACCACAAAAAGCAGCAGCCTTGAACCTGCAAAGGATTGAAAACATTTGAATTAAACTCGAACCTGATTCCTGTGATAATGATTTTGTCTATGTAACTGAGATGATGATTTCGAACACCTGGCTTGCATAAGCCAAGTAGAATCGGGTTCCTGTTTCGCGAATTGAGGGTTTGATTTGTGGCTTGACGGAACCACCACATTTGTGGCTTGACGGAGCCAAAGTATATCTGGTTCAAGCAACAACATATCAAGAAACAGCAGATCACTGGTAGATAAAGAATTGAGGGAGAGAGGGTCGATAACCTAGTTGATTTGCCCAAAAGAGGTCAGAGAACGCTAAGTGGTAAAACCCCCAACCTTGAATCAACGAACCTGAACAAAAAGAATGTTGTACCGTGAACCTGCATAAAGAAAATCGGACAGATTAGAGAAAACGACCGCAAGAAATAAGCAATCGACGATAGATAAACAGAGCAGATCTAGACCTTTTGTGCAGACTAACTCACCTACAAACCAGTTGGTCGATCTTTGACGAACAAGATGAGTAGCTGATGAGGATGCTTAAGCCCTGCAACAAAATAATCGAAGAAAAAAGGTCCGTTTGAAATCAGTGAATCACGTAACAAAGAATGAACCAGATAAATCAAAACGTGATTACGACTTTCTTAAGTACGATTGAAGATGAAAAACCTACCAGATGAACCAAAATCGCTTGCAGAAGAGCGGAAGAGCAGAAGAGAAGCCGGAAGCGATATTAGGGTTCCAGAGAGAAAACGGTGAAGAGACGACTGGGAAATTAGGGTTTGTATTTGTATATAAGCCGAAGAAGATGAAGATCGAGTATGTGAGGACAGCAAAGAAGTCGATGTCTGCCCTCTTTTTAAATCTAAAATTTGAAATCCCTCAAGCTCAAGAAGGATTTGAAATCTCTGAAATAAGAGAGATTGAAGAAGTTTACCTACATATGAAACAACGAACATGAATACAAATGTCGATTGGGTATGATTTCTGGTATCCTTGCTTTTCTTGTACGCATGCTTCTGATAAAGCCTGCTCCTGTTAAAAGCAGTCTCTAGTCTCTGATAAAGTAAATGTGTATTTGAATTTGAAATTCGAAAATCAGACTGAAATATGTCATATATGACCGCCAAAACCCTTATTTTCAATTGGTTTGTTTGGTTGAAGGCATTTGTGAGTTGTACATCATGCTATAAATCTGGTACCTCTTAAGAGATTCAACATTGTGCATAAAGTATTTGTACATTGTGCTTAAAAATTTGTAAAAATCTTAAGGATTCAACACTTGGGTATTCTCTCTCCAATATGCTTAATAATATAGTATAGATTATATATATTATATATATATATATATGTATATATATATGTACATATGTTCTAAAAGTACGTAGTCGATCAAATTCGTGGGAACGAATCTGAAGTAAGACTATTCTGACTTTCGACTCAAATGGTTGACAATCCAAATTCACATGCCTCATTAGGGAATGATGCTAGACGTAACTCACATCAAATCATCATCATGGATTCAATCATAAGATGAATTTGATTATGGTAAACTCATTCTATCCTTAGACCTAAGATACATGTGCTACCTCCCGTTTACGAGGGTATATTCTTTGATTGTAGTCAACCGTTGTCGTGTAATTACCAGTCTAAAGGCTACATTTAGGAATAGATCTGAAGTTTAGTGGGGGTTGCATATAGTCGATATGGGATTCTGTACTCTTGCATTAATAATGCAATAGCTAGACATCACGGGCCTTCTCATTGATTCCAAGTGTTAAGTGTAAGGCCTTACCCAAACTTACTGTGTGTTTGATTTGGAGCACTTCAAAACTAGATCGAGAAAGATAATGATCGAACATTATGATAAGGATGAATTATATCCATGACTTATCGTTCGATCAATGTCATATGCAGAAGGGAACAATGACTAATCTAAATTACCATAAGTCTAATACCATGTTGCTTGACAACTGATATACCTTGGTTGTCGATTTAAGGTGTCACAACTGGTTGGGGCAACCATTTGTAGCTCGAGCACCTATGACTGCACATAATGATCTTGTCGGGATCTGTCCAAGTGGAAGACTGTTGGATATTGTATGTCCAGACCCGACCCGGCTGTGACCTGTAAGAGTTACACCGAGGACAACGAAGATTTATGTCGCTTAATTAACTAACCGCTATTATACGTAAAACCACATGAATAGTTAGATATTATTTATACTATTTATAAATAATTAGTCATTGAATATTATTATTAATTTATTAACGAGACTTTCGACCCGCGCGTTGCTGCGGGCGAGACGTCCATTTGAGTTTTTATTTTGAAAGCATAAATGATGCCGCAGGCGAGGCTTGTTTTAGATGTTTATATTAAAAGGTTACGAAGTGCGTAATCTAAGATCGCTTGTAATAATAGACAAAAGACAACTTGATTGTATGTGTATGTTTCATGTGTATTGTAATGACATTTGTGAGTAACCAAATTTTAAACCTTTTGTATACTGAATTTTGTTCAAGATTATAAATGGTATAAATGGATTACGCATTTTTCAATTTATTCACATATGCAACAAAAAACTATTTGATATCTTCCCTTCCCTTGATAGATTTAAGTATGTTGAAAAGTCATTCGGTTCAATAAATCTTTATTTTACAATTCCAAGGCTATTAACATAATGCACCACTATAGCCATTTGTTCCTTTTTTGAAACATCAGTAGACTCGTCAACTAATAACAAAGTTAACATTTGATATACTCCTGGTCAGTTTACGGGGGTATTTACCGAATTAATGCAAATACAAAATTTACCAAAGCGTGTGAAAAGAGGCAAACAAAAGTATCTATCTAATTTTCTGCCAAGTATTTTCTTTTGTCTTGAAAAGAGGCAAACAAAAGCTGCTTTATATATGAAAATGCCTATTTTAGTACTACTTCAGACCATGCTTCTTTTTCTTGCTCCTATTAGGAGAGTTCTAGCCTGCATCAACAAACATAAGTAAATAAGTTTTAATTTCTGTGATAAAAAAAGGTTATTAAAGAAAAGTAAGTAAGCATCACAATGAAATACAATTTTATTAAGATGAATACTAAAGAACACCAAGAAACAAAAACAGACTCAAGTAAAATCTGAATCAATACCTACAGTTGAGAGTCCAACCAAGAGGATCTGAAATAAAAATTATGTTCAGAAGGAAGGAAGGCATAAAAATACAGAAACATGTAATTGCAGACCTTGAAAAGCACATACATGCAACAAAGAAAGATTAAATAAAGAATAAAACATGCAAGATGAAACTGTCTGGAAGATTTAAATATAAAAGTTCATAATTTTATTCCAAAACATCGATTAAATCAAGTAACATAGACATACAATCTGAAATGTGAAACCGATTTTAATAAAAACCTTATTCAGTCAGAAGAAATCAAGTAACATAAACATACAATCAAAAGTTGAAAACCGTACTTTTCACTGTTCAGTGGTGAAGAAATCAACAGCAACAGATTGTTGACATGCTCACATACATACACATGTGAGTTTATCAGGTGGTAAGAAGTTGAGATTATTAGAGTACAACCTAACCAGCTGAAGGTACTACTCAATCATGACAGCTTGTGTTCATGTACATCAAAGCATCATCATTTATCAACCTTTAAATGATCATTGATTCCAGATCTCTCTCTATATACATGGAGCATATGAGTATGTGGGGATAGATCCAAAAAGGGTTTAAATATAAATATTGATTTAAAGTGGACTGCTGCAGAAGTGCAAAGTGTGTAAAACATAAATTATTCATGCAGAATAATATTTTTTTGATGTGTCGAGACTTGAGAGATAAACTCACACAAAAACATAAATCATCAATAGAAAAATAATTCATAAAAAGGCTCAGATTTTCAGTTCTTCATCAAAGAATTAGCAGGGGTCACAGTGGGGTTGCGATAAACCAAAGTTTTACGCCTCCAAACCACAGCCATCGCCGCAAAAAACAGAGTGTTAAATCATCATCGCCAATCAGAAAAGGCAAACAAAAGTTTCGATTGCAGGGATCTGGGTTCTTGAAAACCCCAGCGCAAAGCGAAAGTGACCTCGCTGTTCATAGATCTAGCCGGACTCGCCGACGCCACCCATGCATCCACTAAACAAAGATCAACTCCCGCCGCCCCTCTCAACCATCAGACCCAACCATCTGATTAAACAAAGGTCTTCACAAACCACCAGCACAACTGCGACGGCGAGCACAAATGCTCAAAGCCACCGCTAACCACCGGCGATTTCGACGGTGATCACAATAAAATCAGCCGCATTTAACGGCATAAAGTACTCAGAGCCGCCGCTGATGACCGGATGGTTGCGAGCCGCCGCTGACAACCGGACGTCTGCGACGGAAATGTAGATCGGAAATTAGTTGAGAAAGAGATAGAGCCGTGTGAAACCTTACCGGAGGCGGCTATTTCAACGTCACCGGAGAAACGATCCATCTCCGACCAGATAGAACCTCACCGGAAAAGCGACAGAGATGAGGTGTCTCTCTCTCTTGAAATTTAAGAGCTCCGGCAGTGATAAAGTAGAGAGGGAGCAGCAAGTAGAGAGAGAGAGAGCAGCAGGAGTTATGACATAGCGCTCTCTCCAGATCTGAAGAGACATGAAATAGTGTGCCTAGCACACAGGTTTTGAACACATAAAATAAAAACCAGCAGCACCGCCCAAGCGGCCCAATCAGAAAAATAAATCTGATATGAACAGTGTCTTTACTGAGTACACCCCAGCAAATCCAAATGATATATATATAATAATTACCAGAAAATATATTACTAGTTAATAACTAAAGTTGGTGAAATAATAATATTAATTATTATTGTTTAAATAAATGTTTATTAAATAAACTAAATTTATTTAATTAGTTTATTTAAATGGTGGATGGATAATTATTCAGGTTAAATAAATATATTTATTTAACTGTTAACTATCCATAACTCGAATGGATAATTATAGGAGAATAAAGAATTGTGGCTTATCCACACTTGCTTGGTGGATAAGCTAAGGAAATAATAAATAAATCAGTTGTGGTTTATACACAACTGGTTTACGGTGTCTATATAAAGGGAACCTGAATATGGATTTAGGGTTACAGAAATCTCCCAGCTACCTCTAGTTTTCGGCCCTCCCTCTCTCTCTCTCTGCGATCGCCGCCGCTGACCACCCTTGTGCCATTGTCCGCCTCCGACCGAGAACCCCCTCTCTGAACGAGAAACCCCTTTCCAGTCGAGAACCTCCTTTTCGGTCGAACCATAATACGCCATTATAGAATGTCGGCGACCTTTTCGTTGCCCTCGCTGTTCGAGTCCACCCCGTCGACCAGCCCGCTCGGATGCCACCGTCACGCACCACCATTACCGCCGCACCACAGCCGTCACGCCGCATCCCTACCGGCGCCGGACTTCCGCCACACCGTAGCCTTCTCACGCCGTTGTGTCGTGTTTTTCTGCTGTGATCTCGCATCACTCGGTGACTGATTTTTCTGGTACGTTTTAGTTATTAGCGTTCTCTCGTTGAACCTCGATGTCTCGAACAGTTGTTCGACTTGATCATGTTAGAACTAAAATATTGGTGACTGACGCCATTAAATTTGTTGTTGTCGCATTGGGTTGAAAAATCCATTGTGATATGATTCAGAGACTCGGTTGTGATGATCGAGACTTACGAGATTGGACCGAAGACCGTTTTCTGGAAAAGTCAACCGTTCGGGTCAACGGTAAATGGAAGATCGGTTCAAGCGAGTCAAGCTTCGAATTAATTAAATCAACTTTGATTCAATTAATATTTATGTTATTTGATTTTATTTGTATTTTTTCATGTATTGTGTTTCACTAGTTAGTTGATTAGTGAGCACATGTGCCCTCACTATAAATAGAGTGAAGGTACTCCATTCTTAGAAGATGAATCTTTAGGGAGATGAATCTTTGAGAGTGAGTGAGCATCATTCTAGAGAGAGAGAGTCTCATCTTGGGTTTGAGCTCAACCCAAGATGACCATGGAAGATTCATGAGGGTTATGATGTATTGTTGTGATTTCTTGTTCATGTAATCATTCGGTTCAATGAAATCAATTGACTTTATCATCATATTTGTGTTTTTATCCTAGATTCTCATCATCCCATCTCATCGTCTTTTGAGCTCTCGGTTGAACACGATCCGGGTTTGGGAGGTTCATATCGGTCCTACAAATGGTATTAGTGCTGGTACCGATCGATTGTGTCTCACGACCAATCTGATCACTCAGATCTGGATTTTGTACAACTTTGTTGCTTTTTCTTCATTTTTGGAGTTGTCGGATGATTTCAGGATGAATCTGATGATGGATTCATGTTGTTGGGTTCATTTGGATGTGATTTCATGCTCCAAATGTTCAAATCAGAGGAGAAATTGGAGATCCGAGCAGAAAAAATGTAACAGTGAAGTTTTTCCCGTTTTGGGGGGTTTTGAAGATTTTGGAGCTTTGATTTTGAGTTTTCGGTGTTAGAATCAGTATTTTTTGGATGAAGTAAAGTATGATTCTTAGTGGAAAACGCATTTTGGATCCATTGGAAGCATCTATTTCATCTAATTCTTGCTGGTTTGGGTAGATCTAGAAAAACACATAGTATTGTGTGTTTCGCGGTGTTCTTCGTGTTCTTGAAGATTTCCAGAATTTGGGGCTGATTCAATCGAGTTTTGCTGCTGTTTAGGATACATAAGTGTCCATAATATGTTCCTAAAGAAGATTTGTGTCAATAATCGATGGTTTCCACTCGTTTTCTGGGTGTTTCAAGGATTAAAGTTGCTGCGTTTTTTCCATATTTTTTCAAGTGTTCATTGGTTTTCTTGAAGCTATGAAGATCTTCTATATGACCAGCTTCATCTTGAAGATGTTCTATACGACCTGGTTCGATTATGAAGATTGCCTGAACGATGTGGCCATGTTTGAAGATAGCCTGGACGACTAGCTCTTTGCCTGGACAATGAGCAATTACTCTGGACGACCAGCACATTGTAATCAACGATCAGGGTATGTTCTGGACGCCCTGGTTTGCCCTGAACGACCTGGTGAGCTAATCGTTCAAGCTTTACTTTACGGTCTGCTTTTGGGTTTTTGTTCGGATCGTGTTCGGTGGATTCTGTTCGTATAGATGTGTAGAGGATCGAAACACGAGTTCAGTGATATAAAAATCATCAAATTTGGTCGAGTATTCACCGAGTTATGGTTGAAACACGCTTTTCCGGTGACTTGCGATATTCCGGTGTGTTTTTCCAGCCAGATTAGGGTTATCGAAGGTTGAAGACGTCGCATGTGAGACTGGATGACGTGGCCGTTGGCAATTGGTCAGAAGGGAATTGTTTATGTCTTGTGGTCCGACATTCCCTCATCGCTGTCCAAATTTAACTAGGCGAGAAGGTAGGCAGCGGGTGCCACTGGTGAACAAGAACTGCTGAATGCCTTTAGGGCTGTCACGCTCTGATTGGTCGCTGTTGTTTTACAAGGATTATCATCCTAGCCGTAGATCAGACAAATACCAGCCGTAAGATCTATTTGAATGCTCATTTCTGATTGGTTAATCATCATGCACACAGATTGTGCTTTTGTTGGGGATTTTTTTTTCAAGACTAATGGTATTTCAACATTATTTCGTTAAATACGGGGTTTTTCTTATCAGTTTTTAATGAGACTAACGAGATGACGCCCCTAACGGAATTGTGGAAAGTTTTTAGTGGTCATGGATTTATTCCATTTTATTTATTGGGGTTCTCGCTTATTGACGTCACGCGTACGTTCGCTATTGACCACTGACGGTTTAGCTTTTATATCCGGTTAATTATGCAGCTTTTACCGTTATGTCTCATGATTTATCTTTAGCTGATGCAACGCTGATGTCGGCTAACCGGAGTAACTAGAATCTCAGTTAAATTATTGGAATTTATACGTTAAATCTCGCGGATGGCCGTTGTAAGGGAATAATTTGTGGCTTGTGTATTAAATCATCACTTGGCAGACTATTTTGAAGGCCTATGTGATAGAATAGGTGGAGATTAGTTGTGTTATGGTTATATTGGGTCACTGGGCCAATTTAGATGTGGTTGGGCTCAATTAAACAATGTTTAGAGGGAGTTTAGTGGGCCTATATGGTAAAAAAACGGGAATTAGTGGGTAATTAGGGTTACCAAAGATAGATTAGCTTGTTTTCCAAGCTAATCTCCCCCTATATAAGGATAGCTAATCTAGGGGTTTGGGGTTGCAGATTTTAGGGTGTTCGGAGAGGGTGTCCACGAAATTCTATAAGGAGAATTTTCGAGATTTGTGTAGTGCAACAAAGGTTTTCTAATCAAGTGTTCATCAATCGGTTTATATTTCATATTGTTTTTCATTGCTTATTTACTTTATTAATCGATTGTTCTTGAATCACCAATCAAACCGGATTCCGCACGGTCTTGATTGGATTAGATATCGCGTGAGGACCGTTTTCGGGACTTACAGCCGTATCTTGAAGGAAATTGATGGAATTTTCCCGGATTGCACCATTTGACTCAGAAATCTTCACGGATTATTTTTCCGATCTCGGTTTTTCATCACCCAAAATTATGAAGACTCTGGTTATGATTATTTTACGCTCGGGATCTCATATTTTCTCCGATTTGGCACGTTTTCTCGATTTAAGTAACGTTTTCCGTGACGTTTTTCACCCGTCACTCGAATCGAACATTATTTTGCATCCAACCCAGTTACGCGGAACAAGTGCAGTATCATGGATCATTCACAACTGTCAACATCCAACTTCCGGTTTTTCGCGAGATTGTCCGATTTTAAGATTTTTTATCCGGTTTCTCTAGGCAACCGAGCGGGACGGTTCGACTCTCTGCATCTGATATTTACGCTTCCGATTGGATGTTTTTGGAGAGATTTAGAGAAAATGGGGGAATTATTATGGATTTGGATCATCAGGTCGATTATCCGGAGTTGGAGCATTTTCAGCGCTTGACTGATTTATCTCATTCGGTTTGTTGCGGTTTAGACTCTGAGTTTAGGCATTTTCAGTATTGTTCCCGATGGGTTGAGCGAGACAGAAGAAGCTTATTCAGAGGGGGAATCTCTACGACAGTATGCTTCCGGTTTATCGGTTTTTCATTGAAGATGTACGGCAGAGTGATTCTTCAGCAGTTAAATAGATTTGAAAACATCAATCAAGGGGGAATATGTTGGAACTAAAATCATGTTGACTAGCGCCATCAAATCTGTTTCCGGAGCATTCGGTTGAAGAATCCATTATGATATGATTCAGAGACTGGGTTGTGATGATCGAGGCTTGCGAGATTGGACCGAAGACCGTTTTCTGGAAAAGTCAACCGTTCGGGTCAACGGTCAATGTAAAAGTCAACGGAAGATCGGTTCGAGCAAGTCAAGTTTCAGATTAATTTAATCAACTTTGATTTAGTTAATATATGTTATTTGATTTTTATTTGTACTTTTTCATGTATTGTGTTTCATTGGTTAGTTGATTAGTGAGCACATGTGCCCTCACTATAAATAGAGTAAGGGTGCTCCATTGTTAGAAGATGAATCTTTAGGGAGATTAATCTTTTAGAGTGAGTGAGCACCATTCTAGAGAGAGAGAGAGCGTCATCTTGGGTTTGAGCTTAACCCAAGATGACCATGGAAGATTCATGAGGGTTATGATGTATTGTTGTGATTTCTTGTTCATGTAATCATTCGATTCAATGAAATCATTCGACTTTATTATCATATTTGTGTTTTTATCCTAGATTCTCATCATCCCGTCTCACCGTCTTTCGAGCTCTCGGTTGAAAACGATCTGGGTTTGGGAGGTTCCAATCAGTCCTACAGATCACCAAGTTATATCTTTTTCAGTTTTATTAGATATAATTATAAATCATTTTTAGATATAACTGTCATTTTATTAACACAATTATATCTAATTACTATTTAAAATATATATATATATATATATATATATATATTTAATCTTCTAGTATCTTCGTGTTTTGGTGATTTGATCTTGCTGTGAATTTTGTCACTTATTATGCTTCCGCTGCTCTGATTTGATTAAAAGATTTAATCAGTAATAACCATATTTGGTAAAATATACTTTGTATACGGGTTTTAATAAAAATTAAAATTACTACCCGGTAACCCGAATACCACTAGAAAATCCTAAAATTCGTCCCCTAGTCAGGTGTAGCTAACCGACTGATGAGCTTTAACTTCTCAAATGGTCTGCAATACACAAGGCATGCTTGTTCAAAAAGGTTAATAATAAACTTCCAATATAAAGAGTTCTCACAAAGTAATCATTACACATTTTAAAGTGAGCTTATAAACTCATTTTACCAACCGGACAAAGATTTGTTTACCCCAAAGTGAGTATAAGAATTTAGCCACTCATGGCTTTAATGATTTGCTTAAGAGAAGATGAAAGATTCATAGACAAATTCAATTCAAAATCTACTTAGTTAAAGTTCTTACAATCTTAACGAATAAACTAAGAATGCCAAAACAAGTGGTTCAAAAGATGAGAAACGTGGTAGTAAGCTAAGGGGAGAAGAATCTGAGCAAGGAAAATGGGAGGAGAAGGGTTGTATTTACAGGCCAAACTCGTACGGTCAACATGAGTCGTGTCAAGCACGACACGGGTTGTGTCGAGTATAGCACGGGCCTTGCTTAGCTAGAGATCTGGCATATCTTGATCGTACTGAACACGTGTCGTGCTTGTCAATGGACACGGGCGGTGCTTGTCGGGTGACATGGGTCGTGCTTGTCAGGTGCAAAAGTTAACTTCTATAAGATGATTGTAGTTACTTGAAAATATGAGTTAATTTATTAATCTTTGGATTAATTGATTAATTAATTAACGAAATAAAGTTGTAGTTTTTACATAATTTCAGTATCTGATTTATTATTTATCTGGAATCTCGTATGTTTATATTAAATAATACTTTATGATGTTCCCTAATCAGTTCAGAATTTTTTAAATTAATTTGATTAATCGTGGTGGTGCTCAAACGATTTTAAAAGACAAAAGAAAAATAAAAAACAAAATACATGCATCCCCCTGCATGTCGAGAGGTGTAGTGCCAATGCGATTCGTGACCCGCGATCTTTTTTAGGTACCGGAATTTGATTTTGTTCGGTTTTTGGGTTCTTTGGCTATCCTTATCTTGTTTTCGTCTCTTTTTGAACCTAGAATTTGACCACTTATCACCCCTAATGACCTTGGAAAGTTCCGGAAAATCTTATTACTTCCTAATTCGAATCCAATTGTTCTTGTTTGAACTAATTATTATCTAATCAACTTGCATTATCCTTATCATCTTGAAATCGAACCCTAGATCGACCCTCCAATATAAGTACCACCATAAACCATCTCTGGAACTTGCTCAACGAATCTCACCTCCCAATTTCGTGATTAAAGTCCTCAATCGTGATTCCAGAAGTCAAATCCTCGTAGTTTGACCATCCAACTTCTCCACATTCCATCCATTTTCTCGGTTAAGTTTCTTCAAGAAAAATGTTTGTTTTACCATTATCTTGAAAAGCCCCATGTTCTTTTTGGCTTTTGAAGATCCATACGCAAAGTTAACCATTCATTCATCATACAAATTGGGGACTTCTTTCTAAAAACAATTAAAAGCTATAGATCTGGTTTTCAATCATTCTAAACTGTTAATATGACTCCATATGATGTTTTAGAACTATTAAAATTGATCTTAAATCATAAAGGTTGAATCTTAAATGATTGACCCGTTAAAAATCAAGACTTTCTTAATGTGAATCGACAACAACCACTTTCATAAATGATTTTTCACATGAAACCGATTAGACTTTTTGTTAAACATGCTTATGTTTGTCATGAACCAAAATCATAGGCACATATGCAATTTGGTAGATTATGACTACTTTTGCAACTTGATGTGATGCAAAACACACTGGTCTTCCTTTACGTTTGTAATTGTTTTTAGTCAAGTTTTGAGTTGTTTTAGGTCATTTTGAGTTACTTTTTTTATCTGAGTCTTAAGTTGGTCCTTAGTGTTATTTTGCAGTGAATGAATCAAAACCGAGGAGGATTCGACCATCGAGGAAAGTTGAAGAATAAAATAAAGAAAAATTCTGAAAAACTTGTCGGTGGCATATGGAGAAAATCAAGATGTTTGTGTTTAGTTATACGCCAGGAACCTAATCGAATGAAATTTGGTTAACCCGACAAATTTGTCTATGATGTATCGCCATAGATGGATGTTGGAGTTTAGCGACACGCCAGGGGCTTAATTTTCCATAAAAACCCTAAATTTCACATTATAAATAGATTGCTTGGGTTCTTTCAGAAGGATCTTTTACCGCCACATAAATTTGAGGTTTTTGGAGCAAAGGACAGAGCTAGGATCATTGGGATAGAGCCAGGATCAATCATTCGACTTTGAGTTGATTTCCAGGTTCTTACTTATTTTGTTTTCTATCTTAATTGTTTAGAACAGTCATCATCATGAGTGAAGTTTTAATTTTTATCAGTATTTTATATCTAAACATGATTGTTGGCTAAATCAATTGTGCCATTTAGACTTTAAAGATGATTAATTAATGTTTTGACTTCATTCGGTTTGTGATTATTGTGATGGTTTATGCTTAGTAAAGAACTTTTATACTACTATTTTGATGCATGTGTGTGCTTAGATTAGGGTTGTGATTGTTTACTATTCTGTATGCTATCTACAAATGTAAAACCACGAAGGGATCTTACTACTGCATGATTCAGTCAATCGAGAACAAACACGATGTAAATAAAGCTTTGCTTTATTGATTCACTAAGAGTTACAGTGTAGAGAGAGAAACACACTCAAATACACACAGTTAAGAGATAGAGAATGACAGAACTAAAGAACTCTCTCTAACACGAACTATTTATAGTTAGCAACTTACCAGCGTACCAACTGGCATATCATTTGGTACGGATGTACCAATTGGTACGGCGTACCATTTGGTACGGCACCTTGGTATGTTGCAACTATGACTCATTCAAACTCTCTAAACTAGGTACAATACACGAGACACAACGTAGAATAGGGAAATGCTCTAACAAACTCCCCCTTAACGTGTATTGTATCTAGCTATCTATCTAACAAAACTTCAGTCTTCAATCTTTAGCATCGTTGCGTTCGATCTTCAACTTGAAATATTGTCAGAATGAGAGCTTGCATGGCTAGATCAATCTTGAAAAATCTTTGAACTTCAAGATCCACTTGTGAAAGATATTACATACTTCCCCTTTCATCATGCTTGAGTCCTTTCACACAGAATAACCTGCAGTTTCAGAAGACAGAAACGCGGCTTTCCTTTTCCTTTAAGAAAATTTAATTTAATCTTGGCGCAAAAATTCTCTTCGAGAAACCAAGATATAGTTTTGAAATTTTGATTTTGTATCATGTGTCGATCGGTCGAAAACAAATAAGAAACAAAATATTTTTGGCTTTTTGAAACTTTATATCAAAACACACCGAAAATCTTTTGATTTTTCTAAGTTTATGCTAAACCACACCTAAAATCTTTTTTGATTTTTCAGATATGAAACATAAATGCAATACATAATCAGACACTATTTTTGTCTTTTGCGAGAAAGATCACAACTTGGGATCATATTGGTCATGACATGCTGAACTACACTTCAATTTCAATTACTTCAACACATAAGTCATGTTGATTACTGGTATAATTTGTCCATCTTAAACTCAGGCACAATCATACTCATAACATCTGGATATGTTATTGTATTGATTAGATTTGCTTTGACCAGTGTACCCCACACTATCAGACATACTCAGACATGTATTTGATTATCACATTTTGTGAATTCATTTGTGATTTAACACATAATGATTGTATTCATGATTTAGTCAACAATGTTCCATGTAAAAAGAAATAAGAACGTTAAATCGTCTACCTTAAGGTTGATCTTTTGATACGCAGATAAGGCCTCGGATTTAACAAAATAAGAAAATAAAAGCAAGTTGAAATTGTATAACCTAACAACAATCAGGTTGGTACTCCCGTACACGCAGAGAAGTCCGATGAGTTACGCGAAACACCAAGGAAAATAAAGCAGAACGTCAAACGAACAACAATCATGTCGGTCTTGTGGACACGCAGAGAAAGTCCGATCGTTTGACAAAATAAAGAAAATCAAACAAGTTTAAATATTTGCAAAATGAACACATGTATACACAATGACTTCTCATTTTTCTCTTTCCACATATCTTTTTCTTGATATCATGAGATATGCATCAAGATGTTATCCACTTGGTCAAGCATTAGAATTTAATGAATATCACATCTGAATACTTTCTGATTAAATGCCGAGCCTACCAAGCACATCAAGCAATGATCTTATGGGCTTTTCATCTAATTTATCCACGAGTCAAACACGTAAGCCAATGTACCATCATTTCCCAAATATGTCGGATACAATTTCTCATTTTTCAATGTTTTTGTATTTTTCTGTTTTTGTATTTTTCTGTTTTTCAATGTTTTTGTATTTTTCATTTTCTCTCCCGTAAAATGAAAACTCTATTTTTAGATTTTCATTTTAACAAAAACACAAAGACACTATTTTTGGTTTTTCAATTTTCTTCCCCTAAACTACATACAGAATGTAAAAGAAAGAAAATTGACCAATCGATACTAATACCTTTCAGTTTAAGGTTTCAGAAAAACTCTCAGTTTTTGAAATATGAAGTATTCAAGTTAAGTTAAGCAGGAAACTCCAATATCAGCAACTGCTTGAAGCGTGAACTTCACAATCACCGGCAGGTCTTCTTGAAGTACCCTGCACACTAGTTTAAATGATTAGTATTCAAATGACTCGAAGCACACAGCTCGACCAGTGTCTTCCACAAAATCAGTTGCAACTTTGCTAACCACATTAGGTCGCCATTGCATGTCTGCCTTTTCAGTTTTTACTGAATCATCATCCTGTGATGACCTACCAACACTTGAGTCAAATTTGAAAAATTGTTTCGAATTAGATTTAGTATTGGAAGGTGGTGACTCAGTAAAAATTCTGCCTGATTCATCGATAAAAGTGGCAGATTTGTTTGAAAATATTCTTTTGGCAATTTCAGGACAATCCTGTGCCATATGTCCCTTACGGCGACATTAATAGCACAAACGATATGATCGTATAGATTGTGGTTTGCCCTGAAATGGGTAACATATATCGTCAGATTCATATTCATCAGAATAATCATCAAAAACCTGAAACTTGTTTGCATGCACCCATTTGGAAGTAGGACTTCGAGGAGTAGAATTTGATCCAAACGAGGAAAATTCTTTTGGAGAACTTTCAGATGAATCCTTCTGCTGTTTATTTCTCCCGAATCCCTTTTCCATGGTAGAAATAAAGACTTCAGCCAAGTGATAGATTTGATCCAAACTGGTGTCTTTCCTTTCTTTCTTAACCTTCTTTGACATATTTATCTGATTTTTCTTCTCAAACTTCTTGTCTTCACTACCCAAACCAGAACGTTTGTAACCCGGTAGCTTAGTTAAATCAACTTGAGAACTTGAAGGACCAAATTTAGCAGATTGATTGAATGAAGCTTTAATATCTTGTAACCTGTTAGCTTCAACCAACTTTGCAGCAACTTGTGCTTCATTCAACTCCTTTTCATCCTTTTCAATCTTCTTGTCATCAGAAACAACTTTATCAACTACACGAGTTCCACCAGAAACAAACTTAACAGATCGTTCAAACAAACTTTCATCCTTCTCCACTTTCTTGTTTGAAATCTTTGGTTTCTTCTTCTCAGATTTCTCAGACACAAATTCAGAATAATCTCCAGTTACAGCAGAAGAATGAATATCAGCAAAAGCATCAGGATGAATCACAGGATGTGGAACTTGATTGAATTCTTCTCCTCCAAACATCCTTTTGAAGTTGTCATCCTGACACAAATAACTTGCAAATGAATGTGAATTTGTCAAGTTGTTCACCTTCCGATTAAGATCCAGTACTTCAACATTCAAATCTGATATCTTCTTTTAAGCTTCTCCCAATGCTTTTTCCGATTCAATTAAGTGTTCCGAAGCTTGGTTAGACAGAAACTTTGCTTGTCTCATCTGATCATGTGCATCATACACTTCTTATGTAACTTTCTTTACCCGCTCTTCATGAATTTCAATATTTCTTGTCAACAATTTGTTGTAATGCGTCAAGCTTGCGACTCTGTCTAGTAATTTTGAATGTTCCTCCTGACGTTTACTTTCCAAAATAGTAACTTCATTAAGAACCTTTTGAAGTTCACCATTTGTCTTTGTAAGAGATTCCACCCTGGCTGTTGACTTCTTAAACAAATTATCGAAATCTTCAATTACATCCTTTGCTTCAGTTTCCCATTTTTCAACACTTTTAGCCAGCTTTCATTTATAGTTTGTAACTTCAAAATCTGTGCTTGATCTTCACTAACCACCTCTGCCAATTTAGTCTGAAGCTCAACAAACTCTTCCATCAAAACATTCTTTTCTTTAACTAAATTCTCATTTATCTTGAGAATTTCATCAGAATCCTCAAACTTCTTCTTGAGACTTTCTAATTCTTTTTCCTTTGTCTTCATACAAACAACCAACCCTTCTTTCTCTTGAATCAATCCTCGAATCTTTCTATCTTTTTGAGCACAAAATTCACATGTCAACTCATAACCATTAGCTTCAGAATCACTTGTTTCAGACTCACTTGTTTGAGATTCAGAATCACTTGATTCAACTTGCATAGTAGCAATCAATGCATAATTTTCTGGAGAGTGAACTAAAAATGCAGATTCATCTGGAAACTCTGCAGCCCAATCATAACCTTCCTCGGTCACCAGTGCTTTTGCATCTTTTTTATGATTATGATTGTCCGAAGTACTTGGTTTAGAAGAAGATTGCTTGCATTCTCGAGCAAAATGTCCAGATTTGGAACATTTGAAACATTTAAGCTTCGACTTATCCAGACCAAGTTTTCCTCCCTGAAAAATAGATGTCTTGCCATGTTTCTTCACGAATCTTCTTCCTCTCTCCACTACCATAGCAAACTACCATTCCAGATCGAGTTTATTCATTTGATAGTCATCCAACTGATTTATGTCATTAGGGTACAAATTAGTTTCACTAATTTGATCAAGTATAGAGCCAGAGGAAGATGATATGAAAGCAGAAAACAAAGCAGCTAACTTTTTAGTTGATTTAACATGACGAGAATTATTTGTTGATTTATCCGGAATGGTAAAACTGCAACCTGGAGAGTAACTAGTATTGTCAGATTTTCCAGCAAGAAAAGCTGTTGGAGGTGGATTAATGCTTGAATTAGAATGTGACTTTGCTTTAGCATGCATGGTAGCAAAATTTTCTCTAAAGTATACTTCAGGATTCTGAACAGACGGAGTTGACGACTTTTTCACAAGCAGTTCCATTTCATGAGCTTGTAGTTTGCTTATCAACTGATTGAATGTCCAACTTGAGTAGTTTGGATCATTAGTCAACATCATAACAAAATTCTCCCACTTTTCGGGTAGAGCTTCTAGAAACTTCTCCTTCAATTCATCACTTTCTTTCTTAACACCTACAACTTCAAGTTCATTGATCAAATGTGAAAAACCTTGCAATCAAATCTTTGATTTTTTCATTTTCACAATGACCAAAATTATCAAATTCTTTCTTTAAAACTTTCTTTCGAGTCTTCTTGTATTGCTCATTACCCTCACATCTTTCAGCAATAACATCCCACAATTCCTTACAAGTTGTGTAATTCTTAAACTGATGCATCAAATCTTTAGGTAAAGCCATTGTAAGAAAGCTATACGTTTTCTTCTCTCGTGTAAAAAAACTTCTTTTCATCAGCATCAAAATCACTTATCATCTTTCCCTTTCTCGGGCTTATCATCGGATACTCATATTCTTTTTCAATCGGGATCCAAGAATTAACATCTTGAGAAAATATGTATGATTCAAAATGTTTCTTCCAATTGTGATAATCTTCCAATTGTAACAACTTAGGAACCTTCTGAGTTGTTCCTATCTCATTATCATAATTCATCATTGCTTGCAACGATGTTTGAGCAGCTGAAAATGCATGAAAATCACTCATCTTGAAATGAAAAATTGACCGTCAAAACTTTAAACTAAAAACGAAGGTCTTCCAAGAGGATTTTGGGGGTTAAACCGGAGGGTACTAGCCGTTAGGCGAGTAAAAGTATAGATCTCGTTGAGACAAACGTTTTGGCTGGTATTAGCTCCCGTAACTCTTAACGGTTCTCAAGTTATGTCATTTTTAGTGAAGATCACTTTATAGTTGACGTACCAAAAAATCGATCTCCGTACCAAACCAAATTTCAGCGTACCACTTTTTACACCCGTACCACACACGGACCAAAATTCTCAGGCGTACCACCTACGGACCATATCAACTCAGCGTACCATAATTTGTAGCGTACCAGACTGGTACGACGTAACTGCTAGCGTACTAGAAGATAACCGTCGCGGACCAGCTTTGAAGATTGCCTAGCGTACCAAAGTTCAGCGTACCAGAAGGCTATGAAGATTGCCTTACATACCAAAACCTTCAACCAGCGTACCAAGGTGTTCTTTGGGCGTACTAGTGACGTACCAACCTGAGATCGACTGATTTTTCAAATTTTCGACTTTTGGAACTGGAAATTGGATCAGTTAGGTGCGAAAACACTCTAGGAACACTCAGAAAACATCTTTGACCTTGTAATCACTCAGAATTGAGAAAAATTGATGAAAAACGACTCAAACCCAAACTTTCTCTCTCTAAAACCCGAAAATTGACCAAAAACGCAGTAGTAGAGCAACCAAATGCTCTGATACCACTTGTAAAACCATGGAGGGATCTTACTACTGCATGATTCAGTCAATCGAGAACAAACACGATGTAAATAAAGCTTTGCTTTATTGATTCACTAAGAGTTACAGTGTAGAGAGAGAGAAACACACTCAAACTGAAAATGCGTGAGCATCGGATCGTCTACTCGATCTAGCTAATCGAACATCGAAACGTAATTAATCGATTGTTTATTGATCAACAAAGAACAATTACAACCAGTAAACACTCAGAAATAGACTCAGAGAAAACATACTCAGAAACACACACTTAACAGATCTCACACGCTCGGAACACTAACAATTACAAAGACCAAACCTCTATATATACTAGCTGGTCCGAGCTTCGGCCGAACCTCAGGTTCCGCCAGTCCGAACTTCAGGTTCGGACCTAGTTCGGCCAGACCTAGTTGACTTTGATCTTGATCTTGCTTGATACTTCTCACGACGCACATATCAGGTATCAACAAACTCCCCCTCGTCGTGTGCAGTATCTCTTTAACATCATCAACTTTGTATCTTCAAACAAGCTCCCCCTCAAGTATAGAACCTGTTCGTTCAATGAAATGAATCTTCAAACAAACTCCTCCTCAACTCGATCGTAGCTTGATCTTGAATACTTGATGACATTTTAATGTATCTTTGGTCTTTCATCAACATCTTCAGAAGACTTGAAGTTGTGATAACTTGCACATAACAACCTGCTCAAACATTCAAACAATCTTGGCGCAAAACGTCTCTTTGAGACTCCAAGATATGATTTTGAAAACTGATTTGTATCACATGTTGATCAGATCGAAAATAAAGCAGAAACAAAATCTTTTTGATTTTTCAAAGTTTATGCTAAAACACACCAAAAGTCTTTTTATGCTTTTCCGAAAAGAAATGAAATTACAAAACAGAATCAAACACTATTTTTGGTATGAGAAAGATCACTATATGGGATCATATTGATCATAACGCACTGAACTGCACTTCAATTTCAATTAATCGAAGCACATAAGTCAAGCTGATTGCTGGTATAATTTGTCCAACTTAAACTCAGGCAGAATCATACTCATAACAACTGGATATGTTAAGGTATTGATTAGATTTGCATTGACCAGTATATCCCACACTATCAGACATAAACAGACATTTTCAGCTTTTCTTTTCTTTTTCCTTTGTGTGACAGAACTTGTGATTTTTCACAATGCATAGTATTTTCATGATATAGTCAACTGTGTTCCACGCAAAAAGAAATAAGAACGTTAAATCGTCTACCTTAAGGTCGATCTTTCGATACGCAGATAAGGCCTCAGATTTAACACAATAAGAAAATAAAACGAGTTGAAATTGTATAACCCAACAACAATCAGGTCGGTACTCCCGTACACGCAGAGAAAGTCCGATGAGTTATACGAAACACCAAAGAAAATAAAACAGAACGTCAAACGAACAACGATCAGGTCGATCTTTCGATACGCAGAGAAAGTCCGATCGTTTGACAAAATAAAGAAAATGAAACAAGTTTAAATCTTTGCAAAAGAACACGTGTATACACAGTGACTTCTCATTTTGACTTTCACACTTATGTTTCTTTTTGTGTCATGAAATATGCATCAAGATGTTATCCACATGGTTAAGCATTATAATTTAGTGTATATCACATCTGAATACTTTCTGATTTGCCGAGCCTACCAAGCATATCAAACAATGATCTTATGACTCTTTCATCTACTCTATCCATGAGTCAGATACGTAAGCCAATGTACCATCATTTCCCAATGATCAATTTCTCATAATTTTATATATTTGACATGTATTCACCTTCTCCCTATAACATGCATTTTCTCAATTTACTCCCCCTTACTTACAATTCTCCCCTTTAGAATGAAAACTCAATTTTTGGATTTTCATTTTACACACAAACAAGACTCTATTTTTGGGTTTTTGAGAAAAATTAGAAACAAAGAAAAGTGATCAAACAACATGGATATGGTGCAATTTTAGAATCCAGAAAATTTGCAGATTAGAAAAATTTGTCATGAAATATAAATTAAGCAGAATACTTCTCCATCAACAACGCAACAATCGTCGATAGGTCTTCTAGAAGTACCTGCACACTGGTCAAACTGATTAGTCCATAAATGACACAAAGCGAATCGCTTCTGGTCGACCAGTGTCCTTGTTTTGCTTAGAAACCATCTTAGGTTTCCATTGTTGTTGTATTGGTAATTCAGTTTTTGATGAAACAATCACAGGTGAATGTGATGGAGAACCTACATTTTGAGCTTTTGGAAACATTTGAACAAAACATTTTTGTTTATGATAAAATGTTGGCTCATCAAAAACTCTTCCTTGTTCATCAAAGAACTTTGGTGTGGCATGTTTACCAAAAACTGATTTCTTGTGAAATCTTTGGGGTGAATCAGCAGGTGATGGACAGTCTTTTGCCATATGCCCTGGGCGACGACAAATATAACAAATTCTTGTGGTTTTGTCCCATCTTTGATGTACCTGCGAAGAACACACATGAATATCTCGAACATGATCAGAATGAGAATCATATACCTGATGCCTGTATGTACCCATTTGGATGTAGGGTTTCGAGATTGAGAACTTTCAGAAGAAATGGTAGCTTTCACAAAAACCTCAGCAATCTTCCGAGCATCAACACAATGAAGAGGAAATTCTTTGTCTAGAAAATAATTGATCCGAACCCTTGAGTTTGTAAAACCGCTCGGGTTGAATTTTATCAGCTTGAAACACTTCCTTCTTCACTTGTTTCATCTTTAATTTCTTCAAATCTTGAGATGATGATGCTGGAACCTTCTCAGATTTGATTTGCATCCTGTGAAAACCCAATCCTTCATGCTTTCCAGAAATCTTCTCCTCAGATGAACAATGTCCATTCTTTGCTAATCGAGAAAATCCAGCTTTTACTTCGGTTACATTCTTTTGATCATAAAAGATCGTTTCATCAAACTCAGGTTGACACTGAATCTTATCACTAGAAGTAGCCGACTTCTCATTATCAGCAGAAAATGAACCAGATACAAACTTTGGTGTAGGAGAAACTGCAGATTTCTTTTCCTTCTTTTTCTTATACTTCCTGGTCTTCTTCTTCGGCACAACTTTCTCATCCTCAACAATAGATGACGAAACCTTTGAATAATCAAATTCGTCAACTTGTTCCTTTACTTCTTTAAAAGCTTCTTTGATATGAGCAGGGGGTGATGAAGTCTTATCAAACATCTTCTCAAAATTTTCATCATTAGCGAGAAAGCTTGTGAAAACTTGAGAATTTGAAACATTATTGAGTAATCGGTTAGCATCAAGAACTTGAATTTTCAGATCAGAAATTTTCTGTTGAGCCTCAGCAAATTCCTTCTCTTTAGCAATCAAACGCTTTGCCACCTTATGTGTTTCAAATTTTTGTAAACGAAGATTATCAAGTCCTTCATGTAAGTCCTTTTTCAATTTATCCTCGTTTCTCTTTTGAATTTCCAAATTTGCAGTTTGAATTTTATTTACACGAACCAACTCCCGCTTTTCATCCAATAACCTTCCCTTGTCAACTTGATACACTTCAATCGTAGCAGTTAATTCTTCAACATTCTTTGTGAGCAAATCAAGCTTGACTTTTGATTTATCAAACAATTTTGTGAAATCAGAAGCATTATCCTCCGCTTCATCCTTCCATTTCTTGACTTCTTTTATCAAGTCATCCCTTTCTTCACAAATCTTAGCTTTTGCAGCTTCAACATCCCTTTTATCTTGCTTAGAAATTTCTAAAACTTCATTCAGCAAATTGATCTCTTTAAGCAAACATTCATTCTTCAAAACCAATTCCTTTTCATTTTCCTTAGAAATACCCAACTCCGAATTAATCATTTTGAAATCAGCAGTAACTCTTTTGACTTCATCAATCAGAAATTCTTTTTCTTTCATCAAAGCTTCAATCTTAGACTCAAAATTTTCATTCTCAACAGCGTCATATGAACTTGAATCAGAATAATAAACATCTTGGTCATGTGTAACAATTAATGCTGATGTATCATATCCAAAATGTTGACCCCAATCATAGACACCATCATTTTGAGCCATCAAAGTTGTTGTCTTACTTGTGTTACTAGTGGGTGGTTGAGTAAAACCAGGCTTGGGTGATTGAGGAAAACCAGGCTTGCTTGCATGAGCCTGTTGACAATCTTTGGCAAAATGTCCAAGCTGTGAACATTTATAACATTTTAGCTTAGACTTGTTAAAACCCAATTTATCACCAGAAAGATTTCTTCCATGTTTCTTGAAGAACCTCTTTGATCTTTGACATAACATAGCATACTGCCAAGAAATATCCAATTCAGTTAGTTGATCATCATCAAGAGCATCAAGATCTTCACTGGTTAACTTTGCATCAGCAACATTTTTAATAATCGAACCAAAAGATGATGAAATCAAGGCCGAAATCATTTTAGCATAGTCTTCTGTTGATTCAGCAGAAAAGGCATTCTGATTTGAAAAATTTGGAATTGTAAAGCTACAACCCTGTGAAGACTTGCTTTCCGAATTATCAGAAATTCCAGTCAAGAAGGCTGTACTTGGTGCAGAACTCAGACTTGGTTTAGCTTTAGCATTCATGCTTGCCGTATTTTCACCATGATACAACTCAGGATGCTGCAAAGCAGCAGTTGATTTCTTGGAATTCAACATCTCCATTTCTCGAGCATGAAGTTTTCCAGTAAGCTCGTGAAATGTCATGGTAGAATAATCTTTGTCATGCGTGAGCAGTAAAACATAATTCTCCCATTTTTCAGGTAACGCTTCCATGATCTTTTCCTTTAAATCCGCATCAGATTTTTCAATTCCAACAACCTTCAATTCACTAATCAAATGTGAAAATCTTGAAACTAGAGCAGTAATGTTTTTCATTGTCATAATTCTGAAAATTATCAAATTCTTTGTTCAATACTTTCTTTCGACTCTTCTTATAATCATCATTTCCTTCACATCTTGCGGATAAAGCATCCCACAATTGCTTAGATTTCTTGCAAGTGCTAAATTGATGAAGCAATTCAGTAGGTAAAGCCATAGTAAGATAACCATAAACTTTCTTTTCAAGCTCATAACTTTTTCTTTCAGCAGCATCGAAATCTTGAATTTCTTTAAGATCTCCATCTTCCATTGGTCGTTCATACAACTTTCGAATTGGAATCCATAAATCAATGTCATTTGTGCTAACATAAGCAGAAAATCGTTTCTTCCAATTTTGATAATCTTCAAGCTTTAACAATTTGGGAACTTTCTGACTTGTTCCAATTTCATTATCAAAATTCAGCATGGTTTGCATCGCACTTTGCATTGCTGCAAACGCTTTAATTCCGACGTCGGTGAACAACTTTTAACTTCTGTTGGCCGAACCTGCTCCGATCCTAAAACTGAACTCCGAACCCTGTCCGAACCTAGAAACAAAGTCCGAACTTTGTCCGAACTGGCTCCGAAACAAAATGAACTGTCCGAACTCTTTAAACACTTCGATCTAGCACCGAACTACCTCTGAACCGTGACCGAACGTGACTAAACTCCGAACTTGATCAAAATAGTCCGAACTCTGACCGAAACAGCTCCGAACTCTCACCGAAGATGGACCGAACTTCAAGTTCGGAGCAGTTACTCCGAACCTGATCAGGAAACTCCGAACTTCGAACTCATTTTTCAAAAACATGCGAAAAGGGACTGATTTTGAAGAAAATGGTTACTGTGGATCAGTAAAACCAATAGAAAGTGATTTAGGAACAGTTTTGACACCAAAAAACTCGATAGAATTGATGAACAACACGAAAACAATCTCGAGAAACACAAAAAACGCTTCAAAAATCCGAAAATAGCAACCACAGATCAGTAGAGTGAACCAGAAAGCTCTGATACCACTTGAAAATGCGTGAGCATCGGATCGTCTACTCGATCTAGCTAATCGAACATCGAAACGTAACTAATCGATTGTTTATTGATCAACAAAGAACAATTACAACCAGTAAACACTCAGAAATAGACTCAGAGAAAACACACTCAGAAACACACACTTAACAGATCTCACACACTCGGAACACTAACAATTACAAAGACCAAACCTCTATATATACTAGCTGGTCCGAGCTTCGGCCGAACCTCAGGTTCGGCCAGTCCGAACTTCAGGTTCGGACCTAGTTCGGCCAGAGCTAGTTGACTTTGATCTTGATCTTGCTTGATACTTCACACGACGCACATATCAGGTATCAACACAAACACACACAGTTAAGAGATAGAAAATGACAGAACTAAAGAACTCTCTCTAACACGAACTATTTATAGTTAGCAACTTACCAGCGTATCAATTGGCATACCATTTGGTACGAACGTACCAATTGGTACGGCGTACCATTTGGTACGGCACCTTGGTATGTTGCAACTATGACTCATTCAAACTCTCTAAACTAGGTACAATACACGAGACACAACATAGCATAAGAAGATGCTCTAACAACAAATGTCTTTCAGTTTGGGTAGTATATCAGATTTCTAACTTTGTTTGTGATTAATGTATGGTTTTCTAGGCCAAGTTAACCATAGCAATGTTTTCTTGGTCTTATTGTTATGCCTAGCTTAGAAAATCCGGAAGGTGATAGGCTTGTTGGGTAACCAAGTGTGTTAGGATTTTTAAGGTCAATTGCCTTGAGAGAGGGGTTTCCTAGATTGATTAGCATTCGTGTTATTCCATGTCATTACGGGTAGTGTGGAAGTTACTCCTTACATTTTAGGGTTTCCTTAGTGTGTCTTGGATAGGAACAAGCCGGTGACTTATTCGTTCGGCTACTAGAGTATCATTAGGGACATCTGCAAGGTGACCTAACCAATCAGTGTGCGCATTTCAGTCTTTAGGGTTTCTATTGCGTCACAACCAGAGAGTGGTCTGATGTCCACTAGGGGTTCTAAAGGTTGATGTTAAGATCCTGATTTCCATCACAGTTTTCATATCGAGTGAAGTCTTGTTTCGGTAGTTAAGTTTGTATTTTTAGTAATTTCCTTTTTTAGTAGTTTTAAATCTTAGTCGATCTTAATTTAGTTGATTTTAATTCTAGTTAATTAGTTAATTAACCCCTCAATCGAAAATCAATTCTAAATCTTTTAAATAATCGATTTCACAATTTTTATAGTTATTTTCGCTCATAGTGTCATTAGGGTTCAAATCCGGTCTTCCGTAAGCTATTCTACAGTCGATAGATTCACTTGCCTATTGATTCGGTCTGATTTAAGGTTTTATGGGTTTAATTAGGTGTGTCTAGATTAGGTTTTTATTTTAGTCATTTTTAGTGACCGAATTTTTAACATCAATTTTTTGGCACCGTTGCCGGGACACTTGGCTAGTGAAATTAGCTTAGATTTGTGATTTTGGTTTTTGTATTTTTCTTTTTCTTGCGTGATTAATTAGTTTAGTTTTGCATTTTGGTTTTAATTGATCACGTAATTTCTTTTCTACTTTACTTTACGTGCCTTTAGTTAATTTAAGTTTAATTGTTTTCTTTATTTTGTTTACTATCAATTTATGCCCCATACCCGCTCTCAAGGATCGCCTGATTTTCTGCTACTTCTGAACTCGAGAGAGACATCCACGAGTGCATCCATGAGCTTCCTAAGCGTATGAGAGTCATTCGTAATAGTGAGGTATGCACTCCCTAACCCGTTTCTCGCGTAATTGAACCTATTCCATTTCCTGATTTAGAGTGGCTGCTAAGCATACTGTTCATGAGATAGCTAGTGACGAAGTCGTAGATGGTAGGTTTTCCATCGCCCCAACTACCATTGCTACCACAAACATTCCATCCCATGTTTTGAACACCCTAACCCAAACCATTTAATTCCATGGCCACGACGAGGAAGACGCACTCGCTCATCTATCTCGATTCGTTCGTATCTGTAACACTTTGGGCCTCACTGGAGTTAAGGATGGCATCATCTATCTGCATCTTTTACCATTTTCAATCGTTGGCCGTGCTACTATTAGGCTGGAAACCTTGCCAGCGAACTCCATCGCCACTTGGGCTGATCTTCAACATAAATTCCGTAAGAAATATCATCCACCAGCCAATTGTGCGAATCAGGGAACAAATCCACTCATTCCACATGGACCTTGAAGAGCCATATTACCTCGCGTATGACCGCTTTAACACTCTTCTGAGAAAATGCCCACAACACGGTCTTACTGATGGGGCGATCATCGAGAAGTTCTACAAAGGTCTCATATACACAATGGAAAAACAATTCAACACGTCTACAGGAGGCCATGTGATGGAGAAATTAAGCATAGAAAAATGCAAGGGTCTGTTTGAGAGCTTCGCATTGGCTGAGCAGTGCGGAGGATCTGAAACGTGTCCCATTTCCCGCTCTTCTTATCCAAATATATGCTAAAGAATACGGCCAATTTCTCGAATTGTTCAAACAATTGAAATTAATCTGCCATTCGTTGAAGTACCCCAACACATGCCTAAATATGCCAAAATTTTAAAGATCTTATAACTAATAAGAAGAAGCTAGCAACTCTTTCGACCGTTATCCTTGACGAACAAGGCTCTGCAATGGTCCAGAACAAGCTACCGAAGAAACTGAGAGATTCGGGTACTCTTACAATACCTTATCTATTGGGTAGCTCGACTGTGATGCACACATTGGTTAATCTCGGTCCTAGCATTAATATCATGCCTTCTTTGATATATGAGCAGCTAGGCCTTGGAGATCCAGCCTCTACGTGCATGAGCATTTCCTTAGCTAATCGATCGGTAAAACAAACATGGGGGATTGTGGAGAACTTGTTTGTTATTCATTTTTTCTGTCGATTTTGTGATCATGGACATTGAGTTTGATGAGAAATGTCCACTCATCCTCGGACGACCCTTCCTATTCACTACTAGAGCTATGATTGATGTTATGAGGGTAAGATCACGCTTCGAGTGGACGATGAGAGTATGAAGTTTGAGGTAGCAAGGTCCATCAAAACTGTGAATAGTCAAAACGGTTTCGTATTATCCCTTGATTCTTTTATCTCACGTTCGGATCGTTGTATTGACTATATTTATGGAGCTGATTTAGTGAGTAAGCAGGAATTAGAGGAGAAGAATGAGTGTGAGGATACGGTGAGGTTAGATGAGTCGCTTGCACACACCCACCAACACCGCTAAAGCGGGGAGGGTGTGGGACAGCTGCCCATATCAGAACATGTGGAAGCAAACAGATGACTTATCTCAGCACCGGCCGACCAGCAGTACAATGGAACGACTGAACATATCTGTATCACCCCGATATTTCTATCTAGGTAATTACATATCTTAATATGTTTGCCTATTTTCTTTATTGTAAATACGTGTTAGAAATGGTAATAAATGAATAAAACACGTGTTTGTATGATAAACGGGTTTAGAAATGATGAGAAATCAATGATTACGTCTTGTATACGTGTTTAAATCATGAATACATGCTTATGTGAATTACATAAACCATTGATAGGAAAACACGTATAGCAATGCATGTTAATAGTTAACGGAAAAGTAAAAGGCCAAAAGCGTAATTTATGCAAAGTTGTAAGCCATACAGATATTATACGTGTCTATAATTATCGAAAGTGTTTTAAGGCTTATAATATAGTAAGAATATGTCCTAACATGATTCGTGGCATAAAATGATGAATATTGCAAAGTTAGAGGGTGGAAAGTGTAAACTATGTAAAATAATTATATATATATATATATATATATATATATGTACATACATATTATTATACGTAACCGAACCTTCAAGAATGTTAGAAATATATTTAATAAAGTTTTAGGACTTGAAATAATAACAACATCGAAAGATAAAGTGCTAATATGCATTAAATAAAAGTTGGAGGACTTAAAGTGTAATTTGTGTAAATATATATATACGTATGTATTATATATACTCGAACGTATCCGAAGCCTTAAAAACCTTTAGAATTATACCATTAAGTGTTGTTTTGGTCAAAAATTCACTTAGGAATCTTGTATTCCAAACTTAGATTGTGAGGTAGTGTGCTTAATTATCAAGTGAGCAAGTAATCCAAGTTGGGATGATAACACAAGGATTTTAGCGAGGAAAACTCCAGAATCCTTCGAGTTGCCTCTGAGAATCCTGGATAAAAACCTCGGGTGCCGGCTGAAAAACCGCCACCAAGTCAATGTTATTAATGATCAAGCAATTCGTTACGATGGGTTGGAGGTTTGATCGATCAGAGCTAAGTGTTACAATGATTCGTATTCTTAAGCAAGCTAGTGAAAAGTATGTTGTGTGTATGCCTACTGATCGAATCCTCGATTTATATAACAAATACAATAATAACAAACTTTCCGGGATTCCCGGGATCCTATCCCCCAACTAATTCGACCGTTAAGGGCCTCTACGTTCACTTGGTCCACGATCTTCTTCAGCTGGAGCGTAAGTTTTGGAGGTAGTTGATGACTCCGGTTATACCTGGTCAAATAAACATGTGGAAAATATGAGGGTTAGTAAAAATAATATAATCAGGATACCTGAGTTTACGAGATTCCCAGATGACAATAGGATTCCTGAACTGTCTGAGCTTCCTGTGAGCATCCTGAAAATACATCCTCAACAATTGCCCCTTGAATTTCAACAGCTGTGGATTAGTTTGACAGCTGTTAAAATTCAAAAAGATGCCTTTTTAACGGCGTGTAGACGGTAAAAGCAGTTAGGAAGTGACTGGTTTCTCGGCGTCCAAGGGATGGGACGTTTTTCTTTAAATAGGGAGTAAATCCATGAGATCTTCACCATCTTCTTCGCAAAACCTCTCGAGCTTCTCCGATATTCCAGGTCAGTCCCTTTCTTTCTTTCTCGTTTTCCTTCGTGTTTTTCGGCCATGGCCAAGAAAAACACTCGATCTTCTTCGTCGTTGAGCTCTCCGATCGCCGAGGATTTCCATGATCAGGGGTATATCATCCCTTGTGAGGAAGAAAGCTGTTCCTTCGACGATCGCGATATCCTCGAACTGAAAAACTCCGGCATTTTTCCGCCGGAAACCGTTTTCCGACCTTATAGTTCTCTCGTCAAGTCTGATTTCATCTCCACAACTTGGGTTTGCTTTATGTACTATCCTTTCTTGCTCGGAATGACATTCCCCTTTCCGGAGCTTATCACCCAGTTCTTCAAGACTACCCAACTTTCTTACTCCCAAACCATGCCGATGGTCTGGAGAATCTTGTATTCTCTGGACCAGTTGAACCAAACCAGGAATCTCGACATCGGGATTCCTGAAATCTGTGAATCTTACAAGTTAAGAACCCACGGTTGTAGCCGGTTTGTTCTTCAGGCTTGTACCTCTAACTCCCAGTTGATTCCCCGAGCTTCCCACAATGATCATGATTGGAAGAAGCGATTCTTTTTCGTCAAACGAGACTCGATTCCTGGGGGGACAGAGTTACCGTTGAAGTGGGTTGAGAAGGGTAGCAAATTGAAGTTTCCCGTTTTTCGTTGAATTTCGCATATGTTTTTAACTTTTCTGTTACTTTCTCTTTTGCAGCACCCAAGTTTGAGAATCTTATCAAGAAGCAGCCTGATTTCAAGAAGCTTGAAGCTATTTACCGGATTCCAGCCAGCGAGAGAGCTTTGGTTCTTGAAGCAACAACCAGCGAAAATAGTTATTCAGCCGATTACACTCCCACCATGTCTGGTAAGTTCTTGTAAGAGTCTGACTTCTTTGTTTATTCGAGCTTCCTAGACACTAATAACCTGTCTCCTCTTGCAGTTCCCAAATCCAGCGCCTCGTTTTCCTTGAAGGATCTTGACAGCCTTCTGAAGGTTAAGAAGGAGCAACTTGAGCACCCCACCGTTTCCAAGCCGCCCGTCTGTTGGCCAAAGGCCTCGGCTTCGAAGAAGAGGAAGGCCCCTGAAACTTCAGCAGCTCCTACCGTGTACCTGGAATCTTTTGAAGATCTTGCCCCGTCTGAGGTCAGCAACAAGATCCTCTCTATTCAGACCATGATCAACCTGGTAAGAAGCTCAAGTTATAATTATGTTAGTATCATACCTGTTACCGCCGCTGATCAGGATTCCTACTTGTTTAGGGTATCGAGAAGCTGAGCTTCCAGGCTATGGACATGCAGAAGAAGCTCACCGAAGCCAACGAGAAGATTCAGGCCCAAGCTGAAACTGCCAAGGGTAAGACCCTTCTCTATGAGCATAAGCTCACTGAGCAGCGTCAAGCCCTGGAAGCCAAAATGGCTGCTGATGCTGAAATTGGCCAACTCTCGGCTGCCCAGAGCGTCTTGGAATGCAAAATTCAAATGGCAGAAGAGGCTGAAGCGGCTGGCTTTCAGGTGCCAGGTTGGGATATCGCAGGCTGGAGGCTGGTCTTGGAATCGCTGGGAGGAGATGGTGATGGGGAAGGAAAGGATGGGACCGATGGTGGCTCCTCAAAGGCGATTCCGGATTCTCCGGTAGCCCCAACAAGGGCTTATGTGATCGAACTGGGAACGGGCAAGAAGCTGGAGGACGTGGCGAAGCCGGTGGAGGAGGAGAAGACAGTGGGCGATGAGGACAATGCAACGGTCTGAGCCCACTTTTTAAGTTTTTAGATGGTTTTTTTGGTTGTCCTTGTGGTTGAAACAATTTCCTATTTCCTGTAATGAAGAAACAACAAACAACAACGATAAGGATCCTGGTAGAGGGATCTTGTGTTTACAAGACGAAACCAGGATTACCAAAAACAATATTTTGACCTTCGAGCTTCTCAAGTGGAGGGATCCTGAGGTTTTCAGGACGAAGCTTGAGAAGCTCACAATCTTTAATGACTATAAATAATATCAGTATCTTTTGGCTTCTCATATTGTCTTTTGTATTGATATTTTTGATTGGTAGAATTAGTTTATAAAAACTTATCAAACATCTAAAAAATGACTTGTATGTTGGAAAACCATTCGAAACTTGAATAAAATATTAGGTTAGCTTAAATAGTAAAAACTGACCTTGGAATTTTACCTTAGTCGATTTCTTTTAATTCCAGATAACTATATCTTCTTCTACCTGATTTGGGATTCCTACGGGAATCCTGAATGCACCTTTCTCAGCATTCGTCACAGTTTCTTCGAAAACCTGAAACAATTTTGAGAGGCTTCTTGGCCTCCGGCCGAAGCCGATATCTCCAAGAATAAACAAGTTAAAAATAAACTGGGATAAACCCGGGATTCTTGGGACTAAGCCAAAACTGGGGACAAGCCCGATAAACTTGGGACTAAGCCAAAACTGGGGACAAGCCCATACGTATGTGACATGAAAATGCCAAAACCTTAGATAACACGTCAGTGTTATAAACCTTGAGAATCCGCCCAGCAGCCTCCAGTGACAAGATTGTCAGCCACCCCTAGAGTGGACTGGTCCGGCCACCTTTAGCGTACCGGGGGACAACGTGCGCTACTGGCGAGGGTCGTGCGCTACTGGCGATTACCCAAACTTAGGAGAGGAGTCAGCCTCTCAAACCTTAGAAGGTATGCGGGATACCTTAAACGCAGGAGAGGTGGCCAACCTCTAACTGGGGGTATACCCAAAATTCTCTAGGATTCTCAAAATATGCAAAACACTCAACGCTTGGTGAGGGGTGGGTGTTAGCCTAGCTAACACCACTCCGATGCTTAAGTCAGTAACTTATCACAAAAATAATAAGAATTAATTGAAATAGGATCAGTATACGTACCTTGGATTTATATATTGAGGATCCTTAGGAGTCTTCCTGAGATTCTCAACGGGATTCTCACATAAAATAAGCTTTGAGGTGTATGGCATTCAAAGCTCTTGGCAGAGGTTCTCCTTCCATATTCACCAAACGGTATGCCCCCTTACCCTCTTCAGAATCTATAAGGTAAGGGCCTTCCCATTTGGGTGCTAACTTCCCGTCAGCAGGATTGGTGGTATTCTGAAAAGCTTTCCTCAAGACCAAGTCACCTACTTGAAATCTTCTTAGCCTGGTGTTCTTGTTATATGATTTTGCTATCCGCTGTTGGTAAGAAGCCATCCGGATTTTGGCCATATCTCTGAGCTCCTCAACTGTTTCGAGATCCTGAAGGAGATTCTGGCTATTGGTTTCAGGATCCTGGCAGTTGACTCTGGCTGTCGGGAGTACCATTTCTGTAGGGATCACAGCTTCTGCCCCAAACACTAACGAGAATGGTGTTTGGCCAGTAGCATTTTTAGGTGTAGTTCTGTCTGCCCAAAGGACAAATGGCAGCTCCTCCGCCCATTTACCTTTCTTGGAGCCCAACTTCTTTTTGAGATTGTTGATTATGATCTTATTACTGGATTCTGCCTGCCCATTAGCCTGTGGGTGGACAGGTGTTAAAGTGATCATCTTGATGCCCCAACTTTCACAAAAGCTTGTAGTTCTCTTGCCAATAAACTGGGAGCCATTATCGCATATAATCTCTGCCAGAATCCCAAATCTGGTGAGGATGTTTCTTTTGATGAAGGATATCACTTCCTTTTCTCTCACTTGAACATAGGCTTCTGCTTCAATCCACTTGGAGAAGTAATCCGTCATGGCAAGCATAAACACTTTTCCTCTTGGAGCCTTTGGCAGCTTACCCACAATATCCATTCCCCATTTCATGAAGGGCCATGGGGATACTATAGGATGCAGATGCTCAGCAGGTTGGTGGAGAATATTGCCATGCCTTTGACAAGCATCGCACTTCTGTGAGAAGCTAGCGGCATCCTTCTTCATGGTTGGCCAATAATACCCAAATCTGAGAACTTTAGAGAACAGCGCCCTGCCCCCGGTATGGTTCCCACAATCTCCACTGTGGATGTCTTCAAGCACCTCAAGAGCTTCTGACTTCTCTAGGCACCTTAAGTAGACACCTGCAAGAGATCTTCTATATAGGATATCATCAATTATAGTATAGGGTACTACCTTTGCACGAAAAGCTTTGGGGTTTTCGCCCTTGGGAATCTCCCCATCTTTGAGATATTTCCGGATCGGGTTGGTCCAGGATTCCTGAGCATCTTCAGGATTCTCAACATCTGCATCTGTATCATCGTCAACAGCCTGAGCTTCCTGTAGAGCTATCGCTGGCGTCAAGATGTGAGTTATTGGAATTTTGACATTCTCAGGGATCCTGAGTGATGAGGCCAAGTTTGCCAAGGCGTCGGCTTCTGCATTATCTTCTCTTGGTACCGGCGAAATGCTAAAATTTTCGAAAAATAGAGACAATTTTTTAACAATTTCAAGATATTTGATCAGATTCTCCCCTATCACTGCATAAGAGCCATTAAATTGGTTAATTAATAAGAGTGAATCAACAAACACTTGTATAGATAGGATTTCCATATCCCTAGCCAGCTGTAATCCAGCAATTAAAGCTTCATACTCAGCTTCATTGTTGGTAGCCTGGAATTCACAGGATATGGATAGAGGTATTATGTCCCCCTGTGGCGATTTTAGCAGGATTCCCAGCCCTGTTCCTCTGACATTTGAGGAGCCATCGGTATAGAGGACCCAGTCTTCCTTGAGCTTCTCAAGCTGCTGGACTTCCTTTTCGACTTCTGGTTCAATGTCACTGCTGAAATCCGCCACAAAGTCAGCTAATGCTTGGGATTTGATTGCTGTTCTTGGTTCATATTTGATGTCGTAGGCACTCAGTTTGACTGCCCACTTAGCCATCCTCCCTGACATTTCCGGCTTCCTGAGAACTGCCTTGATAGGATAGTTAGACATCACAATTATAGTATGGGTTTCAAAATAATGTCTAAGTTTAGTGGAAGCCATTATAAGAGATAAAATTAACTTTTCAAGGTGAGAATACCTGGATTCTGCGTCTAGCAGAGTTTTACTTACATAATATACCGGATGCTGCTGACCTTGATGGTTTTTTACCAAGACTGCACTGATTGAGCTTCCGGAAACAGCGAGACATAAATATAGCGGCTCCCCATCTTCTGGTTTCATTAACAATGGGGCTGCTGACAGGTAGTCTTTCAGGCACTTCAGGGCTTCTTCATGCTTCTCAGTCCATTCGAACTTCTTATTTTTCCTCAGGATACCGTAGAAATCCTTACTTTTTTCTGAGGATCTTGAAATGAACCTATTGAACGCTGCGATTCTTCCTGTCAACCTTTGTACTTCTTTAATATTCGATGGGGACTTCAAATTTAGGATCGCTTTGATCTGCTCTGGACTTGCTTCTATCCCTCTTTCAGTAACTATGTAACCTAGGAATTTTCCAGCTCGCACCCCAAAGTGGCACTTAGAGGGGTTGAGCTTCATGTTATACTGATCAATGATGTCGAAGGCCGTTTGGAGATCCCTAACATGATCTTCAGCCTTTTTGGATTTTACTACCATGTCATCTATGTAGACTTCCATCGTGTCCCCTAGTTGCTCTTTAAACATCATATTAACGAGCCTCTTTGTAGGTGGCACCTGCATTTATCAAACCAAAGGGCATAGCAGTATAACAATATATACATGTTGGGGTCATAAATGCCGTATGCTCCTGATCGCATGGTTCCATCTGAATTTGTTGGAATCCTGCCGAGGTATCCATGAAGGTGAGCATCTCGTGACCAGCCGTGGCATCCACCATAGCATCAATATGGGGAAGTGGAAACGGATCCTTAGGGCAGGCTTTGTTCAAGTCTGTGTAATCGACACAAACTCTCCATTTTCCATTCTTCTTTTGAACCACCACCACATTTGCTAGCCATTTAAGATACTTGACTTCTCTGATCATCTTTGTTTTGAGAACCTTGTCGACTTCCTCCTGGATGATTATATTCTTTTCTAGGGCGAACTTCCTCCTTTTTTGCTGTATAGGCCTGAAAGAAGGATCTAAACCAAGTTTATGAGTAATTACATGTTTAGGGATACCTGTCATATCTTCATGCTTCCAGGCGAAAGTTGAAGTCCTGGCTTTGAGAAGCTGGAATAATTCCTGCTCAACATTTGTTGGGATGCTTGTTCCCACGAGCACCTGGATTTCAGGATTCTCAAGGTCTAGAGGCACTTCTTTGACTTCCAGCTCCCTGTCTTCCTGCACTTCAGGTGCCTTTTTCTGTAATTGCTATCCTTTCGTCACCTTAGTGGTGTTCTTCATCGAAGTTGAATAACAGTTCTTAGCTTCCTGCTGGTCGCTTTCGATTCTCACAACTCCCCAACGGTGCTTTTAGTTTCACCGCTGAAGCCAACTAAGACTGAGGATCTTGCAACTATTTCAGTTTCCGGGATCCCCATCTTTTTGAGTACATCAAGACGGATTATGTTTACTGAGCTTCCATTATCAATCAGGATCCTGCGAACAAAATGGTTAGCAATATATAAAGTAACCACAAGACTATCATGATGAGGATCCTAAACATGAGAACGGTCACTCTCATCAAAAGATATAAGTTTGTCCTGAGTTAGGGTGGACGTCCGGACAGGTCTGTCACCCTGTTCAGATTTGGACTCCTTAGCATGCTTCTTGGCTGAGGAATACGAAGTGCCGCAGATGTCTGAGCCTCCCGAGATGAAGTTGATTATCTGGGCATCCTGGGGCGGAGAAGCTGCTCTCTGAGGCACCCTGTCGGTTTCCTGAGTCTTGATCTTCTTTCTGCCAATCAATTCTTTAAGATGCCCCTTGCTGAGTAGATAGCTGATTTCCTTTCGGAGTGCTATACATTCATCTGTTAGGTGGCCAAAATCTTCATGGAAGGCACACCACTTGGTCTTGTCTTTCCAGGATCCTTGCTTGGTATCCTTCCTGGGCCATCTTGCTTTTTCACCTAGATCCTGCATAGCACACATCAAACCACCAATGTCAACGAAAAAACAGTATTCAGATACCTTAGGATACTCCTCATCATCATCATCTTGGTCGACGGCATTGACTTTGTGATTTTCCGGTTTGGAGTATGGACGAGATCTATACGGCTTCCCGGGGGATTCTGCCTTCTTGCTGTTGGGATCATATTTAGGAACCTCCAATCTTTGGTGGATCCTCTTGTCGTCTTCCAAACGGATAAATCTCAAGGCTCTACTGCATACTTCGTCAAGGTTCCTGCAAGGAGCCATGACAAGGTCATCATAAAAACGTGAATCTTTGGAGAGCCCCATTTTAAAGGCTTCCACGGCAGCTGCCATGTCCAGATTAGGAATCTCAAGAGATTCTCGTCCAAATCTGGCAATGTAATCCCTGAGAGGCTCATCTGGCTTCTGAATTATTCGGTACAGGTCACCTGTGAGCTTCTCAAAGGTCCTGCTGCAAGAAAATTGATTGTTAAACAAGTTAACTAAGTGAGAAAATGATGTAATAGTGTTAGGAGGAATGCTCAGTAGCCATTTCATGGCTGGTCCTGTTAAGGTTGAACCAAAGCCTTTGCATAGACATGCTTCTTTAATTCCTGCCGGAATGGGATTGATCTCCATACGCTCCCGGTAATGTGCCACGTGTTCTTCAGGATCTGTGGTTCCATCATAGAGCTTCATGCTTGGAGTCTGGAAACGCTTCGGGATCTCCACCTGAGATATTGGCCAGGCAAATCTAGAGATCTTATGGCTTTCTAAAGGAACTTCAGGGATAGGTTTCAGGATCCCTGAAACATTTGATATCATTTCTTTCAACTTCTAGAGCTCCCTGGCGATACTTGGATGAATACCTGCATCATAAGGAGCACCCTGGTTAGAAACAATAGGGATTGAATTGGACATGTTACCTGGGTCAGGATTTTGGACTGGAATCCCGGAACCGTATCCATAGCCCGCTGGGAAGCTCGGCTCTGTGGTGGTCGCTGTTTGCATGGGGATAACGTCTCCGTCATGCACTTCTGAGGAGCTGGTCTTAAAGATTCCTGCAGAAACAGAAGGGTTAGAGTATTGATATCCTTGAGGGTTCTGGCTTGAATTTCCAACAGAAAAAGGATATCCTTGAGACGGCAAGGCTGAGGATCCCAACAATGGTGGAATCCAAGGACTCTTGTAGCGTGACTGCGAGGATTCTGGTGGGACAGCTCCTGAGAATCCAGCGGTACTCTCCACATTTCCAGCGGCTTGAGAAGTTATCATAGGAGCCGTAGTGAAGCCTGATGTCGATTTGTAATTGTAGCGAGACGGATCTAAGGATCCTGAAGCATTGAAATCAAGATGCCTAGGGAACAGAGGACTTTGTTCTTCCATGGGCTTCCTAGATTTCTTTAGCTCTTCAATCTCCTTCATCACCGTTATGTTGGTTTTTTCTTGCTGATCCATTTGATTCTTTACTTGCTTAATCAAAGAAAACAAATCATTGTTAGTAATAACAGGATCAACAGATTGGACCTGGGATCCTGTGAAGACAGGATAATCAGTTTTTCTCGGCTGCTCGTCCACTTTCTTCTGACGGTCATTGGTCTTCTTCTGGCTCCCTGAAAGGGAAGGAATAGGAGGAATGGAGGACGATGTAGAGGCCGAGACAGCTTTTTGCGGGTTTGACATTTTTGGGATTGGAGATCAAATGAAGTGAATGATGTATGGGATTTTGGTAGGATTAAGCACCACTTGCCCCACGGTGGGCGCCAAACTGTTTTGGTCAAAAATTCACTTAGGAATCTTGTATTCCAAACTTAGATTGTGAGGTAGTGTGCTTAATTATCAAGTGAGCAAGTAATCCAAGTTGGGATGATAACACAAGGATTTTAGCGAGGAAAACTCCAGAATCCTTCGAGTTGCCTCTGAGAATCCTGGATAAAAACCTCTGGTGCCGGCTGAAAAACCGCCACCAAGTCAATGTTATTAATGATCAAGCAATTCGTTACGATGGGTTGGAGGTTTGATCGATCAGAGCTAAGTGTTACAATGATTCGTATTCTTAAGCAAGCTAGTGAAAAGTGTGTTGTGTGTGTGCCTACTGATCGAATCCTCGATTTATATAACAAATACAATAATAACAAACTTTCCGGGATTCCCGGGATCCTATCGCCCAACTAATTCGACCGTTAAGGGCCTCTACGTTCACTTGGTCCACGATCTTCTTCAGCTGGAGCGTAAGTTTCGGAGGTAGTTGATGACTCCGGTTATACCCAGTCAAATAAACATGTGGCAAATATGAGGGTTAGTAAAAATAATATAATCAGGATACCTGAGTTTACGAGATTCCCAGATGACAATAGGATTCCTGAACTGTCTGAGCTTCCTGTGAGCATCCTGAAAATACATCCTCAACAAGTGTTTTATAGCATAAAATAACAATCGGTAGAAGTTTGGGGATTATAATGCTATTAAAAAGGTTGAGGGATTAAAACTGCCAAACTGCCAAACTATATCGCGGGTCACGAAGCCTGGCTCTCTCCCCCGTCGCGTACCGCGACCCATTTACGGCCAGAATTTGCCCAACACTCGTTTTTGCGACTTGCAGCTCCCGTTTTTGACAAATTGACCACCCTATCGTGTCAAATTCGAAGCTTAGTCACCATAGGACGTCTAATGATCATATTTCACAGCTGATTATAAATTGGAGCTTAATATCACCTTTCAAACTAGCCAATTCACTTGATTATTAACCCAAAAACCCCATTCCAAACCAAAAAGTTCAGCAGCCAAATTCGAGCAATCCAGGAGGAATTAGAAGCTGAAATTTTGCAGTGGAGCACAATTAGGTAAGGTCTAAATAAACTCTTTCAGTTTTGGCTAAATCAATATCTAAGTATGCTTTCTAAAAATGTGTTGAAATTACGGTTCTTGAGCTTGTTTTGTCAAAATCGGGTGATCGGGTGGAAATTAGGGTCTGAATTTTTGTAGATAATCCTAAAATAATGTATTTTAAGAAAGCCCTAAGTTTATTTCATAATTGGAAAAGATTTGGTAAAGGTTTTGTTAACGGGTCAAAATTAGGGTTTTCGTAACGTTACTCTGCCCAAATTGACTAAATGATGTTAAATTAAGCTTTGATCTTTTAAAGGATATTATAAAATGTTATAATGAATAATAACCTAATTTTGTTTGAATTAAAAATGTGTTTTGATAATAAAACGAGAAATTCATAAATTAGGGTTTCTAAATATGATTATTTAATATAAAATAATCCAAAGGGTATGGTGGCTTGATTTTTGGTATAATACCATGTTTACATGTATAATAAGTATATATAAAATTAAATTGGATAAATAATCAAGTATTTAAAATACCAAGTTAATCGGATATTTAGAAGTTCGTGCGGACCAGAAGGGTAAGCGCCTGTACACTGAAGTTTCTGGAAAAACAGGGGGTATAACATAAATCCCAACTGGGAACTGGCATACCTCACTGGGTGATCCCGGAGTGAACGTTATTTATAGGAATCCAGGTCTTCGTATTATCGTTAAAAGAAAAGGATAACTGCTTAAAGGGCATTTTGGTCATTTTGACCTTTAAAAAGGAATAAACTTAATAATTGAATATTATTAAGATAATAAGATATTAAAATAAACATACGAAGTGTTTATTTAATTAAACCTTGCGTTAACATCATACAATACGCGATTAAGTTTAATTGGAAGACGTAAAGGAGGTTCTGACTGAACTAAATTGCTTAAGAGAATAAGATGAGTTCTATGAGCCTACTTTTAAATATTTTAAATGTTTTACTGTTTTTGAGCTGATATACATGCAAAGTTATTACTTTTAAGGTATTTGAAATAACGTTTGCCTATTTTGTGTTAATACACATACGTGAAATGCGATAATGCATATGACTGTTTTAAAGTTGTTATTACCTATTATGAACTCTTTTCGGGAAGGTTATAATGCACGAGTAATAAAGATGTTAAAACTTTTCAAGTAAAGTTTTTAAAGGGAAATTTAGTTTTCCGGATAAAGAAAATAACCCTTGGGGTTAGTTTTAAAATCTAAGCAAAAGATTGTGTATGTAAAAAGGAAGATTGTGGTTGTACAACTAAAAGCGGGGACTGACGGTTCCCCGGGGTAGCGACGGTTACTCTATGACTGATATTCGGGTAATGACGGTTGCCCGAGGAGCTAACGTGGTTCCAATAGACAATGGTTAGTTGAATGAATGATTTGGTATAACTTTGTTATGTTTTATACCTGATAAATGAGGCCGTTAGGCCTAAGCGTTGGAATAAACTTTCGAGAAAAGGTAACGCTTTTAGAAAAATGTAGAACTCACCAGCGTAAACTGATCCTTTAAAGTACGTATATCATGTGACGTTAAGGATCCAAACATAAAGGGAAAAGCTAAAGTCCGAGCAAGGTGAGATGGACAAGCTGTTGGAATAAAGCTATAGGCATGTTAGCATAATAATGTAGATAGATATCTAAATTAAACATTATCTTTTATAGTTTTAGAGAACCGTTGTAGTAAACTTATCGTACTTGTACTTGGCATTATAAAAGTATTAAATTTCCGCTGGTTATATTATCTCTGTTGTACCTTATGTTCATGAGTAAATCCGACACGTGACCCTTCTGAAGCCAAGTCTGGGAGTGTGTTCCAGAAGTTGGTATCAGAGCCTTGGTTTAAGAGATTTAGGTACTAAAAGCAGTATCTAGACTTAAAATAGGACTCTGGGAAAACAGTAAGATAAGATAGAATGCCAGCAGAATAGCTTGTGCCCATAAAAGGACGAGGTTGCATTAGGAAAATAATAAGTTAGACCTAGGATATGTAAATCTGGTAGGTACCCAATTGCAATTAGCTACTGCTGTTAGGTATTAACCATATATATGTATCTAGGGTATTTATTGTTATGTGGCCAAAATGCGGGAAATAAACCGGTTTCAATTAAAATCACCGGTAAAGCTAGAAAGGAGAGGAATAGACACTAAGGAGGAGTGTGATGAAAGTAATTGGATTTTGAAAGCATCATGACTATGTAATTGTATGACGTCTGCACTTATCATCATGCCCTCAAAATTTAGAGACTCAACTTCATATGAATTCTGAAATGTCTATAGATCATGGTGAGAGAAGGACAAGGCGATAGAAGAATCGGTAGACCAACGGGTTCTGGAAGGCGTGCACAACCAGATCCTGAACCAAATAATGCTGGAGGAGGAAACGTCTTTATTGAGGAACAACGAGCCACGATGGTTGCGGAAGTAACAAACGTATTTCAGGCTACAATGCCTAACCTGATAGCTCAGCTTCAAGGAGCCGGAGCTGGTGGAGCTGGTGCTGAAGGAACTAATGGTGGAAACAATGATGCTGGTGCAAACACGGGAAACATCCATCAAGAAGGCCGAGGCTATTCGTTCAAATCCTTCAGTGGATGCAGGCCTCCTTCGTTCGAGGGAAATAGAGATGTTGGTTTGACCATTTGCTGGATCCGAGAAATGGAAGCTGTCATTGGCATTAGCGAGTGCCGTGCTGATCAGGCAGTGAAATACGCAGCTAATTCCATCGTCGGTGGAGCACTATTTTGGTGGGACTCGGTTTTACAGTCCCAAGGTGAAGCCGCCATTGATGCAATGTGGTGGAACAACTTGAAGACTCGAGTGATGAATAAGTTCTGTCCGACAAACGAGCTTGAGAAAATTGAAGCCAACTTTCTGAGGTTGGAAGCCAAAAATGCAACTCATCAGGAGTTTACCACGAGGTTTGATGAAATGGCGAGGTTAGTTCCTAGGTTGGTGACACCAGAGGACGAGAAAGTGAACTGATACTTGCAGGCTCTTCCTGTAGAAATACGAAAGATAGTGAAACCCCATGCTCCTAGGACTTACTAGGAGGCAATCGATCTAAGTGCCACGGTTTACGAGGAAGAGTACTGTGAAGAAGGAAAACCCGCAGGACCCAAAAGAAGCTGTTCAGAGACAAGTGGGAGTTCCAAGAAGTTCGATGGAGGTCATTGCAAGAAATCCAAGAATGATTCTCGAGGAAACAAGCCGAAATGCCATAAGTGCAACAAAAACCATTTTGGAAACAGTAGACTGGGACTGGGAAACTACTACAACTGCGGGAAGGAAGGTCATCTTGCTAACAACTGTCTGGATTTGAGGAAGTGTTACGAATGTGGAGAGCCGGGACATATCAAGCCAAACTGTCCTAAGTTAATGAAGAAACCATAACCGATGAGGGTGATCGAAATCCCTAAGGCTAGGGGTAGGGCATATACGATAACCACTACTGAGGCGAAAGTGACACCTGACGTAGTTTCAGGTACGTTCCTTGTTAATAATGTGCCTGCTACTATGCTATTTGATTCGGGTGCTAGTAAAAGCTTTGTACCGCATGAATTCTGTGTGTTACTCGATAGACCAACTATTAGGGCCGATAAGCCTTTCGAAGTAGAGATTGCCTTAGGAAAAAGCTTTATGATTTCTGATTTGGTAGATAATTGCGTGATAGAACTAGAAGAACATAAACTGCCTGTTAGATTATTCCCTATGACTTTAGCCGGTTTTGATATCGTATTGGGAATGGATTGGCTCGCGGAGAACAACGCACAAATCATCTGTAATCAGAAGAAGGTTCAGATTCGAGCACTAGCAGGAGATGTCATATCCGTTTATGGAGACCGCAACAGTACTGCAGTGAAGATCATTTCCATGATTAAAGCGTGAAAGTTCTTGAGTCACGGGTGTGAGTCGTTCTTAGCTTACGCTATTGACTCGAACTTAAAATCGAAGGAGTTGAACCAATTTCCAGACGTATTCCCAGAAGACCTGCCAGGCATTCCTCCTGAACGTGAAATTAAGTTCGGAATCGACTTGGTGCCGGGAGCCAAACCCGTAGCCAAGACACCGTATCGATTAGCTCCATCAGAAATGAAGGAACTAATGTCACAACTGCAAGAGTTGCTTGACAAGGGTTTCATCAGACCGAGTATATCATAGTGGGGTGCTTCGGTTCTTTTCATGAAAAAGAAAGATGGAAGCCTGTTAATGTGCATCGACTACAGGGAGCTGAACAAACTGATGGCGAAGAACATACATCCTCTACCAAGAAACGACGACTTATTCGATCAGCTACAAGGAGCAAGTTGGTTCTCCAAGATTGATCTGCGGTCAGGTTATCACCAGTTGAAGGTCAAAGACGAAGACATTCCAAAGACGGCTTTTCGAACGAGATATGGTCATTACGAGTTTCTGGTAATGTCGTCCGGGTTGACTAATGCACCCGCAACATTCATGGACCTCATGAATAGGGTGTGCCGACCCATGTTGGACCGATTCGTGATCGTGTTCATAGATCACATCCACATCTATTCCAGGAGCGAGTCTGATCACGCTACGCATCTGAAGGAAGTACTAAAGACCTTGAGGAGGGAGAAATTGTATGCCAAATTTTCCAAATGTGTGTTTTGGCTAAGGGAAGTGCAATTCCTTGGTCACGTAATAAACGCAGTTGGTGTACTCGTAGATCTTTCCAAGATAGAAATGGTAATGAGCTGGAAATCGCCAAAAAACACCCTCGGAGATTTGTAGCTTTTTGGGGCTAGCCGGTTATTACCGTAGGTTCATTCAAGACTTTCAAAGATTGCGACGCGTTTAACCAAGTTTACCAAGAAAGATGTCAAGTTTGTTTGGGGTTCGAATCAGCAGAACGCTTTTGAAGAGTTGAGAGCCAGATTGACTCATGCACCGGTATTAACATTGCCGGATGGGCCTGATGATTTGTTAGTCTATTCAGATGCTTCGTATTTGGGTTTAGGTTGTGTGCTGATGTAGTGGGGTAAGGTAATTTCCTACGCGTCACGACATTTAAAACCTCACGAAACAAACTATCCATCTCACGATCTAGAGTTCGCAGCCGTCGTGTTTGCTCTTAACATTTGGAGGCATTACTTGTATGGAGTAAAATGCACCATCTACACTGAGAATAAGAGCTTAAAGTACTTCTTCGAGCAAAAGGATCTTAATATGAGGCAGCGTAGGTGGTTAGAGTTAATCAAAGATGACAACAATGAGATTATGTATCATCCAGGAAAAGCAAACATTGTTGCAGATGCTTTGAGCAGAAAGGATGAACATCCACCTCTTCGAACACTGTCGCATAGATTAATCGTTACTCTTGATTTCCTTGTCCAACTCCATAACGATCACTATGAAGCCCTCAAGGAAGATAATGTCAAGAAAGAAAGAATGGCTGGCCAGACAACAAGCCTTGAAGAAAACGAATACGACGTAAAGATTCGATTCGGTAGAATATGGGTACCTCTCACTGGTGGATTTCACACCAAAATAATGGACGAAGCACACAAATCACGTTACTCAATCCATCCAGGTTCGACGAAGATGTACCAAGACTTGAAGAAAGACTACTGGTGGCCAGGAATGAAGTTCAACGTCATGCAGTACGTCAATAGATGTTTGACCTGCGCAAAGGTTAAAGCCAAACACAAAAAACCATATGGGAAGTTAAAGCCATTGGAACTTCCAGAGTGGAAATGGGAACATATCACCATGGATTTCATAACCAAGCTACCAAAAACAGCTAAAGGTTATGACACCATTTGGGTGATAGTGATTAGATTAACAAAGAGTGCTCACTTCTTACCCATTCACGAGAAGCATTCTTTAGAAATGTTAGCCAAAATCTTCATTAAAGAAATCATCGCACGTCATGGAGTGCCAGTGACTATCGTCTCAGATAGAGACACTCGATTTAATTCGCGTTTCTGGAAGAAATTCCACGAGAATATGGGTGCGAGATTGCACATTAGCACAGCTTATCATCCTCAGACAGACAGCCAGAGCGAAAGAATGATACAAAATCTGGAGGATATGCTACGTGCTTGTATAATCGATTTCGGAGGAAGCTGGGATGATCACTTACCATTAGCAAAGTTCTCCTACAACAACAGTTATCATTCAAGTATAGGTATGCCACCTTACGAGATGTTGTATGGTAGGAAATGCAGAACTCCTGTATGTTGGGGTGAAGTCGGCCAGTGAGAGATAGGAAGCAAAGAATCAGTCGAAAATATGGCTCATGATATCGACATAATCAAAGCACGACTGAAGGCTGCACAGGATCGACAGAAGTCCTATGCTGATAAAAGACGAAGGCCAATCGAATTTCATGTTAGAGACTATATTATGTTGAAAGTTTCTCCATGGAAGAACATTATCCGTTTTTGCAAGAGGGGTAAGCTAGGTCCGAGATATGTTGGACCTTTTAAAATCTCCAAACGTGTTGGAGAAGTCGTTTATCGTTTAGATCTGCCCGAGGAATTGTCTGGGATCCACCCAACATTCCATGTATCACACTTGAGAAAGTGTGTGGCAGACGAATCAGAAATTGTGTCTCTAGAAGAAATAGAAGTAGACGACAAACTATCCTATATCGAACGACCAGTTGCAATCCTAGATCGTAGTGAAAGAAAGCTCAGAAACAAGGTAGTTCCTATAGTCAGGGTACAGTGGATGCACAGGAAAGGTTCTGAGTCAACATGGGAAAGTAAAGATGAAATGAAAGAGTCTCTTCCCGAGTTATTCTCGAGTTAAGCAAGTTTCGAGGACGAAACCCTTTTGAAGGGAAGAGAGTTGTAACACCCCGATATTTCCATCTAGGTAATTACCTATCTTAATATGTTTGCCTATGTGCTTTATTGTAAATACGTGTTAGAAATGGTAATAAATGAATAAAACACGTGTTTGTATGATAAACGGGTTTAGAAATAACGAGACATGAATGATTACGTCTCGTATACGTGTTTAAATCATAATTACATGCTTATGTGAATAGCATAAACCATTGATAGGAAAAAACGTATAGCAATGCATATTAATAGTTAACGGAAAAGTAAAAGGCCAAAAGCATAATTTATGCAAAGTTATAAGCCATACGGATATTATACGTGTCTATAATTATCGAAAGTGTTTTAAGGCTTATAATATAGTAAGAATACGTCCTAACATGATTCGTGGCATACAATGATGAATATTGCAAAGTTAGAGGGGTAGAAAGTGTAAACTATGTAAAATATTTATATATATATGTTTATATATATTATATATACGTAACCGAACCTTCAAGAATGTTAAAAATATATTAAATAAATTTTTAGGACTTGAAATAATAACAACATCGAAAGATAAAGTGCTAATATGCATTAAATAAAAGTTGGAGGACTTAAATTGTAATTTATGTAAATATATATACGTATGTATTTATATATAATCGAACGTATCCGAAGCCTTAAAAACCTTTAGAATTATACCATTAAGTGTTTTATAGCATAAAATAACAATTGGTAGAAGTTTGGGGATTAAAATGCTATTAAAAAGGTTGAGGGACTAAAACTGCCAAACTACCAAACTATATCGCAGGTCACGAAGCCTGGCTCTTTCCCCCATCGCGTACCGCGACCCATTTAAGACCAGAATTTGCCCAGCACTCGTTTTGCGACTTGCAGCTCACGTTTTTGACAAATTGACCACCCTATCGTGTCAAATTCAAAGCTTAGTCACCCTAGGACGTGTTATGATCATATTTTGCAGTTGATAGTATAAATTGGAGCTCAATATCACCTTTCAAACTCGCCAATTCACTTGATTATTAACCCAAAAACCCTATTCCGAACCAGAAAGTTCATCAGCCAAATTCGAGCAATCCAGGAGGAATTAGAAGTTGAAATTTTGCAGTGGAGTACTATTAGGTAAGTTCTAAAATAATCCAAAGGGTATGGTGGCTCGATTTTTGGTATAATACCATGTTTACATATATAATAAATATATATGAAATTAAATTGGATAACTAATCAAGTATTTAAAATACCAAGTTAATCGGGTATTTAGAAGTTCGTACGGACCGGAAGGGTAAGCGCCTGTACACTGGGGTTTCTGGCAAAGCGGGGGTGTCGCATAAATCCTAACTGGGAACTGGCATACCTCACTGGGTGATCCTGGAGTGATCGTTTACTTATAGGAATGCACGTATTCGTATTATTGTTAAAAGAAAAGGATAACCGCCTAAAGGGCATTTTGGTATTTTGACCTTTAAAAAGAAATAAACTTAATAATTGAATATTATTAAGATAATAAGATATTAAAATAAACATACGAAGTGTTTATTTTATTAATCCTTGCATTAACATCATATAATACGTGATTAGGTTTAATTGGAAGACGTAAAGGAGTGTCTGACTGAACTAAAATTTTTAAGAGAATAAAGTGAGTTCTATGAGCCCAATTTTAAATATTTTAAATGTTTTACTATTTTCGGGCTGATATACATGCAAAGTTATTACTTTTAAGGTATTAGAAATAACGTTTGCCTGTTTTGTGTAAATACACATACGTGAAATGTGATAATGCTTATGACTGTTTTAAATTTGTTATTACCTACTATGAACTCTTTTCGGGAAGGTTATAATGCACGGGTAATAAAGATGTTAAACTTATTCAAATAAAGTTTGAAAAGGGAAATTTAGTTTTCTGGATAAAGAAAATAACCCTTGGGGTTAGTTTTAAAATCTAAGCAAAAGATTGTCTATGTAATAAGGAAGACTGTGGTTGTACAACTAAAAGCAGGGAATGATGGTTCCCCGGGGTAGCGACGATTACTCTATGACTGATATTCGGGTAACGAAGGTTGCCCGAGGAGCTAACGTGGTTCCAATACACAATGCTTAGTTGAATGACTGATTTGGTATAATTCTGTTATGTTTTATACTTGATAAATGAGGCCGTTAGGCCTAAGCGTTGGAATAAACTTTCGAGAAAAGGTAACGCTTTTAGAAAAATGTGGAACTCACTAGCGTAAGCTGATCCTTTAAAGTGTGTATATCAGGTGACGTTAAGGATCCAAACATATAGGGAAAAGCTAAAGTCTGAGCAGGATGAGATGGACAAGCTGTTGGAATAAAGCTATATGCATGTTGGCATAGTAATGTAGATAGATATCTAAATAAACGTTATCTTTTATAGTTTTAGATAAGCGTTGTAGTAACTTATCGTACTTGTACTTGGCATTATATATTAAATAAAAAGTTTTAAATTTCCGCTGCTTATATTATCTCTATTGTACCTTGTGTTCATGAGTAAATCCGAGACGTGACCCCTTCTGGAGCCAAGTTTGGGAGTGGGTGTCAGAATTTCCAAGAGACAATCACGGTTGAAAGGTGTAATATTATGCTCTGTGCGTTTCAGTAAAGCCCAGGTTACTCTATGACTGGCACAGCACGTTGACAACAAACTTAGGGTACCCCAACTGCTAGCTCTTGCACACATCAAGAGTAGCCAAACCATGCCTATCCTTCTGTATAGCACCCATCGTCCCTGTATTTACTTACCTGCAGTATGAACCAAAATACGTCAACAATCAACGTTTTTGGTGAGTCATAGAAGTTGACTAAAAAATAGTCTAAAACAATGTCCAAAATAAAGTGCATGTTAAAAAACCAACCAAAGGTAAAACCAGCAATCTTGGAGCGAACCCGGGCACGTGCACCCGAGCCGTCCTCATGTTACAAACATATATGACATCACCCTTCTCCCTAACCGGGACCAAAATGATTATGCGACACCTGATCTACCTACACAGCTGTGAGGACACATATATGCCTCGTGGCCTATTCCCCAATTTCCGGAATAAACAACCCAAATTGACCATAAAACATAAATAGCATAATCCACTGATTATGACTAACAATTATAAAACAATGTTTAGACACGGTTCATATGCACCCCAAAAATAGTTAAGTAAAACAGGGGAAGCTAACAACTCACAGTCAGTCCATCATACAAATTGAAGGTTAGGTGTGACAACCTTCTACTTTTCAGGTCCATTTTGAAATATTTTTTTTATACACATACGATGCCTATTATTAGCAAGTAGGACGTGGACCTAATTAGGTGGAATAATATGAATTAGGACTTGGTGGATATACCATGATAAGTTCTAAGTTATACACAAGTATGCCTAGCCCTAACTGAAAATGAATAAAGTTAAAAATATATAAAAACTTTTGAAAATGAAAATCCATTGTAATATATAAATGCATTATGAACAAAATATAAGGATCATGTGAAAACAACTTTTATTGCGAAAACACGAAAACAAATATTAAAACCTCTATAACTTTTTCATACGTTAATATTTTTTTTTAAAAATTTGCACCAAAATACTTAAATTTATGTTATCTTTAGTTCTGGAAAATATTAAAAAAAAATTAAATTATTTTTTAAAAATTATTATTGCACAGGTGCAATAATTTTTATTAATATTATTATTGCACATATGCAATAATATTAAAACCTTTATAACTTTTTCATATGTTAAAATTTTCTATAAAAAATTGCATTATAAATCTTATACTTCTGTTATCTTTAATTCTGGAGAAAATTAAAAAAACTTCAACGTTTTTTAATTTTTTTTATTATTGCACATGTGCAATAAAAAATTATTATTGCACGTGTGCAATAATATTAAAACCTATATAACTTTTTTATACGTTAATATTTTTGATAAAAAATTATTATTGCACATGTGCAATAAAAAATTATTATTGCACGTGTGCAATAATATTTTTTATACGTTAAAAAATTCTTGAAAAAATAAAAAAATTAATGTATTTTTGTTAATATTGCACACGTGTAATATAATTAATACGTATTATTGTACATGTGCAATAATAAAAAAATCATGAAATTTTATATGTTTAATTTTTTTTTCCTAGAATTAAAGGTGACATAATTTTAAAACTTTTGGTGCAAATTTTTTAAAAAAATATTAACGTATGAGGAAGTTATAGAGGTTTTAATATTTGTTTTCGTGTTTTCGCAATAACATCTTGTTTTTATTTGATCTTTCCCCTATATATAGGATCCTGCGAAAACACATCTTTTTGTGAAAACTGCGAAAACACATATTAAAACTCACGTAACTTTTTTCATACGTTAACGATTTTTCATAAAATTTGCGTCAAAAGTCTTAGAATTACATTATCTTTAAATCTGGAGCAAAATATTAAAAAAAAACTGAACGTTTTTTTTTCCCGTGTGATGCACATGTGCATCATATAATTAAAAAAAGTTATAAAATGCTATTTTTTTTCTTTAAATCTAAAGATAACACAACTATAAAATTTAGGGTGCAATTTCTTTTTAAACTATTAATGTATATCAAATGTATGAGCATTTTTTTTGGTATGATGCACATGTGCATCATTCAATAAAAACGCAAAAAAAATATGAAAATATATGACATATGGTGCGACTAAGAAAAAAAAATATTAACTCATACTAAAAGTATGAGTTTTTTTTGTGATGCACATGTGCACCACACAAAAAAATAAAAAAAGCGTTAAGTTTTTTAAAACTTATATAGGACTAAAGATAATATAATTTTAAGACTTTTGGTGCAAATTTTTAAAAAAAATATTAACGTATGGAAAAGTTATTGAAAACGCTAGAGCGTGTGGATCGGTTCAGTTCGACATCAATTACGTGTATGAAAACAAGAACAATCGGTGTAAATAAACGACTCAATCTCTCATTCACAACTATCACAGTTACAAGAGATTCAGAGTACAAAACACACACTAGTTCTCACACATAAGCTCTCTCAAAAACTAGTAAATTACAAGACAAAACAACCTATTTATAAGCTGCCAAAACACGGCCTCCGAACCTGGTGTTCGGCCAGAGTTCGGAGCCACCGAACCTTGGGTTCGGCCAAGGTTCGGCCAACACAAAACTAGGTTGAAACATTTGTCTTCAAAACTCTATCTGATCCAGCCCGTTGCCACATATCATGTACCAACAGTTATGTAGGTTTTAAGATTTGTTTACGCAGTTCTCACAAAAAAAGGGTGTTTTCGCAGGATCCTTCCCCTATATATTATATATATATATATATACTAGGCGGAAACCCGTGCATTGCGGCGGCGACAATTTATAGCGTGTTATTTGTCTTTTGTTCGCACGTTTGACGACAGCGACAATTTACAACGTGAACCCCCCCCCCCCCCCCCGATGTGACGGCAACAATCAATCAATGCGTTACTTGTTTTCTATTACTTGATAAATTCTTCGTAGTACACTACATTGTACATCTTTTAGTTTCTCATCCGTAGCATCGGCATATCGATCTAAGCTTGAAGATTTCAATTAAATAGTAATAAACACCCGAATAAGAATATATTTATCATATACATAGTAATCTAAAAATAAATATTCAATCAAGTTTTAATACATCAACTTACTATTGTTAAACACATACAAAGAATATCATTATCGCTTGAGTCCTATCTAAAAAATGAAGCCAAGTAATGAGCCATTTATACACTCGCAAGCAATAATAGTATCGTAATACCTCCTTCTGAATGCATAGAAGTGGTCACATAGACTAATGAGTAGAAGGGGTCATATGCTTTATAAGCCTTCACAAAAATCTTCTCAATTGAAAAAATGATAAAATATATAAAAAATGTTAAACCAAGTCTTTACTTTAATAAAACGTATTATTTAAAAAAAAAAATAGGTACAAATTTAAAAACTAAATAAATCATAATCAAGCAAACACCCAATCACCCCAGAAGATTTCTAAAAAGAGCTTAAAAAATACATGACAATTTTTACAAAATCAGAAAGAGATAGGTTAGATTCTTATACTTAAAACTGAAACAATCTTTACTTGTCATTCAAATCATTAAACCGAAAGAAAAATAATCCATGATGTCAGGACCAATTTGGAGCCTTTACTCATCCAATGCACAAATCCAAGTGCGGAAATCATGAATCCATGATCAAATTTTAGTTTTTGTTGGTTGAAATCCTTAGATTTCATGTTTGAAACTGAAGAACACGTGGGTTTTCACACAGAGGTGCTCCTCTCTTCAAACAACCGTTCAAAAGCTTATTCTAGGTTATTATCATTGTAGGATCGTTATAAGTTAGAGTTAAACTAAAACAAAGCCATTTACTTGCAAATATAACCCTGCGGAATTAAAGTTATATTTCACTTTACTTAAGCGATATTTAGTTCTTGTGTATAATGTAAATGCTTGATTTGCAGAATTATAGTAACAACAAAGTATCAAATACTCGGCACTATTTGCATTAACTCTAAGCTACACTATTACAAGTTGTTCAAGAACTGATAACAACGATAATGACAACTGTGTGTAAACTAAGAGCTAACTAAGCTATATATAGTGCTGATGAGATCAATGACAGCCATTGATCTCATGCGATCTAATCTAGACCGTAAACTAAAAAGTCAAATACAAACTACCAAAAGAATAAACACCGGCAATTGGAATATCTTGCGTGTTTGCAGCAACATACTACTTTAGGAGAGCAGCTTGAATCAGATACAGAAGCATACGAGAAGCTTTTGCAGGATTGGACTTGCTGAAAAGACATCTCAGGAAAAGTCCGGTTGAACTCATTATCTAGTGGATAATCGAGTTCACCCGGAATATTAGCTAAAAGACAAAACTGCTTCTTTCCGCTTGAATTGCCAGTTCCGCTTGAAGTGAGAATTCCGCTTCAACTTCAACTTCAGCCGGAACATAGTAAAATTGGCATTCAGCCGGAAATCTTCCAAGCGCAATATTCCTTACAATCTCCCCCTAAGCTGATGCTGTCAAATTCCAATGTTTATCTTCAAAAACTGACTTGTACTTAAAAATCTTCTTCTCCTTGTCCTACTTGTCCGTGGTTCTGATGCTAGCATCAAGGTTCTGAGACAGCTCTAGTGGATAATCGAGTTCACCCAGATTATTCGCTAATGGATAAAACTGCTTCTTTCCGCTTGAACTGCCAGTTCCGCTTGAAGTGAGAATTCCGCTTCAAATTCAACTTCAGCCGGAACTATACAAAATTGGCATTCAGCCGGAAATATTCCAAGCGCAATATTCCTTACAATCTCCCCCTAAGCTGATGCTGTCAAATTCCAATGTTTATCTTCAAAAATTTACTTATACCCAATAATCTTCTCCTCCTTATCCTACTTGTCCGTGGTTCTGATGTTGGCATCAAGGTTTTGAGACAGCTCTTTTGAGTTTGTTTTGGTCACCTTCACATGCTTTAAAGATTCCCAGTCCATTTCGCTCCATTCTTCTTGAACAAAAATGGACTCATGAATTGTGAAGGTGCCATCAGCTCTGTGAACATAAAAGAGCTTCTCCTCCTCTTCCCAAATAATAAACTTTATTTCACTTGCAGGCTCTTCTTCTTCTTCTTCTTCTTCTGCTGAATCATCATCTAAGCTGCTTCTGTAGAACACTCCGCATTCCAGCACAGTTGGCTCAATGACAAGCCTCAACATGTGCTCAGCTCTTGAGGGACTCAGAATTTCTTGAAGCTTCAGAATGATGTCTGTCATTTGCAGCAAAGTAAGATATGTAGTGGCCTTGTGAATGTTTACCACTTGAGTTGAGCTATTTTCCATTTTGAAAGTGAAATCAAAGGTGGCTTCATCCACTGTCCAACCCACAATTTGTCTCTTTCTGGGTGGAGCTTTTCTTTTCTGCCTTTGATCTTTCTTGTTCCTGGCATGCATCATTTTCCTTTTTCTTATCAACCTTTCTTCATCAGAATCAATTGTAGATTCTGGCACAACAGCTCTCTTGCCTTTGTCAGATGAAGAAGGGCCAGTTTGGGCTTCAGTAGGTTTGGTGATGGTGATAGAAGGTTCATTGATGGTGAGTGGAGGTAGGGAAGTTTGTGTTGGTGGTCTATCAGCTTCTGGTGTAGGGCTTGAAGGTGGAGTAGGTGGAAGATATCAGAGAAATCCATGGTAGGTGGAGGCTTCTTCCTAAGGGGAACTATGGGAGTAAAATTATCTGTTCTGTACTTGGGATTGGCGAGTTTGGTGGCAACTTTCTTGGAGATGGAGGGAGGTTTGTTGGGTGTGATGGCAAGTGACTGTAAGATAGATGGAACTATTGTAGGCATTGGGTTTGGGTTATAAGTGAAGGAAGGTGGAGGTTGTACATCTGCAATGTCAGAAAAATTCAGGTTTAACATTTACAGTTGTTGTAACTGAGATGAGCTCTGAAGGTGAAGGCATCACCAAGTTAGGATTGACAGCAGCAATTTCTCCTTTAAGCTCATAATAAAATTGAATCTATCAAGCTG
>JBCNJP010000006.1:41014729-41029785 GCA_039602395.1 Deinandra increscens subsp. villosa
AAAAATGGCATTCAGCCGGAAATATTCCAAGCGCAATATTCCTTACAATCTCCCCCTAAGCTGATGCTGTCAAATTTCAATGTTTATCTTCAAAAATTTACTTGTACCAAAAAATCTTCTTCTCCTTATCCTACTTGTCTGTGGTTCTGATGTTGGCATCAAGGTTTTGAGACAGCTCTTTTGAGTTTGTCTTGGTCACCTTCACATTCTTTAAAGATTCCTAGTCCATTTCGCTCCATTCTTCTTGAACAGAAATGGACTCATGAATTGTGAAGGTGCCATCAGCTCTGTGAACATAAAAGAGCTTCTCTTCCTCTTCCCAAATGAGAAACTTTATTTCACTTGCAGGCTCTTCTTCTTCTTCTTCTGCTGAATCATCATCTAAGCTGCTTCTGTAGAACACTCCGCATTCCAACACAGTTGGCTCAATGACAAGCCTCAACATGTGCTCAGCTCTTGAGGGACTCAGAATTTCTCGAAGCTTCAGAATGATGTCTGTCATTTGCAGCAAAGTAAGATATGTAGTGGCCTTGTGAATGTTTACCACTTGAGTTGAGCCATTTGCCATTTTGAAAGTGAAATCAAAGGTGGCTTCATCCACTGTCCAACCCATAATTTGTCTCTTTCTGGGTGGAGCTTTTCTTTTCTACCTTTGATCTTTCTTATTCTTGGCATGCATCATTTTCCTTTTTCTTATCAACCTTTCTTCATCAGAATCAATTGTAGATTCTGGCACAACAGGTCTCTTGCCTTTGTCAGATGAAGAAGGGCTAGTTTGGGCTTCAGTAGGTTTGGTGATGGTGGTAGAAGGTTCATTGATGGTGAGTGGAGGTAGGGAAGTTTGTTGTTGATACCTGATATATGCGTCGTGTGAAGTATCAAACAAAGTACAAGATCAAGTCAAGCTAGGTCTGGCTGAACTAGGTCCGAACCTGAAGTTCGGACTGGCCGAAACTGAGGTTCGGCCGAAGCTCGGACCAGCTAGTATATATAGATGTTTGGTCTTTGTAATTGTAGAGTTCTGAGGGTGTGTGATCTGTTAAGTGTGTGTTTCTGAGTGTGTATTCTCTGAGTCTATTTCTGAGTGTTTACTGGTTGTAATTGTTCTTCATTGATCAATAAATCAATCGGTTAATTACGTTTCGATTTCCGATTATTTAGATCGATCGGGAGTTTTTGAAAAATGAGTTCGAAGTTCGGAGTCTTCTGATCAGGTTCAGAGTAACTGCTCCGAACTTGAAGTTCGGTCGATATTCGGTCAGGGTTCGGGGCTCTCTCGGTCAGGGTTCGGACTATCTTGGTCAAGTTCAGAGTTCATTCACGTTCGGTCAAGGTTCGGAGGTAGTTCGGTGCTAGATCGGAGTATTTGAAGAGTTCGGACAGTTCAATTTGTTTCGGAGCTAGTTCAGACAAAGTTCGGACTTTGATACTAGGTTCGGACAGAGTTCGAAGTTCAGTGTTAGGATCGGAGCAGGTTCGGCCGGCAGAATTTAAAAGTTGTTCAACGATGTCGGAATTTCATGCGTTTGCTGCAATGCAAAGTGCGATGCAAACCATGTTGAATTTTGATAATGAAATTGGAACAAGTCAGAAAGTTCCCAAATTGTTGAAGCTAGAAGATTATCAAAATTGGAAGAAACGGTTTTCTGCATACATAAGCACAAACGATATTGATCTATGGATTCCGATTCGGAAATTGTATGAACGACCAACTGAAGAAGGAGATTATAAGGAACTTCAAGATTTTGATGCTGCTGAAAGGAAAAGTTATGAGCTTGAAAAGAAAGTTTATGGTTATCTTACAATGGCTTTACCTACTGAATTGTTACATCAACTCAGCACTTGTAAGAAATCAAAGCAATTGTGGGATGCTCTCTCAGCAAGATGTGAGGGTAATGATGATTACAAGAAGAGTCGGAAGAAAGTATTGAACAAAGAATTTGATGATTTTCAAAACTATGAGAATGAGAACATTACTGCTCTCGTTTCATGGTTTTCACATCTAATGAGTGAATTAGAGGTAGTTGGTATTGAGAAATCTGATGCTGATTTGAAAGAGAAGATTATGGAAGCTTTACCTGAGAAGTGGGAGAATTATGTTTTGTTGCTCACTCATGACAAGGATTATTCTACAATGACGTTTCACGAGCTTACTGGAAAACTTCATGCTCGTGAAATGGAAATGGTAAATTCAAAGAAGTCAACTGCTACTTTGCAACATCCTGAGTTGTATCATGGTGAGAATACGGCAAGCATGAATGCTAAAGTTAAACCAAGTCTGAATTCTGCACCAAGTACAACCTTTTTGACTTGAATTTCTGATAATTCGGATAACAAGTCTTCACGGGGTTGTAGCTTTACAATTCCAAATTTTTCAAATCAGAATGCCTTTTCTGCTGAATCAACAGAAGATTGTGCCAAAATGATTTTTTGCTTTGATCTCATCATCTTTTGGTTCGATTATTAAGAATGTTGCTGATGCAAAATTAACCAGTGATGATCTTGATGCTCTTGATGATGATCAACTTACAGAATTGGATATATCTTGGTTATATGCTATGTTATGTCAAAGATCGAAGAGATTCTTCAAGAAACATGGAAGACATCTTTCTGGTGATAAACTGGGATTTGACAAGTCAAAGTTAAAATGTTATAAATGCTCACAGCTTGGACATTTTGCCAAAGATTATCAACAGGTTCATGCAAGCAAACCTGGTTTTACTCAATCATCTAAGCCTGGTTTTACTCAACCATCTACTAGTAACACCAGCAAAACAATAGCTTTAACGGCTCAACATGATGGTGTTTATGATTGGGGTTAACAGTTTGGATATGATACATCAGCATTAATTGTCACTCATGAGCAAGATGATTATTATTCTGATTCAAGTTCATATGACGCTGCTGAAAATGAAAATTTTGAATCTAGGATTGAAGTCTTGATGAAAGAAAAAGAGTTCTTGATTGAAGAAATGAAGAGAATTACTGCAGATTTCAAAATGATTAATTCGGAGTTGGGAATTTCTAAAGAAAATGAGAAGGAATTGAGTCTGAAGAATGAATGTTTGCTTAAAGAAATCAACTTGTTAAAGGAAGTTTTAGAAATTTCTAAACAAGATAAAAGGGATGTTGAAACTGCAAAAGCTAAGATCTGTGAAGAAAGGGATGAGTTAGTGAAAGAAGTCAAGAAATGGAAGGATGAAGCTGAGGATAATGCTTCTGATTTCACAAATTTGTTTGATAAATCAAAATTCAAGCTTAATCTGCTTACAAAGAATGTTGAAGACTCAACGACTAAGATTGAAGCATATCAAGTTGACATGGGAAAATTGTTAGATGAGAAGCGGGAGTTGGTTCATGTAAATAAAGTTCAAGCAGCAAATTTGGAGATTCAAAAGCGTAATGAAGATAAATTAAAGAAGGAATTATTTGAAGGACTTGATAATCTTCGCTTGCAAAAATTTGAAACTCACAAAGTTGCGAAGCGATTGATTGCTAAAGAAAAGGAATTTGCTGAGGCTCAACAGAAAATTCCTGATCTGAAAATTCAAGTTCTTGATGCTAATCGATTGCTCAATAATGTTTCAAATTCTCAAGTCTTCACAAGTTTCTTAGCTAATGATGAAAATTTTGAGAAAATGTTTGATAAGACTGCATCACCCCCTGCTCATATCAAAGAAGCTTTCAAAGATGTAAAGGAACAAGTTGATGTATTTGATTACTCAAAGATTTCATCATCTACTGTTGAGGATGAGAAGGTTGCGACGAAGAAGAAGAACAGGAAGAATAAGACAAAGAAGGAAAAGAAATCTCCAGTTTCTTCTGCTCCAAAGTTTGTATCTGGTTCATCTTTTGCTGATAATGAGAAGTCGGCTACTTCTAGTGACAAGATTCAGTCTCAACCTGAGTTTGATGAAACGATCTTTTATGATCAAAAGAATGTAACCGAAGTAAAAACTAAATTTTCTCGATTAGCGAAGTATGGACATTGTTCATCTAAGGAGAAGATTTCTGGAAAGCATGAAGCATTGGGTTTTCATGGGATGAAAGACAAAGCTGAGAAGGTTCCAGCATCATCTTTTCAAGATTTGAAGAAATTAAAGATGAAACAAGTGAAGAAGGAAGTTTTTCAAGCTGATAAAATTCAACCCGAGCGGTTTTACAAACTCAAGGGTTCGGATCAATTATTTTCTGACAAAGAGTTTCCTCTTCATTGTGTTGATGCTCGGAAGATTGCTGAGGTTTTTGTGAAATCTACCATTTCTTCTGAAAGTTCTCAATCTCGAAGCCCTACATGCAAATGGGTACATGACCACAGGCATCAGGTATATGATTCTCATTCTGATCATGTTCGAGATATTCATGTGTGTTCTTCGCAGGTACATCACAGATGGGACAAAACGAAAAGAATCTGTTATATTTGCCACCGAGCAGGGCATATGGCAAAAGATTTTCCACTACCTGCTGATTCACCTCAAGGGTTTCATAAGAAACCAGTGTTTGGTAAATCTGCCCCAACAAAGTTCTTCGATGAACGAGGCAGATTTTTTGATGACGTTGAACCTACATTCTTTCAAAAACAAAAACGTTTTGTTCCAATGTTCTCAAAGGTTCAAAGTGTAGGTTCATCATCACAGTCACCTGTGATTGTTTCATCAAAACCTGAATTACCAAAACAACAACAATGGAAACCTAAAGTGGTTTCTAAGCAAAACAAGGACACTGGTCGACCAGAAGCGATTCGCTTCGGGTCATTTTTGGACTAAATAGTTTGACCAGTGTGCAGGTACTTCTTGAAGACCTGTCGACGATTGCAAAGTTGTTGATGGAGGAGTATTCTGCTTAATTTAAATTTCTTGATAAATCTTTCTAACATGTAAATTTTCTGGATTCTACATTTGCAAACTATCCGTGTTGATTGATCATTTTTCTTTACTTCCAAATTTTTCTCAAAAACCCAAAAATAGAGTCTTGTTTTTGTGTAAAATGAAAATCCAAAAATAGAGTTTTCATTTTAAGGGGGAGAATTGTAAGTAAGGGGGAGTAATTGAGAAAATGCATGTTATGGGGAGAAAGTGAATACATGCCACATATATAATGAAGGAAGGTGAATACATGCCAAATATATAAAATTGTGAGAAATTGATCATTGGGAAATGATGGTACATTGGCTTACGTATCTGACTCATGGATAGAGTATATGAAAGAGCCATAAGATCGTTGTTTGATATGCTTGGTAGGCTCGGCACATCAGAAAGTATTCAAATGTGATATACACTAAATACTAATGCTTGACCATGTGGATAACATCTTGATGCATATTTCATGACACAAAAAGAAAAATAAGTGTGAAATTCAAAATGAAAAGTCACATTGTATACATGTGTTCATTTTGCAAAGATTTAAACTTGTTTGATTTTCTTTATTTTGTCAAACGATTGGACTTTCTCTGCGTATCGAAAGATCGACCTGATCGTTGTTCGTTTGACATTCTGCTTTATTTTCTTTGGTGTTTCGTATAACTCATCGGACTTTCTTTGTGTGTACGGGAGTACCGACCTGATTGTTGTTGGGTTATACAATTTCAATTTGTTTTATTTTCTTATTTTGTTAAATCCGAGGCCTTATTTGCGTATCGAAAGATCGACCTTAAGGTAGACGATTTAACGTTCTTATTTCTTTTTGCATGGAACACAGTTGACGATATCATGAAAATATTATGCATTGTGAAAAATCACAAGTGTTGTCACACAAAAGGAAAAAGAAAAGAAAAGCTGAAATTGTCTGTTTATGTCTGATAGTGTGGGATACACTGGTCAAAGCAAATCTAATCAATATCTTAACATATCCAGATGTTATGAGTATGATTCTGACTGAGTTTAAGTTGGACAAATTATACCAGCAATCAGCATGACTTATGTGCTTCGATTAGTTGAAATTGAAGTGCAGTTCAGTGCGTTATGTTCAATATGATCCCATATAGTGATCTTTCTCATACAAAAAATAGTATATGATTCTGTATTGCAATTTCATTTCATATCAAGATAAGCTAAAAAGATTTTCGGTGTGTTTTAGCATAAACTTTGAAAAACCAAAAAGATTTTGTTTCTGCTTTATTTTCGATCTGATCAACACGTGATACAAATCAACTTTCAAAATCATATCTTGGAGTCTCGAAGAGACGTTTTGCGTCAAGCTTATTTAAATGTTTGAGCAGGTTGTTTTGTGCAAGATATTACAACTTCAAGTCTTCTAAAGCTGTTGATAAAAGACCAGAGATACACTAAAATGTCATCAAGTATTCAAGATTAAGCTACGATCGAGTTGAGGAGGACTTTGTTTGAAGATTCTTTTCATTGAACGAATGAATTTTACACTTGAGGGGGAGCTTGTTGATACCTGATATGTGCGTCGTGTGAAGTATCAAACAAAGTACAAGATCAAGTCAAGCTAGGTCTGGCCGAACTAGGTCCGAACCTGAAGTTCGGACTGGCCGAACTTGAGGTTCGGCCGAAGCTCGGACCAACTAGTATATATAGATGTTTGGTCTTTGTAATTGTAGAGTTATGAGGGTGTGAGATCTGTTAAGTGTGTGTTTCTGAGTGTGTATTCTCTGAGTCTATTTCTGAGTGTTTACTGGTTGTAATTGTTCTTCATTGATCAATAAATCAATCGGTTAATTACGTTTCGATGTCCGATTAGTTAGATCGAGTAGACGATCCGATGTTCACGCATTCTCATATGTGTTGGTGGTCTATCAGCTTCTGGTGTAGGGCTTGAAGATGGAGTAGGTGGGAAGATATTAAAGAAATCCATGGTAGGTGGAGGCTTCTTCCTGAGGGGAACTATGGGAGTAAAATTATCTGTTCTGTACTTGGGATTGGCGAGTTTGGTGGCAACTTTCTTGGAGATGGAGGGAGGTTTGTAGGGTGTGATGGCAAGTGCCTGTAAGATAGATGGAACTATTGTAGGCATTGGGTTTGGGTTATAAGTGAAGGAAGGTGGAGGTTGTACATCTGCAATGTCAGAAAATTCAGGTTTAACATTTACAGTTGTTGTACCTGAGATGAGCTCTGAAGGTGAAGGCATCACCAAGTTAGGATTGACAGCAGCAATTTCTCCTTTAAGCTCATAAAAAATTGAATCTATCAAGCTGCAAAGTCCCCTAACTTGCAACTGAGCTACCTCTTCCTCTGTCTTCAAATTTCTAACCACAAGAGCCCTTTGTATCTTTTTTAGTAGGATGTAATTCTCATCATTCTTTGTCAACCTGGTAGGCATCCACTATCTCGTATGGCCTAAGCCTTCGAGGGATGGTGTCCAGGAGACTGCAGAATAACCATTTAAGGTAACTTCTATGCAACAGTCTCAGTTCAATTACAACGAAGAGCCTTATTGTATCGCCATCTTCCCTTTCAATGAGTAACTCATGAGTGTCCCCACTGTAATACCAACATCTTATTGGGTTGCTTTTCTGATCTCCCTTTATTTTCTTTGAAATCAAATCCTTGCTAATACTCTTGTACATGACCTTATGTGGGACCACAGATCTCTGCGTTCTGAAAGTTTTGTACCTCTTCTTCTCTGTCTTTAGGGGGGGGGGGGCGAGTTGAACTAATGTTGTAGATGGATTTTATCTGTTCTTCAGCATTTCTACCTACTGGATCATTTAAGTGGTTGATCAGCTGTCGCCACCTAAGTTGTTTCAGCTCCCAAGAGAACAGATTTAGAAGGTCTCTTATCTTGGCAAAGAATTATACAATTCCGTTTCTGCGTTTGACAATAAATGACTTAAACTCTTGATCATATTTCCAACCAAGGATTTTCATCCCATCATCGTATTCGACGTTAAGAGGCATATCTTTGAGCTTTTTAGCAGTGAACCGCACCAAGGCTTTCCGATACGGTGCCATTTCCTTCCAGTCGTCAACCAAGGTAGGGGCTTCCTTCCTTCGGTGTTCCTCTACCCTTATTGCTTCTCGTTCGTCCTGCTGATGCTTGACCTTCTTATTCTCTTCAATTATGTGGCTTTTGACAATTTTTCGTAGACCAGGAAGTTGCTTTCTGCTATAGCTTTTGCGAGCATATCCCCTCTGGTCTAGAAAGTCCTACAACTCTCTTTAGGTCATTCGGTTAACGCCAAGCGTAACTGTAGTGGGACTGGGCGGAGGTGAAACATGATCAAAGATGTCTGGAGGGGGAGGCATATACTGTGCATGCATCTCTTGGATCTTTTCCCGCAGGTTGTCATTGAATTGCACATATTCAAACTTCTTATCAGTATCAGCAAAGGGATGTGCTCGAGGATCAGTAAGCTTATCTGTAAGTTTGTAGTTGTAGAGATGTTTCTCCATATCTTGCTCGTCAGTGTACAGTTCAACTAGCTGTGCATCTGTGAGAGTCATTAAGTAGGATAGGGGAGTCCCACAAGAAATGAGCTCTTTGACATATTTTGCAATTTCTGAAGTGTCAGACAGATCAACATTGTCTCTAGCTAAGTTGGGGATTATTCTTATTCTAGGTTCTCCCTCATCTGTATTTTGATCATTTGGCTCAAAGTGTTCTGATCCAAGGCCAATTTTTGTTTGAGGACGGCTGGATTCTGTCAATTCTCTGATAGCCTCTTGTCTGGCATTCTCATCCAGCGTCCTCTCAAGAATTATTTCTTCTTTAGAAAGTCTTAGAGCTTCTTTTTTCTTTCTTTGTTTTTTCATTTCCCGCTCGTAGACCTCTTCAGGAGTCAATTTCCTTTTACCTTTGTCTGGTCTACCAAAAGGACCAGCTTCTTGTGAAGGGTTTGGATTATTTGTAGCTTGGCCACCACTTGCACTTGTTATTGGTTGAGTCTGAACAGTTTCAGGAGCAGCACTCATGGTGGTTTCAGTAGACTCAGACACTGAGGTTTGGGTTGCAACTCCTTCTTGATGGACTTCCCTTTCTTTAGAATGATGAACTGGTGAAGATATTGTAGAAACAATAACTTCATCATCAACTTGAGGCTCATTTACCACAGGCTCAGATCTCAGAGGAGTTGGAGATGCAATCTCAACTCGTTCATCTTTGATCTCATAGATGATCTCCTCGTCATATTCGTCATCAGTTGTGAATTCCAGATTTATAAAGTTTATGGCGCTGGAGTCATAAATGAGATTATTCAGACGTTCAGCCAAACTAATATCATTAAAGATATCTTCTGGAATCATGCTGAGAGGCTAAATCTGCAGTGCTTCACTCGCTTCTCTATTTTCTTCAGTGACAACTACACCGCTTCGGCTGCCAGGGTCAGTAGCTAGGGTATTTGCATAAAACTCCCAAAACGCACTTCTCCCAACATCTAGAAACTCACTATCAACATGCAAGTGTTCAGTTGTTCAGAGATTTCGGATTCAGCATTTGCAGGCATAACAATGCTTATTGGCTGTTGAATTAGAGGAGCCAGTTGAAGCTGCAGGGAGATCTCAGGGTTGACAGGAGGTACATCTAGTTCATCCATGGTTAAGGTAAGGGTTTATCCTGAGGATGATTGATTTATTTCATGTGTAGCTCTGGAGAATCTTGGAAGTTTGATATTCTCAGGAGGTGGCACCAGGCTTATAACTGATTGGTATATTTCATCTTCCTCCTCATCATTTGGTTCATCATTAAGAAAGGTGTCACCATAAAAGATATCTATGTCAGATTCGGTAGATTCATCATCACCTGACGGAAAATCAGCAAGATGAGTATCATCTACATCTTGCTCAGTGACAATGGTAGAAGATTTAGCTCCAGATTCTTTGCCAGCTTGGCTTGGACTTGGCTCTTTATTTTGTTGAATGTCTTCTGCAGAGGGGGGCCGTTTTATTATCTGATCATCACCTTGGTTTCCATTGCCACTTCCACCCACATCATCATCATTAGCTCTAGCAGTTTTATTATTTTGAAGAGCTTCACCCAACAGCCTCTTGAGTCTTTCAATTTCTTCAGCTTGCTCTTTTATTTTCTCATTTGCTTTAAGAAGCTCTTGATCCTGTGCTTTGATCTTGTCATTTGCTTCTTTAAGCTCATTAGCAACCGAAGAGTTGGAGATTTCAAGATTTTGCTCCAAAGTCAACTCTTGATGGACCAAGGAGGTATATGCCCCAGGTGCAATTAATTGAGCAGGAGCAGTTGACATAGGCTGAGACTCAGATTGGATTACAGGATCTAAGCTTGTGATGTTGATGTCTGCTGTTGCATCAATATCTTGAATAGTTGCAGCAACAGTGGTGATGGGAGAGATATAACTCTTTGTTGCATAGTGTCGACTGGTTCAGGTTGTACTGGTGATTGCATAGCAGCAGCAATTCCAGATCCAGAGACTGGCCTCCTTCTTATTTTAAGCTTCTTTCTTTCTTGAGCATACTTAGATCTTGACTCTCTTCTGTAGACAGGCACAACACCTCCACCTTCAAATACAAGAGAGGCTGATTCGGGTTCAGGTGAATCAGATTTTGAAGGGTTTGATGATAGGTCATCCTGAGTTTGCCTTGACTTTATTTTCTTCTGCTTCTTATTACTTGATGCCTCAGGTTGTTCACTAACTTGGGTTCTTTCTCTTGTTTTTATTTTCTTCTTTTTGGGACACCTTGCACCAGAACTAGTAGAGTCAGAACCTGATTCTGATCTAGGTTGGAATCTTGACCCTGATTCAGGTTTGGATACATATGCATTTGAGTTATTGTCAGCATCTTTGTTAGTGCATCATTTTTACTACCAGAATCTTCTTCTTCATCTTCTGATTCGTCTGATTCAGTTGCATCTTTGTTTGAAGCTCTGTCTTCATGTTCTGATGGCATTGGGTCATCATGAATGGGGGAGTTGATTGGATTATCATCTTGGAGATTTGCTGCATTATTATCAGGATCAACAGCATTGATATCTACCATTTCAGCATCAGCATCATCATTTCTTTGATCTTCATCCATGTTGTCATCGACACCAATTCCCTCAATCATGTTCGGGAAAAATGGAACTTCAGGTCCATCATACTGAACCATCAGGTATCATGTATAATAACCGGATATCATCTCTCCTAGGAACCAAGTACGGTTCTGTCTTTTGCAAGTTCCGGTAGTAATGATCAAGGATGACTTGGATGAATTTAGGATACATCAAGAACTTCTCTGATTTTGTTGATGGATGCAGGTTGTAGTCCATCCATTTAATTATTTGCCTCGAGAGGTTGAAGCCAGCACCGGATGCTAGACCATGTAGTGCCCAGGCTGTTTCTTCCATAAAGTCGTCTGTTCCTGACTTTCTTGGACCAAAAGTAGAAATAAAGAAAGTCATGATGCACTTCCGATTTTCTGGGAACAACGTCTTCTTTATTTTCTCGTTTGAAGTTACCGAGAGATTTCCTTGATATCCCATCATGAGGATTGTGTCTTGCCATTCTTCCTTTGGAAAAGAATCAGGGCATAGTGCATCATCTAACTGTAGTACTTCTCGGACCCTTCCTCATTTACTTCAACATAAACTCCTTGAATTCTTGATCTGATGGATATGGAACTATTGTCAGCCTCAAATGTGTTGGCATTGTTCTAGAAACCATTTATTATACCCGAGCTAATAACAGGCTCCATTTAGATTCTAGTGATCCAATTTGAGTCTCTAGAATTCTGAAGGTCCGTTCATACAAACCGGCATCTGTCCTGCTTCTGTTGATTTCACAGAATTGATTGTGTGATTTTGGGAAATCCAGAGGGGCATTGGCTGCTCTTTCCGGTCTGGGAGCCATCTGCACAAAAGAAACTACATGATTACATCAAATTTGATAAGTCAAATGAATGTCATGTCACACTAGATTCGTGATAGTGACAGAGCTTTTCAATTAACCTACAAAGATATAAAAGAAAATTTGCTTAAGGCATAGGCCCAAATTTCTTCAAAAACAATCAATTTAGTTTAACAGAGGATGTTAGTAAACACGACTCAAATTCCAGTAATTTCCCTTGAAATAGTAATTTTATTGAAAAAAATGACTTTGGTGAAGAATTAAGTGAAATTTGGCTCAAGAATACATATTTGAGTTATTGCTTTATCAAAAGATTGAGTGGTATCAAATTGTGACAGAGTTCAAGTAATTTGGGTAAGTTTCTCTCAATTGAGTGGACTTTAGTTAAAAAGTCAATACTTTGACCCAAATGACTCAAAGGCCTAAAGAAGGAATCAAGAATTGATTCCCCCTAAGCTTGTGCTTTCCACAATTTGAAGTTATTTATTTGGGAGCAAACAGAATTCTTGAATCACTTTTTTCTTAATTCAGCGTGATTTGAGCACTTTGAGACACTTACTAACACATATATTCTATTTAACTACTTGTATGGGTGTAAAATGAAAATTTCTACTTAAGCACATACAAGATGTCAAATGATGAATCAGAATACATGTATGAAGTCTAACATGCTTAAAGCACATAACCAAAGTCAAATAAAAAACAGATAAAGGAACAAGAAGCATTCAATATCAGACATGAGTATCAACATCAAGGCCAGAGACTAATAGGAGCAATCAGCTCTAAATTCTAACCTTTCTTGCATTTATTTTCATATAAGTGTGATATGAGCTTCAATAGTTTCTAACCTGACCATTTATTTATAGTAAAAGATAAAGACTCATAAGACAATGACTAATATGCATGCCATTTCATTAATCAAGTATGGTTGTAAACCTTACTCAGAATTTCAGAAATTTAGCATGCTAAGTCATATTTCATGAGGTTTATTAAGTTATTGAATAATAATCAAGTAGACCAATCCACCTGAATAGACAGAAGTCAAACATCCAATACTTTATTTGAGATCAGAAAACATACCTTGAAGAAGATCTATTGTTTGTTAAGATCTAAATCAGATATATCTAGGAATCAACAGGTTTAAGGCTTGATCGTGTTTGTGATCAATCATGAACATATTAGAAATTTGACTTAGTTTATTCAAGCTGATTGAATGAGTTTAATGAATTGCCCCTGTGTATCTCAACAATTGTATATCAGAAGTTACCAAGAGTTCATGAAACATACCTCTTTGATGATCTAATTTGTGCTAAGATCAATGTAAGAGACAAGAAGGTCTTGTAGTGTTTCTGGACAGAATCTGTTATTAAATCAGGCAAAATTTGTTAAATAATTGATTGGAAGCCACACACAGCCTATATAGGGTCAGATTCATTAAACAAAAGTAAAATTCACAAGACTTGACTTAAAAAGTTAACTATGTATGTATTTGTCAAAAACAAGTCAAAACTAGTCAAACAATGCAGATTTAACCTATATTGAGTTCAAACCTATGTTAGACAAGTTAAAGTTCAAAACTTGACTTATATTCATCAATTACAGCTGCATATCCAGTGAAATTCAATTTAAGGAAGAAATCACATAAAATGGTCAACAATAGCCTCTATGTTGTCAATTTGGTCAATTTTATTCTTAAACCAACACAAAAGCAACAAATATTACCACTTTATGTCAATTATTCCCTTCATCAAGTTATTTGAGTCAAAAGACTCTTATTGGAATGAGTTTAGGACATTTAAGGTCCAATTCAGTCAAACGGACATATTTGAGAAAAAAATTCACCATTTGAACCAAAGGATGAGATTTAAATCCAATTTTATCCCATTTAGGGCTTAAATTGTCCACTAAACTCATTATTTTTGTTTCTTTTTCAAAAATTAAAATTTTGACATGGATTGGTCTAAAATTTCAATATATTTCCATAACGGGTCAAACCAAGACAGAGTCTAGTTTAGCCTTCAATTTTGAAGCTCTTAAGAGCCGGAAAGCATCTTGAGACATTCCAATGCATCACATTGGTGTTTTGGAACCTCCATGCTCAAACCAATTCATTCACAGTGTAGAGTTTTCACAAATTGAGAGATTAATCAGTGGATTATTTTAAAAACAAAACTTCGAGATCAATCCTAAAATACCTATTATGGAACTAGCAATAGGTCTCAATCAATCATCAATTTTGCTTAACAGTGATCAATCTCAACAGATTTTGAGCCCAAACTACACAAAGTATGAACCCTAGCTCTCAATTTATTCAAGAACAGTGGCAACTCATGATCCAAACTCTCCCTAAATCATAATAGCTAAGAACAAGAGATTGTTACCTTGCAATGGTGCTCACTATGATTCCTAGAGCTGAACAAGTCTCAATCTGTGTAAAAATCAACAACATTTATGAGAATAAAAAACTCATGGTCGCGATTGGGTTACTGTTCAGAGAGGGAGAACTGATTCAATTCCATGAACTGTTTTTTTATTAAAAAGCTAACCTCAATGTTCAAGAACGGTGTGCGAATCAACCGTACTTGAGTTGAAAGACCGATTGATGGTAGAATCAGAGTTGGAGGTGTGAGCCTTTGGTTCGCTGATGGTTCACAGAGAGAGGAGGAGAGCGGGTTCGTATGTATGAATGAGAGGAATGAATGAAAAAAGAACCTCCTTTTTATCTAAGAAGGCGAGGTCGGAAAGGAATTAGGGTTTTATTCCCTCTTTAACGAGATCGCCAAAGGTTTGGAAGTGGGTGAAGTCACCAACGATAAGATCGCCGAGATCGCAAAGAGCAGACCTGCTTTAAACGAGATCGCTAAAGATTTAGGCGAGATCGCCAAAGAGTTAGGCGAGATCGCCAAGAGTATTCGGTTAAGGCGAGATCGCCAAGGATGTCTATTAGGCGAGATCGCCAAATGAACCGAAAACAGACGAAGTCGCCAACACAAAATCTTATTTAATCTTCTGAAAATGCCTAAGTGTGATCCGAGATCGCCAAAAAAGGTTCGATTAAGGCGAGATCGCCAAGAGGAAGGCCTAGGTAAGGCGAGATCGCCAAGAGGAAGGCCCGGGTAAGGTGATATCGCCAAGAGGATTTTTATTGGGTGAAATCACCAAGTGAAAAATCTCGGTTTTGTGAGATCGCCAAGGGCAGAATCTCGGTATACCAAGTCTTTTAGGCGAGATCGCCAACAGCAAAGGAAAATCTTAAAATTTTTACAGCAAGTTAATTTTGAAGAATTTTCTGATTTATGAT
>JBCNJP010000006.1:41030285-41138235 GCA_039602395.1 Deinandra increscens subsp. villosa
CTGGGGAAAGAAAGTAAAAAGTTTTAGGGTTGTCACATGATCAATTTTCAACCAAAAATGAGAACACCCATAGCAAAAACACTAAAAATACTTATTTGTAAACTCAGTGAATTGCAAAACCTTAGATGACCTCATTGAGGGCAATTTGGGAATTATTGATTTTTCTAAGTGCATAACAATGTTAAAAACACCATTTTGACTCAGAAAAAATTTGAAATTTCACATACTTGACCAAAAACCTTATTGAATAAAATTAACTTGAGTCAAGCCAGCCCAAACTTACCAAAACGTTTGATTTTGACTTAAAACTGCAAACGGACCTCAAATTTAACTTATTTCACCCAAACTTGATGTTTTAAGCACAAAGCACCCAAATTCACATTTTATAACAAATTCGGTTATATCAAAGCGTAGTGCTTTCATTTGCACCGTTAAAGCCTTATTTTCTGGCAGTTTTCAGTTATTTGCTTAATTTATATATTTTTGCTCGGTAATGGTTGGACTATGTTAGGAATCAAACTGGTCAATTACGTGATCACAGACACTTACAAATCAAATCACCTTACAGATTCAGTAACCTAAGTCAGATTGTCGGTATTGTTATCCACTTAAGCTCAAGCAAGGCAATTTTCAGCAAAGTTACTGTGATGTCATTTATCATGTTTTAGTCCGGTTTAATGTAAAATGTGTTGACCTTTTATTCCACTACGTCAAACAGTTATCCTAGCTTTGTCTATTTAGCACTTCAAACATGCACAACACACATATGGAATTTATTCCCCCTTTTCTTTAGAGGTAAGTATTGATTTCAAGGTGGATGAATATTTTTGATTCGCGTGAACACAAGGTCAGAGTTTCCTTAGCAGATGTGTCACGAAATATTTTCAATGATAATGATGGGACGCGTGAACACAAGGTCAGAGTTTCCTCAGAAGATGTGTCACGGTCAATTGATGGATGTGATATATTTCTCACTTATTGATGGATGTGTGATGTTTCACACTTATTTGTGGATGTGTGATGTTTCACACTTATTGAATGGTTTGAAATCAGCAGTTTCCGCAAAAGAAATACTCGAGTGTGTTGGTTGACTTACTTAGCACAGACTTAAGCAGATTTAAAGGATTTTACCAACTGTTTTGACTTAAAATCCACAATTTCATGGTTTTAAGTGTTTAATCACAGGACTTGCCTAATTCTTATTTTGCTGAGCCTACCGACACATCGAATGATAGAATTATTGATCGATTGGATCATGTCCTATGGTCAGATCACAAGACGAGAATTATATCATGTTCTTCATAGATTGCCCAACCAAAAACCAAAATTTTCTGGTTTTCTTTTTCAAAGAATATTTCATCATTGCAGAATTGCAAAGATTTTGTGCTTAGACTAAAGTACCCATCAAGTGCCTTTACAAACGTTGTTAGGAATTACTCGATTCTAATTTACATGATTTTTATTTATTTTTGTAAATTTTTGTATTTTTCTCCAATTTTTCAATCATTTATTGCAGCATCACTAAAAATTCAAAAAATCAGTTTTCCATAAGGTATTCAACAAATGTTTTCACAAAAGTTGTTTGAAATAACCCGATTCTATTTTTAGTGATTTTTATTAATTTTTCTAAATTTGTTTGGGATTTTCTCTTATTTTTCAACCGTGAGTCGGTTTAGGCTTGACCGACTGACACAATGACTCAAAAATAAAATAAAGTAAAATAAAATAAAATATTTTTGGTATTTTATGAGATTTGATTGACACTTTATTGAAGTTTTAATTATGGTCGAGAGAGGATGACCAAAAACTTAACAAGACTCAAAGAAGCAAAAGTTCAAATCTTTTTGAGTTTTCCAATAGCTTTAAAGAGAAAATCTTTTTGGTTTTTCATTTTATAACAAAAAAGATTGAAAATGAAATAAAATATTTTTGGTTTTTCAATTTAAAGATTATTGCAAGGCAAGAAGGCTAACAAAGACGATACCTCTAAAACTACACAACCTAAGACTAAAGCACTATTCTAAAAGGAACCTAACGATCAACTTACTTAAAGTTAATCATTCCTACTGACTGAACTAGGAAGTTAAACCTAGAACCATCAAATCCCTTGATGAAGAGATCTGCAAGTTGATTTTCAGAGGAAACATGAACTAAGGTAATAAGCTTTTTCTCATGACAGTCCCTAATAAAGTGATGCCTAATCTCTATGTGTTTGGTCTTAGAGTGCTGAACAGGGTTCTTAACAATAAACATGGCAACAGTATTATCAATGTTAATAGGGGTGGACATGAAATTCAAACCGTAGTCCAGAAGCTGATTCTGTGATCCAGAGAACTTGAGAACAACAAGAAGCAGCAGCAATGTATTCCGCTTTGGCAGGCGAGGTAGATACCATTGACTGTTTCTTGCATTGCCACGAAACCAACCGATTCCCCAAGAATTGAGCTCCACCGGTGGTTGACTTCCGATCCATGTTGCACCCCCCGTAATCATTATCAGAGAAACCTCTTAGATCAAAAAGATCGTCCTTGGGATACCACAGCCCTCTCTTTGGATTGGACTTCAGGTATCTGAAGATTCGCTTCACGGCCCGCAAGTGTGACTGTTTCGGTTTGGATTGAAATCTCGAGCATAGACACACGACAAACATTATGTCGGGGCGGCTGGCTGTCAGGTACATGAGGGACCCGATCATTGATATATACAAGTGTTCATCAACACATTCACCTTCAAGATCTGCATGAAGCTTGACACGAGTCTCGACAGGAGTGGAATAGCCTTTAGAGTCATGAAATCAAAACTTCTTCAGCATTTCCTTCATATACTTTCCCTAACTGATTAGAATGCCTTCATTATTCTGTTTCACCTCAACCCCTAGGAAAAATGTGAGTTCCCATATTGAACTCATTTGAAAGCGTTTTTCCATCAGACACTTGAACTCATGAAAAAGAGTTTTATTTGTTGAACCGAAGATGATGTCATCCACGTACACTTGAACTAGTAGCATATCATCACCCACATGTCGTATAAACTGTGTATGATCAATCACCCCTCGCTTGTAGCCATTTTCTAACAGATAGGTAGACAGGGTTTCGTACCACTTCCTTGGTGCCTGATGGAGTCCATAGAGGGCTCTTTTCAGTTTGTATGCCTTATTTGGAAAGGAAGGATTGACAAACCCTGGAGGTTAGTCAACATACACCTCTTCGTCTAGTTCACCGTACAGGAAGGCAGTTTTCACGTCAAGTGGATAGACCGTTATGTTCTTTGACGCGGCATAAGCCAAGAAAATCCTGGTGGCTTCAAGGAGCTACCGGGGCATAGACCTCCTCATAGTCTAACCCATCTATATGCATGTAACCCTTGACCACAAGTCTTGCTTTATTTCTGATTATTATTCCTTTCTCATCCTTTTTATTCTTGAAGATCCACTTGACTGGAATAGGCTTCACACCAAGAGGAGTGTCTACAAGTTGCCACACATCCAAAAGTTTGAATTGAAGCAGCTCAGCCTACATAGCCTCTATCCAATTGTCATCTTTCATAGCAGCAGCTACAGAAGTAGGTTCTTCTTGATAGATGAAGCAGGAAAATAAGCAAGTGTTTATTGTTCCTGATTGACTTCTGGTTACTCTCTTATCAAATGGACCAATAATGTTTGAGACAGAATGTTTCTTATGAATTCCAGTCTCTTCAACAGCCGGAACTGGAATATTTGAGTCTAGAGATCCCGTCTGCACATCATTGTCTGGAGTATCACCAAATTCAATCACAGTTGTGTCTTCTGAGTCTGAATTATTATTGATGGGTTCATTCTCAGGTTGATTTTCTAGAATTTCTTGATTTTGTTGATTTTCTTGATTTGGCACAACTCCTTGAACGACTTCTTCAGTTATTTAGCTTTCATAAGTACTGACAACTGGAATAATAGCAGATAAATTAGGAACGTTCGTTGATTCATTTCTCCAGGTAAAATCAGGTAGATCATCTAAGTAGATGGAATCCAATATTGATGATGTAATTGGAGCAGAACTCTCGGGTACAGACGTATCCACATTATTGACACCTTCTTACATGTTACCAGAATCACCTGTAGCCACAGAATCACCAAAGTTAAAAGAAGAAGAGAAATTCTCTAAGTCATACATGCCATCTGAGTCAGGCTCTCTGGAAATATGGGTGTGCTCGTTAAAGTTAACGTTGCACGACTCCATAATCACCTGAGTTCTTGAAATTGCTTGAGCGTGTGGATCTTCTACTAAGTCGTAATGAAATCAATGTAAACGAGTAAAACACAAAGAGTAAATACAAATATGCTTTGTATTAACCACAGAGAACCACAGAGTACACAGAGTGATCATGACCAAGAAGCCCCCGAATTCTATTACAAGACAGCTATATATACTAGTGAGAATCCGACTGGCCGAACCTGAGGTTCGGACACAAGTTCAGACATGTCCGAACTCCAGGTTCGCTAGGAGTTCGGACCACAGCTCACAAGCACATCTTCGTCTTGTATTTGATACTTCACATGACGATCAAGGACCATGTATCAACAAACTCCCCCTCGGCATGTGCAGTATCATTTCTTCTATTAAAACTTGTATCTTGTATCTTCAATCAAACTCTTCCTCGATCTTGACGATGAGTTCAGTCTTGAATACTTGATATTGCATCGTGTGTAATCTCTTTATCAACACTCTTCAGAAGACTTGAAGTTGTGATGTTCTCTTTCCACTTAAAAACCTGCCAACATAAATAGTCTTGGCGCAAAACGTCTCTTTGAGACTCCAAGACATTTTGATTTTGAAATTGATTTCGTATTTCGTGTTGATTAATCGAATACAAAACAAAAACAAAATCTTTTTGGCTTTTAGAAACTTTATATCAAAACACACCTAAAATCTTTTTGGTATTTTCTGATAACAAAAACAAATGCATTACAGAATCAGACACTATTTTTGTCTTTTGTGAGAACGTCAAATGAACAACGATCAGGTCGATCTTTCGATACGCAGAGAAAGTCCGATCGTTTGACAAAAAAAAATCAAACAAGTTTAAATCTTTGCAAAATGAACACATGTATACACAGTGACTTCTCATTTTATTTTTCGCATATCTTTTTCTTGATATATTGTGAGATATGCATCAAGATGTTGTCCACTAGGTCAAACAACAGATTTAGTGTATATCACATTTGTATACTTTCTGATTTGCCGAGCCTACCTTACACATCGATCAAATGGTCTTATGGCTTTTTCATCTACTTTATCCATGAGTCAGACACTGTTAGCCAATGTACCATCATTTCCCAATCATGTCGGATACAATTTCTCATTTTTCAATGTTTTTGACATTTTCAAATTTCTCCCCCCTAAAAATGACAACTCTATTTATCGATTTTCATTTTTACGATTTGGAAAAACAACACACTATTTTGGATTTTTTTTCAAAAACAAACTCCCCCTCAGAGTGAGACGTAGGCTAAACAAAAACAAGAAATTGATCAACCAACACGAATACTTGCACTTTTAGTCCTTTGAAAACGGAATTTAATTTTGAAATTTAGTAAGTTAGCACAAATATTCCACAATCAGCAATTTTCAATCATTGAAAGGTCTTCCTGAGACACCTGTTGGACACCAAATAAATCATTAGTAGCTCTGGGATCGAACCGATTCAATAGCGTCGGGCGCTCGGTGTCTTCCACATAGTCTTTGTTGGCCGGAAAAACAACTTTCGGTTTCCAAATTTGTAAAAATTTGAATTTTGATCGGAACTGGAATCAAATTCACCCGACGTACTCGGTTTAGACCAAGACGATTTATGAGTTGATTTAATATTTGGAGACCAAGGTTCATAAAAAATTTGACCTTTACTATCCCCATATTTGGCAGTTTTGTGGATATATGCAGTCGTCAGACAATCAGCCGCTAGATGTCCTGGTTGACAACATATATAACAAAGTCATTCCCTAAAAAGATTTGAAAATTGTTTTGAATTTTGAAAACCAGATGAATGTTCAGAACTAAAATTATCAAAGAAACCATCAAAAGAATCATACCTAGGAGATGGACTCCTTTAAGATGATGATCTTCCTGAAGAATAAGAACATTCTTTCTGAGATGGTGATTTCTTTGTAACCTGGTCTTTAGCAATCTTGTCATCTTTTATCAGTTTCTGTAGTTCAACCAAATCTTCCTTCACAACAAAACCCAACCCTTTGTGTTTAAAACCTTGAGGCTTTGAAGAGCTTGAAGAAGAACCTGAACCAGAAGCTGTTCTAGTCTTAGCTACACTAGTAAATTTAGCTTTGATATCTTTCAGATTATTCTTCTTTATCAAAACTCTCTCTTCTTATGTTGTGGATGAAGAACTAGAACCAATCTTATCAAAAATCTTTTCATTTTCCAGAAGCACAGACTTTGAAACAAATTTGGGAGCTTCACCCAAAGACTTCTCTTTCTTCTTAGACTTAGACTTGTTCTTCTTAGGTGGAGTGGCAAATTGTGAATAATTATGCAGTTCATCCTTTGAATCAAGCGGAGCAGAAGTAACTTCAATTAAATCCACTGGTTGAGGAACCGAGTGAACATTCTCTTTGTTAGACCTCTCTGAACTCTGATCCTGCTTGTATAAAAAGTTTAACAATGTACGTGACAAATTGTAGTTCTTGATTTGCCGCTTCAACTCCAAAATTTCTAACTTCAAATCACTAATTTTTTGTTGAGCCTCAAAAACCTCTTTCTGGGACATAATGAACTTTTCATTGAGATCATCATATTCATAGGTTTGTAGCTTTCGAAACTCACATTCTGCATATAAGTCTTCAAGAACATTCTCTCTCTTCTGCTTATAAATCTCAACATCCTTAGTCAAAATCTCATTTTTTTCACGATAGAAAACATTCTCATCTTGAAGCATAGAAATCTTATTTTGAAGCTTCTCAATAGTAACAGCAGTCGTAGAAATAAGAGTAGTAGCTTCCTCATAGTTTTGCTGAACCGGATAACTCTTCTAAAAAAAATTCTCAAAATCTTGAGCTGCGTCTAAAGCTTTAGCTTTGGCCGTTGCACACTCTTCAGTCAATTGAGCCTTTTCCTTCAAATATCATCATGAACATGAACCAACTCATAATACTTCTTTTGAAAAATCTTCCAACTCTTTCTTGAGCACCACAATCTCTTCAGTTGATATTTGACAATGTTGTTCAAAACTTGCAACCTCCTGAAGTAACTTTTTACATTTAAGACATTCAAACTCTTCAACTTTTGAACTATCAAAAACTTTGGGCAAATCATCTTGAACCAAAGATGCACTCGAATACGAATCAGAATCAATCAGAAGACTGTCATCATCAGCATGACGAGCAGTCAAAGCAATTGAAATTGGAACATGATTCTTTCTAGTCGTTGAATCTGCATTCCAGGTAAATTCATCTGGATGCCAAAATGTTTCTGTCACATCATTAGCAAAAGAAACTGATTTCTTCTCAACTTTATTTGCTTCGTTTGATGGATGAAATACTAAATGTGCATGTTGACCAGTTTTCAATTTACTCTCAATAGAACTTGGACATTCTCGTGCAAAATGACCATAATTGGAACACTTATAACATTTCACCTTTGACTTATCCAAACCAATCTTTCCATCCTGATTCAATCTCTTGTTCCCTGTTCGGTTGAAAATTTTCTTCGTTCTTCGAACCAACATTGCATACTGCCAATTTAGATCCATTTCTTCCAAATGATCATAATCAATTTGATCATAATTTTCATTTGCCAATTCAGCATTATTCACAGCACCAGTGATAACACCAAAAATATGAAGATACTAATGCAGACATCAAAGCATTATAATCATCGATAGTTTGAACAGACAATGCACTTTGAGTTGAAGAACTAGGAATCGAAACAGTACAACCAGCAGAAGAATAACTTGGAATTTCAGATTTACATGCAATAAAAGCTGTAGGAGGTGCAGAACTAAGAATATTCCATTTCTCAGCATTCAAAGTTGAAACATTATTACCATAATACACTGCATGATTTTGAACTTGCTCAGGAAGTGACTTGTTCACCATTAACTCCATATCCCTTGCTTGGATTCTTGAATCAGATCATTAAATAATAATTTTGAATAATCTTTTTCATGAGATATCATCATTACATAATTCTCCTATTTCTCTGGTAGAGCTTCCATAATCTTGTCCTTCTTATCAGCTTCATCTTTTGTAAGATTTACCAACTTCATTTTACTCATTAAATGAGCAACCCGTGCAATCAGATTTGGAATCAGTTCATTTTGATATTGTTTGAAACTATCGAATTCCTTCTTTAGCACCTTTTGACGACTTTTCTTATATTGTCATTGCCTTCACATCTCTTTTCTAGAGCATCCCACAAACTCTTTGCAGTGTAGTTACTTGAGAATTGATGTAATAATTCTGTAGGCAATGCCATCGTTAAAGTACCATAGGCTTTCTTCTCGGCTTGATACACTTTCTTTTGTTCATCTGAAAGCTTTCTTTGAAGAATTGGTTCTCCGTCTTCACCCTTAGGATAACCATATTGATCAGAATATGATAACCACATATCAATATCATTTGCCGAGACATATGCTTCAAACCGTGTAACCCAACTATGATAATATTCCAATTTGAGCAATTTAGGAATTTTCTGACTTGTTCCGATTTCATTATCATAGTTCATCATCGTTTGCATCGTAGTCTGAACCGAATTTTGAATAGCCGCGAATGCTTGAAAGTCGAACATTTTGAATAAATCTGGTTACTGTTCACTCCGAACTACCTCCGAACCCTCGCCGAACTTCCTTCGAACTTGTGCTTCGCCGAACTCTCACCGAACCTGACCTTCGGACGAAAGAATAAACTCAACACCGAACTAGCTCCGAATGAGAACCGAACTCTCACCGAACTTGCTCCGAATTCTCACCGAACCAAGAAAAATGGCCGATCTCCGTCCGAACTTCAAGTTCGGAGCGGTTACGCCGAACGTGTCCGAACCTCAGACGAGACCAAGTTCATTCGACACCATTTTCTCGATTTTCAGTGTTTTTGTCTGGAAATTCAAGCAAACTTGATAGAAACGAATTAGAACCATATTTCTGATGAGAAGCACACTCGAAATGATTAAACGAACTAAAAAACGATACTTATTTTTGTAAAAACGTGAATTTTGAGTCAAATCTTCAAAAAATAGAGATTTCCGACTAGTAGAGCAAACCAAATGCTCTGATACTACTTGAAATTGCTTGAGTGTGTGGATCTTCTACTAAGTCGTAATGAAATCAATGTAAACGAGTAAAACAAAAAGAGTAAATACAAATATGCTTTGTATTAACCATAGAGAACCACAGAGTACACAGAGTGAATATGACCAAGAAGCCACCGAATTCTATTACAAGACACCTATATATACTAGTGAGAATCCGACTGGCCGAACCTGAGGTTCGGACACAAGTTCGGACCTGACCGAACTCCAGGTTTGCTGGTAGTTCAGACCACAGCTCACAAGCACATCTTCGTCTTGTATTTGATACTTCACATGACGATCAAGGACTATGTATCAACATTTCATTTGTTGTACACTCGATACGCCGCAGAGGTCATCGAGTATCCAACAAAATAGCCTTCATCTGCCCGAGGTGCAAACTTAGCTAACTGCTCAGACTGAATCAATATAGTACAAGGACATCCAAAGGGCTTTAAGCGCTTTAACACTGGTTTTTGTTTTGAAAACAGCTCAAAGGATGTCTTATTGGCATGTTTGACCAAAAGAGTTCGGTTCAGGACATAGCAAGCAGTATTGACTGCTTCTGTCCAAAAAGATAGTTTAAGGTTAGAATCAGCGAGCAACGTTCGAGCACACTCGATTATTGTGCAGTTCTTTCTTTCAGCAATCCCATTCTGTTGAGGAGTATAGAGAGAGCTAAATTAGCGAGTGATTCCTTTCTCGTTGTAGAACGAGTCGAAGACGTGATTTCTAAACTCCATCACGTTTTCAGATCTGATTATTTGAACTTTTTCTCTGCTTGCGTTCTCGATGCGTGTAACAAAATCCTTGAGTATCACGGAGTCTCAGACTTCTCCCTTAAGAAAAATACCCAGGAATATCTTGAGTAATCGTTAGTGATGACTATGCATAAAGACTTTCCCCCTAAACTCTTAATATTAACATGCCCAAATAGATCCAGGTGTAACTGTTGAAGGATTATTGTCGTTCTTCCCGGCGGCTTAGGCTTATGAGACACTTTATGTTGCTTTTCCTTCGAGCATGCAACGCAGTTATCGATTTGTACGAATTCTTTGTCGGGTAGCCCAAAGACATGTTTCCCCCTGACCAGGCAGTTCATGTTACAGAAATTAACATGTCCCATCCGCCGATGCCACAAGGTTGAATCTTCCTCTGAAGCTTTAGCCAAAAAACACGCAATTGAACTCGACAACTTTGAAGCATTCATGTCCAGCGCGTACATGTTCCCCCTACGATTAGCCCGGAATAAAATCTGATCTTCAGGTACTTTAAAACCAGGTTTCAGAATGAAACTTTCTCGATGTCAAAGAACATTGGCATCTTATTGTCGCATATCTGCGAGACGCTCAGCAGATTGAATTGCAGATTTGACACGAGGTTGACTTTTTCAAAAGTGACTTCACCATTTGTTAGGTGACCGGTTCTAATTATTTGACCACCCCTTTTATTTCCACCAAAGGCAACAGAACCTCCTCCAGATATCAGTTTGACATCATGCAAGAGATCCTTATCACCCGTCATGTGCCTGGAACAACCGCTATCCATGTACCACAGATTTATTGATTTCTTTCGTTGTTCCTGCACAAACAAAGAAAAGATTAGTTCGCAGATGAACCCAGGTCTTTAGGACCTTGGTTCTTCCTGGTGCTCTTCCATTTAGGTGGACGAGGAGCAGTGAGTGGTGACTTGTTCAAAAGGATTTTTTGGATCAGCCAGAGGTGACCATGGAGCATGAGGGCGTGAGGTTATTGGAGTTTGACTGCTTGCAGTTCCAGGGACTACCAGTTGAAAGTACCCGGTACTTGCACCTAAACCTCATGTAGCATGAGAGGTCATTCCTCTAAAGAACTGTTGATTCTGGAAGTTTGGCATGAACATTTGCTGATTATTCATGTAGTCATATTCTTCACTGTAGTTACCATAAAACCGAGGCCATGGTTAAGTAAAGGGTGGCCTCATCATTCTCGGTCCATAGGGAGCAACCATTGGAAGATTGTACCCCATGTGTGCTTTTTTCGAGTTGAATGGACAGCCTCAAGGAGCATGATTTGGGTCTCCACATACAAAACACCCAATAGTGTTTGCAGACCCACTTGGATTCATGGTGGTAGTTGGAACCACCTTTTGAACAGGAGTGACCTTTGTTTCAGCAACAAGTTCTCCTTCCCTTTGGTCAGCAGTTTTCTTATTTCGCCTTTTGTTGTTGTTGTTCTGTTTAGCAACTTGACCATCATCTTTATTTCCTCCCAAGTTCACGGGTACATCAGAAACAGGTTCAGCAACATGTGGTTGTGATACCACAATCTTCTCAGCAGCAGCAGCATTTTCAGTTGAAAATTAATTCTTCTTACTCTTTGCTGGCTTCTTGACAGATTTTGAGGTGCTCGTGACATCTTGAGAGTTTGATGGTATGGTTTTGCATGACTTGAACATTTTTATTGATGACATCGGTGTGACTTGAGGTGGGATCATCACAGGTGTAGGAGCCGAGGAAATCACCTTACCATCAGTGATTGTGACAAAGTGTTGTGTATTACCCTTGAGTTTACCATCACCCAAATTCAGTTTATCAAGTGCGACAGAAACCAGACACTTGAAAGATCAGTATGGCCAGAATCTGAGTTAACAGTTTTAGCTTTGGGCTTTTGCTTCTTAGTAGCTTTAGTTTTCTTGGAAACAAATTTTTCTTTAAACATTACTTGAGATTCACTAAAGACTGAAGATTGTGATTCGCTAAAAACTGATGATTGAGATGTTATTTCATTACTGGTTATTAATTTTAAAAACTCAGATTCTAACTTTTGTCTGACCGTATCCTCAGATAGACCAGTATCAACTGATTGAAATGAGCTGGAATCAAAATCATTAATTTTCAGTGCACTTTCAATAGATTGAAGACTCGAGCCACTTTCATAGCTAGACAGTTTGTCTTCCATTTGTTGAATTTCTGACTTGCTAAGAACAGACTCATTATTCAAAAACCTGATGTGCTTCGGGAGTTTATTTTACTAAGTTCAGGTATTGGAAAATAATTATGATTGAGAGGATGCTCAACAGCAGCATCATTAATTTCCCTAGTTAAACCTAAACCACATTGAACACGTTTGAAAATGTCCTTAGCCACATCACCTGCCAAGTTAGAGGGATTGATTTTCATCAAATCAGTAATTTCCTGAGCTTAAACATAGTTATTGCTTAAGGATGAGTAACGAGTCCCTAAATCCTCTAACTAAGTGCGAAGAGCCACTTCAGAATGTTTCATGACCTCAATATCATCCTGTAAGGACTTTATTTTGGCCAGGAAATCCAGTTCCTTAGCTTGCATAAACTTGACAAGACACTCATTCGCTATCGCCTTTTCAACCAACTCTTCGTTGTAAAGGCGATACCGAGCAACTTCCTCTACACAGGACTCTGAGCATAATTTCGATTTTACCTGACATTTATTGAATTTTGCTCAGCATCAGAATCACCTTTTGAAGTAACATCAGCAGTGTTGGACACAAAAGCAGCATCTTCAGAGATTTCATCCACATCAGCCATCAGTGCAAAGTCGGTGGGATAAAGTGGATCAAAGAATGAGTCTTCCTCAATCTTGGACTCATCAGATGAGTTCACCATTAGTGCATAGTCAACATTTGCTGGTGGTTGAGTCTGAGTGGACCATGTGTAGTTCGGATCACTCAGTGACATGAGTGCCTTTTCTGGTTTGTCAGCACGCTTACCATTGTTGGAACTAGAACCCTGGTGAGAAGAACCAGCAGGTTGTGACTTCTGGTATGAATAGTTGCCCTGATTTTGACTCGAATTATTGTTGCCCCAGATGTCACAGGGACCTGTCTCAGCTTCGGCTTCTTACACTCACGTGCAAAGTGACCCAAACTTTGACAGTTATAACACTGTGCCTTGGGTTTGTCAAAACCAATAGTTGCACTGGGTTGTGACCGAAACACTTTTCTCCCAATTTTCTTGAAAAAAGTTCTTGTGCGGGCAGCAATCATACCAAGTTGCCACTTGATATCCATTTCTTCAAGGTCATCAGCAGGAATTTGGTCTAAGTCTTCTTGGCACAAAGTTATACTTTCAATACTTCTAGACATTTGGGAAGCAAGGCATGCCACAAGAGCATTACACAACTCTTGATCTTTGTCAGTTAACCCTACAGCTGATGGTCCTGATTGGTATGTAGGAGGTGACTGAATCACTGGTGAGACGGGTTGTTGAGAAACGAAGGCAGCTTGACAAATAGGTTGTTGAGTTGGAACTGGAGCAGCTTAAACAAAGGAACAGGACCCACCGGCAAAGTAAGGAAATTCCAAGTCAGTCTCATTAGGAGTGATGAAAGCAACATTTGGGGCAATCTAAGAGGAAATCTTATTTGTAACTTTCCCCATGAGTGAATTTCCATCTCTTTCAATAGCTGCAGTTTCATAGCCTCTGACTTTGTCAATGAGATCCATGTAGTCACAAGTGGCTAAATCACTACTTTCAAGCAGGTAGATAACATATGGAGCAAAGTACCGAGGAAGTGACTTCAGAATCTTCTTAGATATAGCTGGCATCTTAGGTCGGATCTGATTATTTTGCATTTCACATATAAGTCTACAGAATTTTGTCACATGAGTCTCAAATGAGTCTCCAGCAGTGTGAGCAAAAGTGTTGAAACACAGTTTGAGAGAATCCAGTCCCCTCTCTTTGCTCTCAATGTTCCCCTCATACTTCTTCTCAAGTGCAACCCAGATTTCATGAGCAGAAGTTGCCTCAGTGAAGTGGAAGGCAATGTCATCAGATAATGCCATTTTGATATACCCGAGAGCATGTTTGTCAACCTTCATTTGATTGTGTTCAGCTGGTCAGAATAGTCTTCAACTTTCTTTATTACACGTCTCTGAGCAATAGGTGGATCAGCACCAGCCACAGGAACAGGTTCCACATAGAACACCTTAGGACGACACTTCACAGATGTCAATAGGTCATAATCCAGATACTCGAGGTGACACTGAAATTTCTTTTTCCAGTGATCATAGTTAGCGGCCCCGAGTAGCTTTAGAGGCCTATTATGCCCTTGGAACATTTGATTTCCAAAATTGAACTCAGACATGATGAAACAAGTTGTGTTTCTTCACAAAAATGCTTAATGGGTCAAACGGGTTGAGATCTCAGAAATTGCTTCAACGGATGCTAAGATTGAGGTTAATTGCTCAAAACCTACAAAATAAACATCATGAAGCTTATTTAGTTTTAATCAATCAATCAATAATCTGAAATTTGAAAATTTCAAAATCTTCAAGACTTAGAAAATTTTCAGCCATGTTCTTGAGCATAATCACTGGGTCAAAATCAAATTTCACGAAATCAAGTTTTTATTGCACCAACAGTTTAGGAATTTGATTAGGAACACATTTGTTAACTACCACAACCTCCAAAAACCACTTAATCTATGTGAAATCGGATCAAACAGTGATTCTTATGAAAAACTTCCAAGAACACAATTTTTACTCTAAAATCTTCAATACTTGATGTTTTTGAATGATTCAAGTTGCTATCATCTCTAAATCATGAGTCTAACATGTATGCATGTTCAATTTTGACTCAAAATCAGTGAAGGATAGACTTTATTTTTCAAAAGAAACGCACAGCACGTATGCTCTGTGTTCGCATAAATCTGAAAAACTAAAAAATTGACCCATTTGTTATGATTATTGATGAAATCTAAGCATTCCAACAGATTCCTTGTGAAATTTCGTTCAAAATGGTTCAAGGAATCATACAAACAACTAGATTTGATGACTTGAATGAGTGATTCTTCAAGTTTTTAAGAAAAACCTCAAGAACATGAAGAACAATTGCTCTGATACCATTTGTCAAGACAAATTTGGAGCCTTTACTCATCCAAAGCACAGATCCAAGTGCGGAAATCATGAATCCATGATCAAATCATAGTGTTTGTTGGTTGAAATCCTTAGATTTCAAGTCTGAAACTCAAGAACACGTGGGTTTTCACACACAGGTGCTCTTTCTCTTTAAACAACCGTCCAAAAGCTTATTCTAGGTTATTATCATGTTGCTATTTATACTAGAGAGAGCACCTTATGTCACAGCACTGATATCAAGAGAATGTTATTGAAGTTGAAAGTGCGTGAGCGTCCGGATCTTCTACTTAGTCGTAATGAAATCAATGTAAACGTGTAAAACACAGAGAGTAAATACAAATGAGACTTGTATTAACCACAGAGATAACCACAGAGTACACTTAGAGAATATGACACGGAAGCTTAGACTCTTATAGAAAACAATACAAGACACACATATTTATAGGACTGAAATACGACCGGCCGAAACATTCGGAGCCGTCCAAACTCCAGGTTCGCTGGGAGTTCGGACCTCAGCTATAAGGTGTGATCTGTCTTGTATTCGATACTTCACATGACGATCAAGGACCATGTATCAACAAAATCCCCCTCGGCATGTGCGGTATCATCTTCTCTATTCAAACTTGTATCATGTATCTTCAATCAAACTCTTCCTCGATCTTGACAATGAGTTCAGTCTTGAATACTTGATATTGCATCGTGTGTAATCTTTTTATCAACAAACTTCAGAAGACTTGAAGTTGTGATGTTCTCTTCCCACTTAGAAACCTGCCAACATAAATAATCTTGGTGCAAAATGTCTCTTTGAAACTCCAAGATATTTTGATTTTGGAAATTGATTTTGTATTTCGTGTTGATCAATCGAAAACAAAACAGAAACAAAATCTTTTTGGCTTTTAGAAACTTTATATCAAAACACACCTAAAATCTTTTTTGTATTTTCTGATAAGAAAAGTAAATGCATTACAGAATCAGACACTATTTTTGTCTTTTGTGAGAAAGATCACAACTTGGGATCATATCGAACAAAACATGCTGAACGACATTTCAATTTCAAGTATTGAAGCACATAAGCCATGCCGATTGCAGATATAATTTGTCCAACTTTAAACTCTGGCACAATCATACTCATAACATCTGGATATGTTAAAATATTGATTAGATTTGCATTGACCAGTATACCCCACACTATCAGACATACTCAGATATGCTTTTGTTTATCACATTTTGTGATTTCATTTGTGATTTAAATCACATAATGATTGAAACCATGATATAGTCAACTGTGTTCCATGCAAAAAGAAGTAAGAACGTTAAATTGTCTACCTTAAGGTCGATCTTTCGATACGCAGATAAGGCCTCAGATTTAACAAAATAAGAAAAATAAAACAAGTTGAAATTGTATAACTCAACAACAATCAGGTCGGTACTCCCGTACACGCAGAGAAAGTCCGATGAGTTATACGAAACACCAAAGAAAATAAACCAGAATGTCAAACGAACAACGATCAAGTCGGTCTTTCGACACACAGAGAAAGTCCGATCGTTTGACAAAATAAAGAAAATTAAACAAGTTTAAATCTTTGCAAAATGAACACATGTATACACAGTGACTTCTCATTTTATTTTTCACATATCCTTTTCTTGATATATCATGAAATATGCATCAAGATGTTGTCCACTAGGTCAAGCATCAGATTTAGTGTATATCGCATTTGTATACTTTCTGATTTGCCGAGCCTACCTTGCACATCGATCAAATGGTCTTATGGCTTTTTCATCTACTTTATCCATGAGTCAGACACTGTCAGCCAATGTACCATCATTTCCCATTCATGTCGGATACAATTTCTCATTTTTCAATGTTTTTGGATTTTTGCATTTTTTTTAATGTTTTTTTTGTCTTTTTCAAATTTCTCCCCCTAAAAATGACGACTCTATTTATAGATTTTCATTTTTACCAGATGAAAAACAACACACTATTTGTGTATTTTTGCAAAAACAAACTCCCCCTCAGAATGAGACGAAGTGAAAAACAAGAAAAATGATCAACCAACACGAATACTAGCAGTTTAGCCGCCAAAAAACAAAATTGATTTTGAAATTCAATTTAATTAAAAACAGAGATTTCACAATCAGCAATTTTCCAATCACCGAAAGGTCTTCTTGAAACACCTGCTTGACACCAAATAAAACATTAGTCGCGTTGGGATCGACCCGAATCAACAGTGTCGGGTCGCCCAGTGTCTTCCACAAAGTCCTTGTTGGCCTTGGAAACAACTTTTGGTTTCCAAATTTGTAAAAGTTTTAATTTTTGATCAGAACACCGAATCAGATTCAACTGACGAACTTGATTTAGACCAAGAAGATTTACAAGTTGATTTAATCTTTGGGGACCACGGTTCATCAAAAATTTGACCTTTGTTATCCACATATTTTGCAGTTTTGTGAATATATGCAGTCGTCGGACAATCAGCAGCTAGATGTCCTGGTTGACGACATACATAACAAAGTCTTTCTCTAAAAATGTTTGAAAAATGTTTTGATTTTTGAGAATCAGATGAATGGTCAGAATGAAAGTTATCAAAGAAACCATCAGAAGAATCATACCTAGGAGATGGACTCCTTGAAGATGAAGATCTTCTAGAATAATAATAAAATTCCTTCTGAGATAGTGATTTCTTTGTAACTTTTGCTTTAGGAACCTTCTCAGCCTTCACTGATTTCTTTGCTTGAACTGGTTCTTCCAACACTTTGTAACCCAAACCTTTGTGTTTAGATCTTTAAGTCTTTGAAGAATTGGACGAAGAACCTGAAGCAATTCTTGACTTAGCATCACTAGTAAATTTGGCTTTGATATCCTTCAGCTTGTTCTTTTCAATCAAAACTTTTTCTTCTTCGATTTGCAGATGAAGAACTCGAAGCAACCTTATCAAACACTTTCTCATTTTCCAGCAATACAGACTGTGAAGTAAACTTTGGAGCTTCACCCAAAGGTTTCTCCTTCTTTTTAGACATGGACTTGTTCTTCGTGGGTGGAGTAGTAAACTTTGAATAGTCATGCAATTCATTGTTTGGATCAATCTGAGCAGAAGTAACTTCAATCAAATCCACTGGTTGAGGTACCAAGTGAATATTTTCTTCCTTAGACTTCTCGGAACTCTGATCCTGCTTGTATAAGAAATTTAGCAATGTCGGTGACAAATTGCAATTCTTAACTTGTCTTTTCAACTCCAAAATCTCTAATTTCAAGTCATTAGTTTTCTGTTGACCTTCAAACACCTCTTGTTGTGACTTAATGAACTTTGCATTGAGATCATCATATTCATAAGTCTGTAACTTCCTGATCTCACATTCTGCAAACAGTTCTTGAAGAACACTTTCTATCTTCTGTTTGTAGATCTCAACATATTTTGTTAACAATTCATTCTTGTCTCTGTAAAGAACAATTTCATCTTGAAGCATAGAGATCTTATTTTGAAGCTTCTCAACGGTAACAGCAGTTTTTGCAATAAGAGCAGTAGCCTCTTCATATTTTTGCTGAACCGGATAACTCTTCTCAAACAGATTCTCAAAATCTTGAGCTACGTCTAACGCTTCAGCTTTTGCTTTCTCACATTCTGCAGCCAATTGAGCCTTTTCTTTCAAAACATCTTCATGAATATGAACCAACTCATAATACTTCTTTTGAAAATCCTCCAACTCTTTCTTTAACACCACAATTTCTTCAGTTGAAAGTTGGCGATGTTGTTCAAAACTTACAACCTGCTGAAGCAATCTTTTACACTTAAGACATTCAAACTCGTCAACCTTTGAGCTTGTAGAAACTTTAGGTAATTCTTCTGGTATCAAAGATACACTTGAAGAAGTATCAGACTCAGTTAAAAAGCTATCATCATCAGCATGCTGAACAGTTAATGCAATCGAGATTGGAGTATGATTCTTTTTAACTACTGAATCTGCATTCCAGGTAAATTCATCTGGATGCATAAATGTATCAGTCCAATCATGAGCAAGAGTAGCAGATTTCTGTTCAACCTTTGCAGCTTTATCTGATGGATGGAAAACTAAATGTGCATGTTGACCATTCTACAATTTACTTTCTGCAGAACTTGGACATTCACGAGCAAAGTGACCATAAACTGAACACTTATAACATTTCACCTTAGATTTGTCCAATCCAATGTTCCCTTCCTGATTCAGTCTCTTCTTACCAGTTCTATTGAAAAATTTCTTTGTTCTAACGAACCAACATAGCATATTGCCAATTTAGATCCATTTCCTCTAAATGATCATAATCAATCTGATCGTAATTTTCATTTGCTAACTCAACATTACTCACAGAACCAGTGATAACACAAAAGTATGAAGACACTAATGCAGACATCAACGCATTATAATCATCGACAGTTTGAACAGACAATGCACTTTGAGTCGAAGAACTTGGAACTTATACAGTACAACCAGCAGAGGAATAACTTGGAATTTCAGATTTACCTGCCAGAAATGCTGTAGGAGGAGCAAAACTAAGAATATTAGACTTCCCAGCATTCGTTGTAGAATCATTTTCACCATGATACACTGCAGGATTCTGAAGTTGTGTAGGAAGTTATTTATTCACCATTAATTCCATATCTCGAGCCTGAATTCTTTGAACCAAATCGTTGAAAGACAATCCTGAAAAATCCTTATCGTGAGTAATCATCATCACATAATTCTCCCATTTTTCAGGCAAAGCTTCCAAGATCTTTTCTTTCATATCAACCTCTTCTTTAGTAAGATTCACCAAACGCATTTCACTCATTAGATGAGCGAATCTTGCAATCAGATTGGGAATCGTTTCATTTTGATAATGCTTAAAACTATCAAACTCTTTCTTCAAAACCTTTTGTCGACTTTTCTTATATTGGTCATTGCCTTCACATTATTTTTCCAACGCATCCCATAGACTTTTTGATGTGTAGTTACCAGCAAATTGATGCAGTAACTCTTTAGGCAATGCCATCGTTAACGTACACATACGCCTTTTTCTCAGCTTGATAAGCTTTCTTTTGTTCAGATCATATTTTTCTTTGAAGAATAGGTTCACCAGTTTCATCTTTAGGGTAAACATATTGCTCAGTGAAAGCTAACCACATATCAATGTCATTTGTATCGACAAATGCTTCAAATCGTTTAACCCAACTATGATAATCTTCCAATTTTAGCAATTTGGGAACTTTCTGACTTGTTCCGATTTCATTATCATAATTCATCATTGTTTGCATCGTAGCCTGAACTGAATTTTGAATAGCCGCGAACGCTTGAAAATCAGACATTTCGAAAAATTGGTTACCGTTCACTCCGAACCTCATCCGAACCTCCTCCGAGCTGCCTCCGAACTTATTCCGAACTTGACAACGTCGAACTCTCTCCGAACCAGACCTTCGGAAGAACAAAAACCAAACAACTCCGAATTATCATCGAACTTAGTCCGAACGCTGACCGATCCCTCACCGAACTCTCACCGAACCAATATAAAGACCGAACTCCGTCCGAACCTCAAGTTCGGAGTGGTTATGCCGAGCTTGTCCAAACCTCAAACGAGACAGATTACACTCGACCTCATTTTCTCGATTTTCAACGTTTTTTTACAGGAATTTTCGACAGGATTTCAAACAAACTCGATAGAAACGATCTAGAAACAGATTTTTAACGAAGAGCACACTCGAGACGATCAAACGAACTAAAAAATGATTGATATTTTCGCAAAAACGTGAATTTGAACTCAAAACTCCGAAAAACACTGATTTCCGACTAGTAGAGCAAACCAAATGCTCTGATACCACTTGAAAGTGCGTGAGCGTGCGGATCTTCTACGTAGTCGTAATGAAATCAATGTAAACGTGTAAAACACAGAGAGTAAATACAAATGAGACTTGTATTAACCACAGAGATAACCACAGAGTACACTTAGAGAATATGACACGGAAGCTTAGACTCTTATAGAAAACAATACAAGACACACATATTTATAGGACTGAAATACGACCGGACGAACCTGAGGTTCGGCCACACATTCGGAGCCGTCCAAACTCAAGGTTTGCTGGGAGTTTGGACCTCAGCTATAAGGTGTGATCTGTCTTGTATTCGATACTTCACATGACGATCAAGGACCATATATCAACAGAAGTTAGTAAAAATTATGTCATCAGACTGACGAGATCGCCAAGAACAAATGGTGAAATCGCCAAGGTCACTTGGTGAGGTCGCCAAGAGCATTTTTCCAGATCGCCAAGGGTTATGCCAAGTCGCCAAGGCAATCTGGTGAGGTCACCAAGCTTGGTGAGGTCGCTAAGCTTGGTGAGGTCACCAAGACTAACTCAAAATCATCAAGTACACTCATAAAACGTCAAGAATCATTATTGAACCATTAAGGGTTGTTATTATTAAGACATATTCAATTATTAACATTAGCCAAGTAAATTGTCATAAAATGACACAGAATATGGATCCAGACTTTCACATCACCTTAGAAATGTACTAGGGCAAATTCCTCAATATCAAATATCAACACAAGTTATGACATTACATATGAATCATGCAAAGCATCAAATACTTGAAGGATTAACACAAACATCAAGAGAATTGTCCAAGTACAAAATACAATTTAAAGTGAAAGATTTACAATTTGAGCACAAACACTAAGAATGCTATGTTTGAGTTGCCACCAACCCTATAAAGATCTTACACATGACCATGAAACATTACCTCATTAGAAAAAAACAATGTACCCATTAGTAAGAAATTGATTATTAAGGCCTAAATTGCAAAGTAACCATGATCTGATGTATAGTTGTAGGTTGCCCCATAAAACCTACATCCAAATAAACCAAAACATAATTAAAGATTATTTCCGATTACAAAAGGCTTAGCAATGCTTCGCATATATGCCGATCCAGAAAAGTTAACATGTGTTTCATACATATTAGTTTTGGGAATGTTCTTGTATTGCTGAAAATCTGTACTCAAATCAAACACATATAAATCAACAAGTTTGCAAATATTCTTATTTATAGATCTTTCTAAGCGTGATGAATACTAAAATGTGTAACATAAATGTGTAACGAAAATGGGAGAACTGATGCATTCATTTGCTAAATAGGTTGCAGCCAAAATAGTGTGAACTAAGCCAAAACAGCCGAAACTGTGAATACAAGCCAAGTGTACTAAAACAGTTTGAAATTATGAATGTGAATACAAACAAAAAATGTGCACCTTTGTTCAAATTTTGTAGTAACTTATTAACAAACAAAAAATGTCCACCTTTCTCCAAATTTAGTAGTAACTCCAAGTTAGAGATACACATTGCAAACAAAATGAAGATGTGACATCAGATGCCACATGAATATTTTTAACAGAAATAAAATGAGAATTGCAAACAAAATAGGAAATTGAAAACATCACTTTGACTAATAAAAAGTCAATGAAACCATAAAATATAATTTGGAAACACACATAAAGTTTTTTTAAACATAATCAAACAACAGTGCACAAAATATGATAACACAGTGTACAAAGTATGATAAAAGACTAAAATCAGCTACGTGATACCTGTAAATTGGCATTAGCATCCTTTCCCTATATAATCCTAAAAAACCATGTCCTTTATATTGGCCAAAATTATTGTTTTCTTTTGCTTGTAACAAACCTGTTGAAAAAAAAATGATATTTGTGAGTCTGTGGGTGAACATAGTATGCTTCTTATCCATGCAAGATTTGCTCACTTAAATTTTTAAAAAAAAAGATAATATCAAGTTATCTATGGTCCATCCGAGCATTATCAAACTCCCAAGTGACCAGAATAATAGCAAACTCATACAGATATGAATATGGATGTGTCTTGGTGTGTACAACAACCGCTCGTGGAGGGTAGTTTGCGTTTTGGTGTGGGTTATAACGGGACAGTCATAAGGGTGACAACGTGTACGGTTATGGTTATGGGCCATTGTTGGTACCTCACTTGGTACTTATTTCAGTGGAGTGTCCAAGTATTTATTTCTTTTCAGTGAAGTGTATGGTTATGGTTAAAACAAAGCTGTTCTTGAGCTATAACACCAAGTTGTTTCACCAAATTTTTTGTACTATCAAGACAACACCAACAAAATCAAACTTAAATAAAAACTCATTCAAGAAGTATGATACAATAAAATTAGGCAACGTACTTGATTAATTGGTAATAATGATGACCCAAATGGCTAGTAGCTAGTTCCTTAACTATCTAGACCATAACAAAAAAAAGGTTAGCTTTTTCTTTCAAAACGGAAATTGATTATATAATAAAAATAACTTGCATGCATCAACTATCCTTCTATTGTCCCCTGATCATGGATGTCCACTTTTTGAAAGTAAAAAACACACCTGATTTTACTTGGCTAGCTGCTCACCTCGGAAAGGGGCAGCTGTTTTTGTATGACCAGTGGTAAGACCAATCGACAGATTCTTGAGGAGTCTTGCCAAATGATATGTCGATGAGAATGTTAAAACGTTATGCAAAATGATATAAACATGAGAATGGAAGCATCAATAAATACATAATAAGTCTAGTAGTAAAGACATGTAAATTTCTTTTGTTAAAGGGTGTAGAAACCACGATAAGGAAATTAGACACAAACATAGTACATGGGGACCAAACCCACCCATTTCACCACATCTACAGGTTGAAAACTTATCGAGAGTAAATCGCCATGTTGAAATTGGTTTTCTTAGCGAGGCTCAAAATAGACTACACTGGGCCAACCTGCAAACACCAGTTTAGCAGGGTCATATTCAAGCTATCCAATTAGCTTATCAAAACCGAAGATAATGTTTCTAGCCTATGTACAATATATGAATGATAACTATTAATTCTGCAGTTAGGTGATTTGAAATAGTCTCATAATATTCAAATTAACCATGTTCTTTTCTAAATAATTTTAAAACTATAAACAATAACTTAACATTAACTAAATAAGGAATATAATTATCCTAAACAACAGGTCTTCTAAAAGTAAACACACTAATAAGACACTCTATATTTATAAACCTAAAAACTATAAACACTACCTTACTTGCAACAGTCGTCCACCCCTAAACAAAACTTAAATAACTAACAGAAGAACAACTACATAAAGAAAATTATAAAACATATAAATGTACCTATGAGACACCAATATTAGAGTATATATGCTTCCAAGGCCCTAAGATCAGCCAATATAAGATCTTTACCAGATAGTTCTGTAAAAGGAAGAAAAAATAATGTCAACAAAACATCAAAAATCCTGGAACATAATGTACTTTTGTATCCTAGTTTTTTAATAACATCTTTCATCATTCAAATGAGAACAAAACGAAACTAATTTTAAGAAGTTTCAGTTACCAATGATAATATTCATCACATATGAAGTAGATGTATGTGGTAAAAGTTAATCATATACACCACAAAAGATATTATGATTTAACAAAGCGTTTTTGGAGATAGAAAGCTCTGGTTGATCCACCTAAATTTAAAAGTTAAAGAAAGAGCAGTGAGTATATACCACGTGATTCTAAAATTTGCATCTTTTTTACCTGATATTGATGAGTAGACATAGATCTGTAAACGATGATCCATAATCGCTGAGTATACTAAGAGAAAATAACCCAAACCTAGAAATTGAAGCAGTAATTCACTAACTAAACATAAAACGTATTTAGCTAACCTTTTATTACGAAGTAGCTTTAGACACGTAGTACCAGTATATTCATTCAAACCCACAAGAACACACAGATTGCAGCATCAAACACACCGAACTGTAAAAGAATGTTATGTTTTCGTGTTTCAAAACAAAGAGAAGAGAGGGTGCAATATACGATGTAACAAAAATTGGTCAACATACCTGTTCAAGAAACATATTAAGTCTAAAACTTGTGTCGAGTGTATTCGTAAATACGAAAATTTTCTTTTCAACAAGAACCAAGTTTAAAAGTGCAAGAATGTGGAGAAGCGTATCTTAGTCGTTGTATTTGTCTAAACATAAAAAGTAGTGAGGAGCAAAAGGATATATAATATATGAAACAAAAATAAAAAGATTAGTGGATAAATAAAAAAACTATAGCTCTTACCCCAAATTGCTGAACGTATATAGGGACAATGTCATCCTTTCCATCACCAACTTCTGGTAAAGTAAGAATTTAGGGGTTGTGCAAATAAAGCTTCTTTGGATTAACCATGTCCAACGGGAAATCCTTATCGTTGTACATCTTATCGGAACCCTTTAAAAGATAATTCATGAAAAACCGTAAGACGGATCTTACTAAAGGTTTGCTTGATTGTAGAGAGAACACGAGACGTAAATAATAGTTTGTTTTATTAAAATCACAAAGACTCAATTACAAACTCTTTCTGAAGCTCTCTGGAGAAACACACTCAAAAACACATAGTTAAGAACTGGTCTCTCTCACTCCTTCTTCACATTCAAAGTAAAAGTTCCTATATATAGACGTCTGGTCCGTTCTCCGTCCGAACCTCAGGTTCGGACCTAGTTCGACCGGCAGCTTAAACTTGTCTTGAATCTTCATATCGTCTCGTTCAGATACTTCACATGACGTACATATTATGTATCAACAAACTCCCCCTCGTTATGTGCAGTATCTGTTCGCCAGTTAAAACATATTCTTTGAACAAACTCCTCCTCAACTTGATGGTAGCTTGATCTTTGAATACTTGACGATGAACAGTTTCTTTCATCTTTATCAACAGCTTCAGAAGACTTGAAGTTGTGATGAACTATTTCCTTTGAGTACCTGGCCAACATAAATAATCTTGGCACAAAACTTCTCTTTGAGAATCCAAGATATAAATTTTGAAAATGTTTTTCGTATCTTGTGTCGATCAATCGAAAACAAATAAGAAGTAAAATCTTTTTGACTTTTATAAAATTTATATCAAAACAAACCTAAAATCTTTTTGATTTTTCAAACTTATGCTAAAACACACCAAAAATCTTTTTGTACTTTTCTAAAATAAAATGTAAATGCAATGCAGAAACAAACTCTATTTTTAGTATTATGTGAGAAAGATCACGACACAAGATCATATCAGACATAACGCATCTAGCACATTTCAATTTCGGTCTTAATCAGCATGCATGCCAAGATAATCGCAAATACAACATTGATTGTTTATTTCAGCATGCACCAATCATATTTATTGTTTTCAGATATGCTTGAGTTAAATTTTATCATGCACTGATAACTCGGCCTCTACTCTATCAGAAATACTAGCAAATCATCATGTTTATCATATAGAAGTAACTTTTATTCGAGATTTAAACATCCTTGATGAGTCATGCAAAAATAAAGCAGAACCTCAAATACCCAACAATCAGGTCGGTCTTGTGGACACGCAGAGAAAGCCCAAGTATTTGAGAAAATAAGAAAGCAAAACAAGTTGAAGTTGTATAATCCAACAACAATCAGGTCGATACTTCCGTATACGCAGAGAAAGTCCGATTGATTATACGAAACACCAAATAAAATAAAGCAGAACGTCAAATGAACAATGATCAGGTCGATCTTTCGATACGCATAGAAAGTCCGATCGTTTGACAAAATAAAGAAAATCAAACAAGTTTAAATCTTTGCAAAAAAACACATGTATAAACAGTGACTTCTCATTTTGAATTTCACACTTATTTTTCTTTTTGTGTTATGAAATATGCATCAAGATGTTATCCACATGGTCAAGCATTAGTATTTATTGTATATCACATCTGAATACTTTCTGATTTGCCGAGCCTACCAAGCACACCAAACAATGATCTTATGGCTCTTTCATCTACTTTATTCATGAGTCAGATACCTAAGTCAATGTACCATCATTTCCCAATGATCAATTTCTCACAATTTTATATTTTGCATGTATTCACCTTCCTTCATTATATATTTGGCATGTATTCACCTTCTCCCCATAACATGCATCTTCTCAATTACTTCCCCTTACTTACAATTCTCCCCCTTAAAATGAAAACTCTGTTTTTGGATTTTCATTGTACACAAAAACAAGACTCTATTTTTGGGGTTTTGAGAGAAATTTGGAAGCAAAGAAAAACGATCAATCAACACGGATAGTTTGCAGATTGAGAATTCAGAAAATTTGCAGGTTAAAAAGATGTATCATGAAACTTAAGTTAAGAATAATACTCCTCCATCAAAAACTTTGCAATCGTCGATAGGTCTTCTAGAAGTACCTGCACACTGGTCAAACTAATTAGTCCAAAAATGACCCGAAGCGAATCGCTTCTGGTCGACCAGTGTCCTTATTTTGCTTAGAAACCACCTTAGGTTTCCATTGCTGTTGTTTTGGTAATTCAGTTTTTGATGAAACAATCACAGGTGACTGTGATGATGAACCTACACTTTGAACCTTTGAAAACAGTGGAACAAAACGTTTTTGTTTATGAAAGAATGTAGGTCTAATGTCATCAAAAACTCTGCACTGTTCATCAAAGAACTTTGTATTGGCAGGTTTACCAAAAACTGGTTTCTTATGAAACCCTTGGGGTGAATCAGCAGGTGATGGACAATCCTTTGCCATATGCCCGAGTCGGCGGCAACTATAACTTTGTCCCACTTTTGATGTACATGCGAAGAACACACATGAATATCTCGAACATGATCAGAATGAGAATCATATACCTGATGCCTGTGATCATGTACCCATTTGGATGTAGGGCTTTGAGATTGAGAACTTTCAGAAGAAACTTGAGCTCTCACAAAAACTTCAGAAATCTTTCGAGCATCAACATAATGAAGTGGAAATTCTTTGTCATAAAATAATTGATCCGAACCCTTGAGTTTGTAAAACCGCTCGGGTTGAACTTTATCAGCTTGAAAAACTTCCTTCTTCACTTGTGTCATCTTTAATTTCTTCAAATCTTGAGATGATGATGCTGGAACCTTCTCAGCTTTGTCTTTCATCCCGTGAAAACCCAATCCTGCATGCTTTCCAGAAATCTTCTCCTCAGGTGTAAAATGTCCATTCTTCACTAAACGAGAAAATTTAGCTTTCACTTCAGTTACATTCTTTTGATCATAAAAAATCTTTTCATCAAACGCAGGTTGAGACTGAATCTTGTCACTTGAAGTAGCCGACTTCTCATTATCAACAGAATATGAACCAGATACAAACTTTGGAGCAGGAGAAACTGCAGATTTCTTTTCCTTCTTTTTCTTATTCTTCATGTTCTTCTTCTTTGGCACAACTTTCTCATCCTTAACAGTAGATGCTGAAACCTTTGAATAATCAAAATCATCAGCTTGTTCTTTCTCGTCTTTGAAGGCTTCCTTGATCTGAGCAGGAGGCGAAGCTGTTTTATCAAACATCTTTCCAAAATTCCCATCCTTAGTAAGAAAACTTGTAAACACTTGAGAATTAGAGACATTGTTCAGCAAGCGATTTGCATCAATGACTTGAATTTTGAGATCAGAAATTTTCTGTTGAGCATCAGCTAACTCCTTCTCAGTAGCTATTAACCTCTTTGCAACTTTATGAGTTTCATATTTTTGCATCCGAAGGTTGTCAAGTCCTTCATGTAACTCCTTCTTCAATTTATCCTCATTGTGTTTTTGAATTTCCAGATTTGCTTTTTGAACTTTACTGACACTAACCAACTCCCGCTTCTCATCCAACAACTTTTCCATGTCAACTTGATATACGTCAATCTTAGCAGCAGATTCTTTAGCATTCTTTGTAAGCCAATCAAGTTTAATTTTGGATTTATCAAACAAATTCTGAAAATCATTAGCAGTATCGTCTGCCTCATCCTTCCATTTCTTGACTTCTTTCACCAACTCATTCCTTTCTTCACAGATCTTAACTTTTGCAGCTTCAACATCCCTTTTATCTTGTTTAGAAATTTCTAAAACATCATTCAGCAATTTGATCTCTTTAAGCAAATATTCATTCTTCATACCCAATTCCCTTTAGAAATTCCCAACTCCGAACTAATCATTTTTAAGTCAGAAGAAACTCTCTTGACTTCTTCAACCAAAACTTCTTTTTCTTTCATCAAGGCTTCAATTTTAGACTCATATTTTTCATTCTCAGCAGCGTCATATGAACTCGAATCAGAATAATAATCATCTTGGTCATGTGTGACAATTAATGCTGATGTATCACATTCAAAATGTTGACCCCAATCATAAACACCATCATGTTGAGCCGTCAAGGATGTTGTCTTGCTTGTGTTACTAGTATATGGTTGAGTAAAACCAGGCTGGGATGATTGAGTAAAACCAGGCTTGCTTGCATGAGCCTGTTGACAGTCTTTGGCAAAATGTCCAAGCTGCGAACATTTATAACATTTTAACTTAGACTTGTCAAAACCCAATTTATCACCAAAAAGATTTCTTCCATGTTTCTTGGAAAATCTCTTCGATCTTTGACATAACATAGCATACTGCCAAGATATATCCAATTCAGTTAGTTGATCATCATCAAGAGCATCAAGATCATCACTGGTTAACTTTGCATCAGCAACATTCTTAAGAATTGAACCAAAAGATGATGAAATCAAGGCAGAAATCATTTTAGCACAATCATCTATTGATTCAGCAGAAAAAACATTCTGATTTGAAAGATTTGGAATTGTAAAGCTACAACCCCGTGACGACTTGTTATCAGAATTATCATAAATTCCAGTCAAGAAAGCTGTACTAGGTGCAGAACTCAGACTTGGTTTAGCTTTAGCATTCATGCTTGCCGTATTCTCACCGTGATACAATTTAGGATTTTGCAAAGTAGCAGTTGACTTCTTTGAGTTTAACATTTCCATTTCTCGAGCATGAAGTTTTCCAGTAAGCCCGTGAAATATCATTGTAGAATAATCCTTGTCATGAGTGAGCAGCAAAACATAATTCTCCCACTTTTCAGGTAAAGCTTCCATAGTCTTTTCTTTCAAATCAACATCAGATTTCTCAATACCAACTATCTTTAATTCACTAATTAGATGTGAAAATCGTGAAACGAGAGCAGTAATGTTCTCATTTTCATAGTTTTGAAAATTATCAAATTCTTTGTACAACTTTTTTTTTCGACTCTTCTTGTAATCATCATTACCCTCACATCTTGCTGAAAGAGCATCCCACAATTGCTTTGATTTCTTACAAGTGCTGAATTGATGTAACAATTTAGTAGGTAAAGCCATTGTAAGATAACCATAAACTTTCTTTTCAAGCTCATAACTTTTCCTTTCAGCAGCATCAAAATCTTGAAGTTCCTTATAATCTCCTTCTTCAGTTGGTCGTTCATACAACTTTCGAGTCGGAATCCATAGATCAATATCATTTGTGCTGATGTATGCTGAAAATCATTTCTTCCAATTTTGATAATCTTCTAGCTTCAACAATTTAGGAACTTTCTGACTTGTTACGATTTCATTATCAAAATTCAGCATGGTCTGCATCGCACTTTGCATTGCAGCAAACGCTTGAAATTCCGACATTGTTTGAAAAATTTTAAATTCTGCCGGCCGAACCTGCTCCGAACCTATCACTAACCTCCGAACTCTGTCCGAACTTAAAACCAAAGTCCGAACTCTGTCCGAACTTGCTCCGAAACAAGATCAATAGTCCGAACTCCTAAGTGACTCCGATCTAGCTCCGAACCTTGAATCATTCCGAACCTTGACCGAGACAACTCCGAACTCTCATCGAACGTTCACCGAACTCGAAGTTCGGAGCAGTTACTCCGAACCTGACCAGGTACCTCCGAACCTCGACTTCATTTTTAAAAAACGCTCGAAAATGGACTGATTTTGACGAAACTCGTTACTGTGGATCAGAAAAACCGATAGAAAATGGTTTAGGAACAGATTTAACAGCAAAAACTTGATAGAATTGATGAACAACACAGAAACAAACACGAGAATCACGAAAAACGCTTCAAAAATCCGAAAATAGCAACCACAGATCAGTAGAGTGAACCAGAAAGCTCTGATACCACTTGAAAATGCGAGAGCATCGGATCCTCTACTCGATCTAGATAATCGGACATCGAAACGTAATTAACCGATTGATTTATTGATCACAATGAACAATTACAATCAGTAAAACACTCAGAATACAGACACATAGAACACTCTAAGAAACACACACTTAGCAGTAATCTCGCACGCTCAGAACTAAAAATTAGAAAGACCAAACAACTATTTATACCCAGCTGGCCGATCTCTATCCGAACCCCAGGTTCGGCCAGTCCGAACTCCAGGTTCATACAAGGTTCGGCCAGACCTAATTTGACTTGATCGTGTACATTGCTTGATACTTCACACGACGCACATATCAGGTATCAACAATTCATCCATTTGTCAGACCTATCAAGAACAGCAGACTAGTTCTTGACTTCTGATTTTTCAGATTGACCCTGTGATGGTTTTGAAGTGGAACCCTTGTCAAAATTTTTACCTGGTTTAGATCCAGTGTGGACTTCAAAACCAACACCACCTTTCTTTGCCTTCTTACCAACAACTGATTTTTCCACGAGCAGTCATTTTCTACTCATATGTGCTTAATTTGGAAAGCTCAGATTTAATTTCTCCGAATTTGTATTTTAAGATAAGCTCATCCTGAGTGGGTTTGGAAACAAGTTTGACTGACTCAGGCTCGGTTTCAAAAACTAAATCATCTATTTTGTCAAAATCGGACACATTATAAAACAGATCTTCAACCTCAAGATCAAGAGCAGATTTATTTGTAGATTGCTTATCAGTTTTGGTGGGTGATTGTGATGTAACAGATACTTCCTTTTTGTACGAAGTATAATCACAATTTTCATCAATTGGAACACATGATGGGCTGTTTGTGTATTACCACAGGGGCATGAACTAGTTTAAGATTATCCGACCCATTTGCTTTTTCAGAATTGTAAAGAAAATTTGTGAATGACAATGGAACTTTAAAGGTATCAATCTTATTTGTCAATTCAAAATTTTCAATTTTTAAGTCAGAAACAATCTTTTGATGAGTTGCCAATTCTTTTTTTGTTGTCACGAGCATCTCTGATTCCCCAGAAAACTCATACTTTTGTATACGCAATTGCTCGTGAATAGATAACAGTTCCTTCGTGGTACTCTCCCATCTAGTTTTGTAAATGTCCATATCAGCCTTGGTCACAGAAAGTTGATCTAACAGATTGGTTTTCTCATCTAAGAGATCACCTTTGACCATAGCAAATGAATCACAATTATCACAAGAAGTGGAAGAAGATACCTTCGTAGTATCAGCCATAAACGCAACAACAGATTCCTTAAGATTATTTCTTTTTAATGCTCTATTCTCTAGCTTGAGACTCTTGTTCTTGTCAGACAATTTCTTCATTTCTTCTTGTAATGCAATAATTTTATCACTTGCATCCAAAGCAGACCTGTGTGCTTTCTCATATTTCTGCTGAAGTGGATAACTCCTTTGAAATAGAGCTTCAAAGTCGTTTGCAGTGTCTTGCGCTTCAGCTTTTGCAGTTTCACATTCTTTCATCAAAACCTTTTTTTCTTTTGTCAGAACTTTTAACTCCTTCTTTAAAAGCAAGATCTCATCAGAATCATCATGTTTATGTATGTTGTTTGCCATAAAAGCAAACTTTTCTTTGAGCAACTTTTGAACATCCTCGAATGATTCGGTAACATCATTTGCTTCATCTTCTTCCATGGTAGATTCAGTCATAGCGTCTTCGTCCTGCACATGTTTCACAATCAAGGCAAATGAATCAGCAAATTGATTACCCCAATTATAAGTTTTGTCTTCTTCAGACACTAAAGCTTTCATATTATCAGATTTAAGGTTTGAGAAGAACTCTTGAATTTTTGACACTGTTGTTTCCAGAATCATTTATCTTTGAAGTGTACTTTTGATACTCTTACTTTTTGGGCTGAGAACATTCTCTTGCGAAATGGCCAAAATTCGAGTAGTTATAACACCTCACTTTTGATTTATCAAAACCGATACGACCACCCGAATTGAGATCGTTTCGGCCAGTTTTTTTAAGAAATCTCTTCACCCGTCAAGCTAGCATTGAAAATTGCCAATTAATATCCATAAGCTCCAAGTCATCCGGGTCGACTTGATCATAGTCTTCTTCAGTCAATTCAGCATTACTTACTTTTGCTGTTATGACTCCATAGTAAGATGAAATCAATGCCGATACCAAAGCCATATAATCTTCCAATGTTGTAACAGACATAGCCATCTTGCTAATATTCACCATATTGCTTGCTGGTATTGACACATTACGTCCTGAAGATCCATAGCTTGACTCATAACTTTCTGAATTTGACATATTTCCCGAATTTGACATATTTCCAGATACATTGCTAGCCACAAAAGCAGTTGCCGGAGCAGACCTTGTAGCTTTCCCAGATTTACCTGATATAGTTGCAGCATTTGAACCATAGTAAACATCAGGATTTTGAACCTCAGCAGGTGTATTGTTAACATTCTTCATCTCTAAGTCTCTAGCTTGTAGTTTTCCCAACAACTTCACAAAAGTCAATGTTAAGTACTCCTTATCATTTGTAAGCATCAAGACATAAGGTTCCCACTTTGATGGAAGTCCTTCGAGTAATTTTTCTTTTAATTCATCATCATCTTTTTTTGATTTAAACGGTATCCATTTCAGACAAAAGATGACAATATCTTGAAATTAACTCAGGAACACCTTCTCCATCATAGTGTTTGAAATTATCAAACTCCGTCTTCAAAACCTTCTTTTTACTCTTCTTATACTGATCATTTCCCTCACATCTTTCTTTCAAAGCAGTCCACAAATCATTCGAATGTTTACACATTTTAAATTGATATAGCAGTTCCTTTGGTAAAGCTTGTGTAAGAATTCCATAAGCTTTATGTTCTCTTGTGTAATCTGTCTTTTGTAGCACATCCAGGTTCCTTTGCAAAATAGGTACATTATTTTTATCAACAGGATAGACGTACGGTGCATCCATTGCAATCCATATATCACAATCCGTAGTCCTGACATAGGCTTCAAACCTTTTCTTCCAGTTAGGATAGTCCTCAAGTTTAAACAACTTGGGAACCTTTTCACTTGTCCCATTTTCGTTGTCATAGTTCAACAATGTCTGCATTTGTGATTGAATCGCGACAAATGTGTGTAAATCTGACATTTTGAATTTCTTGAAAACACAGTTTATCTGAACTATATCCGAATTCAAACAGTTGTCCGAACTGTATCCGGACCAGATGCGAACTCAGAAAGTCAGGCAAACAGCAACCGAACTCTTCCGAACTATTGTTTTTCCAAACCTTACCCGAACATCATCCGAACTCAAAACCAACAGAACACCTTCCGAACTTCAACCTATGAACAGTACCCGAACTATTTCCGAACTCTATCCAAACACGACTTCGGTTAATCAAACAGAAGCCGAACTCTATCCGAACAGAAGCGAACTAGAACTTTTCAATTGAACTGAAACGAACATCAGGCGAACTCAGGTTCGGAGCGGTTACTGGGGCGAACTTTAGTTTGGATGACGGCTATTTGGCAGACGTACAAACTCTCAGAAAATGACATTTTCGAGCAAAAATCGACTCAATCAAAACTGTTAGACACGAATATGAACATTTTGAAGTGTATAGTGTGTAGAAATGTTCAGAAGTTTGAAAAACGGATGTTTTTTAGATGAAAAACACGAAGAAAACACCAAAACTCTTTGTTTATCGACACAAAAGATGAGTATCAAGCTGATCAATCACCAGATAGCTCTGATACCACTTAAAAGAGCTTGGAGCGCGTGAATCGTGATCAACTCATATCAGTTGTGTAAACAAAGTAATCAAACTTAAAGGTAAATAACTCAATCTTGTATTGCACTCAATATCAGAGGTTACAAGACTCAAAGAAAACCATCAAAGTAGGGGCACAACTGCTAGGAAGATGGAAGACTGCTCTGAAGGAGCTTCTGCTCAAAAACATAGATGTCTTTGCTTGGCAATGCAGCGACATGGAGGGGATACTGGCGAAATACATAGAGCACCATCTCAACATCCTGGAAGGGACAAAGCCAGCCAAACAAAAGTTCAGGAGCTTATATCCCGAGCATGCCACTGTTGCAAGTGAAGAAGCAAAAAAGCTGATCGTTGCGCGCATAGTGAGAAAAATACAGTACCCAGAATGGGTAGCAAACCCCGTCATGGTGAAAAAGCCAGACAGAACACTCAGGATGTGCATGGACTTCTCTGATCTCAACAAGACGTGTCCAAAAGACTGCTACCCTTTGCCGGAAGTTGATGCAAAATTTGATGCACTAGCCACCTTTCTCCTTAAATGCTTCCTAGACGCATATAAGGGTTACCATCAAATTAGAATGGCCAGGGGGATGAAGAGAAAATAGCATTTCACACCCCTGACAGCACATACTGCTATATGAAGATGCCCTTTGGGCTAAAGAATGTCGGAGACGTACCAACGGCTGATGGATTGGTTATTCCAAGATAAAATAGGCAAGGACCTAGAAGTATACGTGGACGACGTCGTTATATAAAAGCAAGCATGAAGGGGATATGATCCAAGACATTAGGGAAACATTCGAGACCCTTAGAGAAGTCAACATGAAACTGAACCCCAGTAAATGCTCATTCGGGGTAGAAGAGGGAAAATTCCTGGGAGTGATAATCAAAAGGGATGAGATTCAAGCCCGTCCTGAGAAAGTTGAGGCCAACACCCGCCTCAGATTGCCAAGAACTTTAAAAGAAGCTCAAAGCTTGAATGGGCAACTGGTAGCCCTTGGAATGTTCATCTCAAGACTGGCCGACAAGACAAAGCCCCAGTAAACATGCTAAGAAAATGCCTGAAGAAAAATCAGTTTGTGTGGACACCAGAAGCCGATGAAGGGTTTAATAACATCAAGGCCTTCCTATGCGAACTACCAACGTTGGCCATTCCAAGTAAGCTCAGTACTACTAGTCGAAAGAAGCAAAGGACAGATACTGATCTATTTCTTATCAAGAACCCTTAAGGGCCAAGAAGAAAGATAGCCAGGTCCATGCAGATTTCTTAGTCAAAATACCCCCAGAAGAAGAGCTAAAAGATGGTCTCCCCTCAACGGTGAAAAGGGGGGGGGGGGGGCAGCCCCTTATCAGACCTGGAAGCTGTTTACTGACGGGGCTTCAAACAAAGAAGGTTGTAGGGCAGGACTAATCCTAACAAGCCCAAAGGGGAAAGAAATCCCAAGTGCTCTCAAATTCGACTTCACAGCCACCAACAACGAAGCAGAGTATGATGCCCTTCTGGCTAGCTTGTGAATGGCAAGAAAAAAGAAGGTCAAAAACCTAGAGGCATATGTTGACTCAATGTTGGTAGCAAGTCAAATAAACGGGATATACGAAGCCAAGGATGAGAAGATAAGTACCTCGAAAGGGTCAACCATCTCATCAAAGAATCTTCCTATTGCAAAGTAATCCATGTCCCAAGGTTAAAAAAAAAAACAGATGCCTAGCTTTAGTGTCATCCAAAGACCTCGACAAAGAAATAAAAGTAGAAAAACTTGTAGCCCCTTCCATCGAGGGAGAAGACATACTGGCCATAGAAAGAACATCCTGGATGACCCCCCCTCATAGAATACATATTTGAGGGAAAATTGATGATAGACTATGAAGAAGCAAGAAAAATCCAAGCAAAATCAACTCTCTATTGCCTTGAAGGCAACCTCCTATACAGATGGTCATACCTGGTTCCACTTCTGAAATGTATGAACGAGAGTGAAGCAGCTGAGGTAACAAGGGAAATTCATGCAGGGATTTGCGAATTGCATGCAGGCCCTAAGACAATTGTCTCTAGAGCTCAAAGGGCCGGCTTCTACTGGCCAGATATGTACAAGAGTGTAATTGATGAAATCAAGGGGTGCGATAATTGTCAAATACATGCACACATCCCAAGGCAGAACCTAGTACCGGTAAGCTCAGCGTGGCCCTTCTGGAAGTGGGGAACTGATATAATGGGCCCCTTCCAAGAAGCTCCAGGCAGAGCGAGATTCCTGGTGGTTGCCATAGATTACTTTACCAAGTGGATAGAGGCGAAGCCCCTCGCCACAATCTCAAGCAAGCAAATTCTGTGTTTCGTGTGGGAAAACATCGTATGCAGGTTTGGCATACGACAAACCTTGATAAGCGACAGTGGGACCCAATTCACATATAAAAAGTTCAGAAAATGGTGCTTAGAGCTTAGGATAGACCAAGTGTTCACTTCAGTGCCTCACCCACAGAGTAATGGACAGGTCGAAAGAGCAAACAGAAATATAGTCGAAGGCATAAAGGCAAGGTTAGGAAGGAAGGAGAAAAGTTGGGTGGAAGAACTCCCACACGTACTATGGGCCCACGGAACAACACCAAAATCAAGCACCGGATAAAGCCCTTTCAGTCTCATATACGGGACAGAGGCAATTATACCGGCAGAAATTAGAAGCCCTCTCGAGCGAACAAATATGCCCGAGCAGTAAAATGAGTTGGACCTACATCTTAACTTCAATCTCCTAGAAGAAAGAAGAGAAATAGCGGCCATCAAGGAAGCTGCTACAAAAAAAGGAGATGAAAAGACAGTACAACAAGAAGGTTAAAGGGGTAACTTTCAGAGCAGGGGACCTGGTGCTACGAAAAAATGAAGCCAGTAGACAAGAAGATTGCGGCAAGTTAGGACCAAGATGGGAAAGGCCTTACAAGGTCACATGGGCAAATGGGAAAGGCGCCCACAGGCTAGCCACAGTTGACGGGCTTAACATCCCAAGAACCTGGAACACCCAACAGCTGAAGAATTACTATTTATAAATTACCTTAATGTAATATCAGATAGTTATGCCTTGTATGTTGGGCAAATTTTATACAAGTAACTCGCAATATCTGATAATATATGACACCGATGAAGGGCCAAATTTTTAAAAAAATTTCCCTCAGTCGTCGAAACGTTTAAAACGCTAATAACACCTAAGACTAAAAAAATGAAGTTCAAAAAAGTACTAAGTAGAACGAATTTAAAAGGCCTCACAAGGGCCAAGTCCTCCAAAAGCCTACGGGCCAGCACATGCCGACCTTAATATTAAAGGCTAAAGCCTCTAGAAGACCTCATAAGGGTCACTTGGGCACCTTCTGAAGGAAGGATCATACCAAAGATAGAAAACCTTTCTATCCTTGAGAAAATGCTAAGCATAAAACCATTTGAAAAAACCTAAGGGGGCGCCCTTCAACAAGGTTAACGTCAAATCAAAAGGTATAAAGCACAAAAGCATAGACATATTTAGATTAAAAAAATATATAATGACAACGGCTAGTGGCCGCGTCAGCCAAATGTATACCCGCATAAGGGGCACAATACTTGTCTTAAAATATTATTACAGACTAGTTATAAAAAAATAAAAAGCTTCACTTAAGGGACATGAGTAGTAGGGTCTTCAATGGAGGTAAAATCATTAAATTCTTTAACAGACCACTCCGGGTGAGAAGTCATAGTGGCCAACACATCAAAGGATGCATTGGAAAACTTCCCACCAGCCTCCTGCATCTTCTCCTTGGCTGCTTCATCATAAAAAGGAGTTTCCTCCTTTGGAACTCCCTCAGCGGGAAAAATGATAACGAGCGGCAAGGCCAACCTGGTACCCTACAGTTGAACAAACATCAGCAAGTTCCTTGAGTAGGTCAGCATACTGAGAGGAGGAATGAACTCGCTTTACTGCCTTTGAAAGACCTTCGGTGATCAGCCATTGACGTTCCTTCTCAAGTTTGGCCACCCTGGCCCCGACAGCATCACCAGTAAGGGCTCCAATCTGAGCCTTTTAGCCTTCGATGTTCCTCCTCAAAAATCAGCTGCCTCAACAGCCGCATCACGCTCCATACCAGCAGTCTGGTAAAAGGAAGACATCCTTGCCAAAGCTTCCTGCAGGCAGGCAAGATAAACAAAAGTGAATACAAAAAAAAACCAAAATTTTTTTTTACTTGTTGTCCAGCAAACAACTTCTTCTGTTTTTCAAGGGCCACATCTCGGGCCTTCAGTTGTTGTTCCAGCTCCTCCATCTCCCTTAACCGATGGTTCGCCACACCAACCTCTACCTCCAACTACCAAATTTCTTCTTCAACTCATCAAGCTTCAACTCATCAGGTTTCTTCTTCAACTCATCAAGCTTCAACTGCTCTCCCTCGAGGTCCTCCAAATCCTTCAAGAATTTAAACTTATCCTCCAAAACCTTCTTCAGCTCCTCCTACTACTTGTCATATGCTGCCTTAAGCTTCCTAAACTGAACATCAGTCCAATTCAACCTCTTCTGGACCTCGGTACTCAGTTTGAAGGACTCAACCACGCTACAGGCAAAATGGGCATTCAACTCAGCAGTCTCAACAGCACTGGTCGTCCAACGCTCAGCAGGAGGAAGGGCCCTTCTCATAAACATGGTGCAAGCATCAGGCCAAGCAATTATGGTCCCTTCCTTGATGGCCCAGTCTGGAAGGTACGGAAGGTCCTTCGAAGAAGCGGTTAGCGGATCAACACCAACAGAGTCATAGGAATCAAACAAAGGCTCAGACTCGTCATTCAGAAAAGATTCTTGAGATTCTAGAAGTTGATCATAAGAAGGAAGACAATCAAAAAAGCTGGAAGGTCCACAAGTAAAAGGACCAAATAGCTCAATCAACCTAGCAAAACTGGCAAGAGTAGAATTGACAACCTTAGGGGGAGAGTAAGAAAGAGACATACCAGCATGAGTAGGGGTCTTAACCCTAGACTCGGAAAAAACTAGAGAAGCACTGGACGAAGGAGCAGGCTCCTTGAGCTTCACATCAGGAGAATAAAGAATAGGGAATGGAGTAGACGCTTCAACAACCGGAGTAGCATCTCCACAGATGGAGATGCCACAGTCTTCTTACCGCTTCTAAGGTTCAAACGAAGGGTGAGTTTCTTGGTAATTCCTACATCAGAGCTTAGAGGGGGCGCTTCTTGCTTTGTGGCTTCTGAGTGACAGAAATTCCTTCAAGGTTTGAAGGGTTAGCACTCGACGAAGCGCTGATTGTGTCAGATGCCCTCGCGGCACTGTCAACAGCGGCTGAGTCATCAGCAAAAGAAACACGGGGCCCAGAATGGCTAGCCCCCCCTTTCCCAGCAGGAACATCAGTAAATTCAAAACCCTTGCCTATATCCCAAGAATGGTGGATTTAATGGATGAATGAAGTTGTTGAGCATTTATTCCTCTACCATTGTTTTCTATTTTTTTTTTCTCTTTTTTTTTTTGAATTATAATTGGTCAATTTTAACTATTGTTACCAACAGACATCATCAGAGGTACTCGTTGCGAGATGTTATCCCTAAACTCGTACATTAGTATTTTGCCCGCGAGATCCAGAACAACATCAGAGGCACGCACCACGGGATACTATCCTTAGTTTGTACATGAGTATTTTGTCCCTTCACTCTAAAATATTAACCAATTTATTACCTAATATGCTCAATTATGGAAAGTTGGGTGATGCGTTACATTTTGGATATATTTATATTATCGAATTCCCGCATTTTTAACCAAGCTTTGATTATGTTTTATTGGATTTTGGTGCTTAATTGTGAAATTTATGAAAAACAGGTTTTGATCGGGTCGTTTGTTGATTTTGGTTGGAAACGCGGAAGAAGAGGCTTGGTGGTGAGCGGATTTGAGAGATAGAAGATTTTGAAGAATTTTTGTTGTTTTTACACTGATGAGGACTGCATTACATTTCATTCATACATGGCATGAGGTCCTCATAGTTCTGTCAGAAAAATGATGAGGACCGCATGGGTTCTCTTCAGTTTCAGTCATGAGGTCCTCATTGAGTTGTCAGGAAAGTGATGAGGACCGCATGGGTCCTTTTCGCACACTGCGCGCGGTCCTCATCGTCGACCAGATACTAAAAAACCCTCATAAACCCTTATAAAAAGGGGGGTGCCGTTTTTCTTGGGGAGAACTCTCCCAATTCGATCAGATCACATATTTTGAGGGTTCTAAGCACGATTTTGAAGAGATCAAGGCTAAAGGAGCAAGGAATTTGGAAGGAAAAGCTTGAAGAATTGAAGATTTCGGTTTAGATTCATCATCCTTCTTAGATTTCTTCCTAGATCTTGATTGTTTTGCCATGATTATCTCAGATTTGAGTTGTTTCATGCTTAGATTCATGATGTTAGGCTAGATTTCTTAGTACTACTTGGTAATGGATTGAATTTGGGTTTTTGTTGACTTTTACTTTGACTTTTCCATGTGAATTGATGTTGAGGCTATGAAATCTGATTTGGATTGATGGAATGATCATATTAGCATGTTTATCTTCTATTGTGATTGCTTGATGTGATTTGATTGCTTAGGATTGAAGAACTTCAACCTAATTTGTGATTTGATCATTGTTTGCTTTGACTTTCATTAGTCTTTGTTCAAATGCATGATAGGAGACCTTCTACATGATCTTGCAATTATGATTTGAGGCTGATCTTGCATGATATTTGTGTTGAATTGAATTGACCAATTTGTTTAGCACACTAGGTGGTTGTTTGACATTGTCGGTAGGTTAGAATACTTGAGAACTTAAGGTTTTGACCCGCTTGTACGTGTTAGGCATTGCTTAGGTTCCATTGACCCCAATTTAGATTTCTACCACGTTATAGGATCCATTTTGAGAGACCTCTCGAGTGGCTTGTGTTTCGTGTGAGTCTGATTTGCTTTGACCTAAGCGGTTTGACTCTTTAGCTTCAACAATCAAGTTAGCTTCCCGGACTTCATTTCAGGATTGCCTAGATAGCGAGGATGTGTCTATAGTCTTAGTTATCCCGGTAATTGTCTATTTGAGGGGAGTGTCGCATGGATTAGTCAGTTTAGAAGTCAACTTTAGACCCAGAGGATTCCTTACCAGGTAGTACCCTTTTTCTCATCTGAGTTTCACCTTAGATCCCGTTGCTTTGATTTCTTAGTTTTTCCAGTTACTTGTTTATTTGTTTCTTTACTTTGCTTAAATCATTACAATTGCATCGGTTAAATATTAGTTATGATACATTATCGGGAGTCTGATTACGCGTCCGTGGATTGATACTCGGTACTTATTGATACTATATTGCATACGACGGGTACGCTTGCCCTAGTGTGTGGTTTGGTCACTCAGTATTTACCATTTTTAACTTGACCGTTTTTATATATCCAAATCGACACATCAAGTTTTTGGCGCCGTTGCCGGGGACGCGTCAGCTTTCGAGACCTATCAGAGCTAGTAGTTTAGCTATTTACTTGTTTTCTGTTACTTGTGTTATTTGCATGTTTCTAGTATGTCTGCTTATTTCTGTGTTTACCTACGTGTTAGTTAGTTTATTAGCTTAGTCTAGTTTCTTTATGTTCTGTTTCTGTTTTCTTTTTCGTTTTTCGTCTGTTTATGCGCATTCGTCGTCGGAGGAGTCCTTTTTCACCGTTGTCCGAACCTGAGAGGGTTTTTCATAGACTTCGACGTTTGGAGGCATTAGTTGTTCCAGTTCCGATGGCACTTCCGCCGAGACGCACGCTCGCCGATTACGCTCGTCCCGACATCGCGGGGGCGCAGCCCAGTGTCATACGACCACCCGTGGAAGCTAACAACTTCCAGATCCAGCCTCAGACCATTTCCATGATCTTAAATTCTGTTCAGTTCGATGGATTTCCGAACGATGACCCGATGGCTCATATTTCAAATTTCCTTGAGGTTTGTGACACGTTCAAACTCAATGGAGTCACATCGGAGGCCGTTAAGTTGAGGCTCTTCCCATTTTCCCTTCGCGGCGCAGCGAAGGCGTGGCTTCAGTCCCTCCCGCCTGGTTCGATTACTACTTGGGATTCTTTGACTCAGAAATTCGTTTCCAAGTACTTTCCTCCGTCTAAAGCCGCAATGTTCCGAAACAAGATTTATTCATTTGTGCAGGAGGACACCGAGAGTTTGTATGAGGCATGGGAGAGATTTAAGGAGTTGTTGAGGAAATGCCCATCTCATGGCATTGAGTTGCATCAGCAGGTGCAGATTTTCTATGGCGGTCTGAACGCCCTCACGCGACCTACTGTTGATAGTTCCGCCGGTGGATCTCTGAGCAACAAAACGCCAGAGGAGGCGCGTGATTTACTCGAGGAGCTTGCCTTGAACGGCTACCAGTGGTCTACCACGCGTACGAGTAGACAGCCCCAGACGAGAGGGGTTCATCAGGTAGATCCCGTTACAGCTCTCTCAGCGCAGGTCGATGCGCTCTCGCAGATGATGAAAGAGATGCAGACGAGTCAGAAACAGATGAGCCAGCCACAGGAGACACAGCAGCATGTGAAATTTTGTCAGTTGTGTGCTGGTCCTCATGATATTACGAGTTGTCCCATTGTTGGTAGCACCGAGCTACCAGAGCAGGTCGATTATATGGCTAGCCAGGCCCGCCCACCGCCCAACCAGTATAGCTACAATCAGGCTTGGAGACCAAACCAGAATTCGGGGTGGAGGCAGGAGCCGAGCAGTTCGAACCCACCGGGGTTTCAGCCACGACCGCCACAGAGACAGCAGGGTTTCTACAACCCTAACCATGAGAGCACCAGACAGATCCCGATTCAGTCTGAGGATACGGGCATGAAGAATCTTACTGATATGATGGCTCAGATGATGCAGCAGAACCAGAAATCTGCCTTGGATATTCAGAAAGTTGCTCAGCAGAATGAATCGCGTTTTTCTAAAAACGAGCAGGATATCTCCACTGTTGTGAAAGAAATGGGAAACATGGGCACTCATATGCAAAATCTTGAGAGGCAGATGGGCCAGCTTGCTAAGTCCATGTCAGAGCGCCAGCAGGGAGGTTTGCCAGGAAATACCGAGACAAATCCTCGCCAAACAGCTAAGGCGATTACCACTCGGAGTGGCAAGACCACTCAGGATCCAGTACCGCCAGCCACTGCTGAGCCGGTTACTGAGGAGAGAGATGTTGAGGTTGAGACTGATGTTCCTGGGCAGGTGCAACCGAGGCTACGCCCAGCAAGTACAGCACGTCCTAAGGAACCAGTCCGAGAGTACACACCTCCAGTTCCATATCCTGGGAGATTGAGGAGAGAGAAAGCCGAGGAGAATTACAGTAAATTTTTGGCTTTGTTTAAACAGTTGCACATCAATCTGCCATTTGTGGAGGCATCTAGCTCAGATGCCCAAATATGCCAAGTTTCTGAAAGATCTGTTGACAAACAAGAGGAAACTTGAGGAGCTTTCTACTGTTACATTGAATGAGGAGTGTTCAGCTGTTCTCCAGAACAAGCTTCCGCAAAAGATGAAAGATCCGGGGAGCTTTACGATTCCATGCTTGATTGGTAGTTTGTCTGTCAGCAATGCTCTTGCTGATCTAGGTGCTAGTATAAACTTAATGCCATATTCAGTTTTTGCGAGACTAGACCTAGGTGAGCCGACACCCACGCGCATGAGCATTCAGCTTGCGGACCGATCGGTCAAGTATCCGAGGGGTATTATGGAGAACATGTTAGTGAAAGTCGATAAATTTGTTTTCCCGGTCGATTTTGTGATCCTCGATATGGATGAGGACGAGCACGTGCCTCTTATCCTAGGTCGCCCGTTTTTAGCTACCGCACGCGCTTTGGTTGATGTTTTCAGCGGTACGCTCACTTTACGTGTCGAGGACGAGACGGTGACCTTTGACATTCGTGATTCGATGAGACGTCCTCAGGGTCAGGATGATACCCTTTACTTTGTTGATACCATCACTCCACACGTGAGTGATCATTTTGAGGACATTTGTGATTCAGGTGTTTCGGACACGCAGCTTTGGGGTGGAGTTGACCCGCAGCTTGGTGTGTATGCTGCTGCTGCGTGTGAGGTGACTAGTGAGGAGACTAGTACCATAGATTTGAGCCCGGAGGTTTTTGAGGTCATTGACACCATGAGGGCCAAATCTAGACCGTCTGTTGAGGATCCGCCCACATTAGAGCTTAAGGAGTTGCCATCTCATCTTGAGTATGCATTTCTGGAGACGGATTCGAGACTTCCTGTGATCATTGCATCAGATTTGACGGTTGATGAGAAATCGAGGTTGTTAGATGTGCTGCGAGAGCACAAACAGGCTATTGCGTGGAAGATTATGGACATTAAGGGGATTAGCCCTTCTTTCTGCACGCATAAGATTTTGATGGAGGATGAGTTTAAGCCTGTTGTGCAGAGACAGAGACGACTGAACCCAAACATGCAGGATGTGGTGAAGAAAGAGGTTCTTAAGCTTTTGGATGCTGGATTGATTTATCCTATCTCTGATTCACCTTGGGTTAGTCCGGTTCAGGTTGTGCCCAAGAAAGGGGGCATGACAGTTGTTGTGAATGAGAGGAATGAGATGATTCCTACGCGCACGGTTACGGGGTGGAGAGTTTGCATTGATTATCGCAAACTCAACGATGCTACGAGGAAAGATCATTTTCCCCTACCGTTCATTGATCAGATGTTGGAGCGTTTAGCCGGTCACAGTTATTATTGCTTTCTTGACGGCTTTTCAGGTTATTTCCAGATTCCCATCGCACCGGAGGATCAGGAGAAAACCACATTTACATGTCCTTATGGCACATTCGCGTACCGACGCATGCCGTTTGGATTATGTAACGCTCCAGCGACATTTCAGCGCTGTATGGTTGCGATTTTTCATGATATGATCGAGGACTCCATGGAGGTTTTCATGGATGATTTTTCTGTTTTCGGGAGTTCCTTTGATCAGTGTTTGACGAGCTTATCGCGGATGTTAGCTCGATGTGAGGAGACGAACCTGGTGCTTAATTGGGAGAAGTGCCATTTCATGGTTCGCGAGGGTATTGTGCTTGGGCACAAGATTTCACGTGCAGGGCTTGAGGTGGATCGAGCCAAAGTTGATACTATTTCTAGACTTCCACCGCCCACTTCGGTTAGAGCGATTAGGAGTTTCTTAGGCCACGCGGGTTTTTACCGCCGATTCATACGCGATTTTTCGAAAATCACCAGGCCGATGACACAGCTCCTAGAGAAGGATGCCCCATTTGTGTTTTCTGAGGAGTGTTTGACAGCGTTCAACTTGATCAAAGACAAGTTGGTGAACGCTCCGATCATGGTTGCACCCGATTGGTCGCAACCGTTTGAGTTGATGTGTGATGCGAGTGATTTCGCAGTGGGGGCAGTCTTGGGACAGAGGAGGGACAAACACTTCCACCCGATTTACTATGCTAGCAGGACTCTTAATGATGCGCAGGAGAATTACACTACTACCGAGAAAGAGTTGCTTGCTGTTGTGTTTGCCTTCGACAAATTTCGATCATATCTTGTCCTGTCCAAGACTATTGTGTATACGGATCATTTGGCTATTAAGTATCTGTTTAGCAAACAGGATGCTAAGCCAAGACTCATTCGATGGATCCTGCTGTTACAGGAATTTGATATTGAGATCCGTGAGAAGAAAGGGGCCGAGAATGTTGCGGCCGATCATCTTTCGCGCTTAGAGGGTTCTGATGATGATCAGCTCAAGGGGATTCCCATAAATGACTATTTCCCCCATGAGTTGCTTGATTTTGTGGAGGTGAGAGATGATCCGGATGAGCCGTGGTTCGCCGATTTGGCGAATTATTTGTCGACTGGTGCTTTGCGGAAAGCACTTACATTTCAGCAGAAGAAGAAGCTCTTGTCGGATGTGAAATACTATATTTGGGAGGATCCGCATTTGTATAGAGTTGGAGCTGATTCTGTGATCCGGAGATGCGTGCATGGACGTGAGGCACGTCAGATTTTGAGACATTGTCACGAGGGTCCGACCGGAGGACATTACGCAGCGCTTTACACCGCAAAGAAGGTGTTTGAGTCGGGATTCTACTGGCCGACCATTTTTAGAGATGCGTTTGAGTTGATTAGCAAATGTGACAATTGTCAGCGCGCAGGCAATTTAGTCGAAAGAGAGATGAGATGCCCCAGACTAGTATTCAGGTTTGTGAGATTTTCGATATCTGGGGTATCGACTTTATGGGTCCGTTTCCGCCATCTCGCGGGAACAAGTACATTCTCGTTGCAGTTGATTATGTTTCGAAGTGGGTCGAGGCACAAGCCCTCCCCACTAATGATGCGAGAGTTGTCGTGAGGTTTTTGAGGAAACTGTTCGCGAGGTTTGGAGTGCCGAAGGCACTGATTAGCGATCGTGGCACCCACTTTTGCAACGCGCAGATGGAGAAGGCGTTGCAACGTTATGGGGTTACGCATAGATTGGCTACACCATATCATCCCCAGACGAGTGGGCAGGTTGAGGTTACGAATCGTGGGATTAAGAAAATTTTGGAGAAAACGGTTAGCAAGAACCGTAAGGATTGGGCGGAGAAACTGGATGACGCATTGTGGGCCTTCCGTACGGCTTACAAGACACCTACGGGCACGACGCCATTTAGGTTGATTTACGGGAAGGCGTGTCATTTGCCAGTTGAGATCGAGCATCGCGCTTATTGGGCTATTAAGGCCGTCAATCCAGATTTAGATCACGCGACTCGAGGACGATTCTTTCAGTTACACGAGCTGGAGGAGTTACGCGATCACGCGTACGAGACTGCTGGTTCGTACAAAGCGCGGACCAAGAGGATTCACGACAGTCACATTAGGAAGAAAGACTTCAAACCGGGAGATCGTGTGCTTATCTTTAATTCGAGGTTGAAACTGTTTCCGGGTAAGTTGAAGTCTAGATGGTCCGGTCCTCACGTGGTTAAACAGGTGTTTCCATACGGAACAGTCGAGATTGAGGGTGAGGATGGTAGTTCATTCAAAGTTAACGGACATAGGGTGAAGCACTATTTAGGAGGTCCGGTTAACGAGGATGATGAGGTTGTTTCGGGTTTAAAAGCCCCGACGCGCTGATCGCGGGGTCGAGTCTGGCTGACGACTCGTAAATAACTTCAGCGCTTGCGGGAGGCAACCCGTTTAGGTCTTTAGGTTAATTTAGGATATTTATGCTTATTTTAGTTGTTTGGTGCTTTGTTTGACTTTTTGGAAGTCAACTTTGACTTTTGCTTGATTTCTAGTTAAATTAGTTGCTATGTTTTCGTTTCTTTTTCCGTTTTATGGTTGCTTTTGAGTTTTGCAGGTTCGTGGGAGCATCCGGGACTGAAAACAGGTTCATTCGGGTGAGGTTTGCATCATTTTGCGTGCCTAGTTGAAGACTTTGCAAAGTATGGGTATTTTTGGAATTTTGGATAATGTTTCGGGTAAAGAAAGAGCAAAACAGGTTTGTGATTATCATTTGTGAGTCCCGAGAAGTCCCAGGTATGGTTTAATGATGTTTGGTGATGATTGGAATTGTCGGAAATTGATTTGGTTGGTTTTGGACCATTTTAGCAAAAATAAGTTTGCTGGTGCAGAGATCTGCATGAGGACCGCATGCTCTTATACAAATATACACTCGCGCGGTCCTCATAGAGTTCAAATTTGACCGCCAGGCATGAGGACCGCATAACTCTCATAAAATATACTGCGTGCGGTCCTCATTGTTTTAAATGAGCTTATGTTTAATTTTTCCCCAATTTATTTTGCCCTAATTTCTTCTCTCCCTCTCTCACACCCACCGGAGATTCTCCATCCTCCCCACATCTTCCACCCTCCACCGGTCGCCTCCGCCACCATCCCTCTTCCCTCCTTCTGCCCACAAAACCGTCGCACCACCTCTCCTTCCCCCTCGTTCTACACAACTCCAGCGCCAAGACCACCGCCCGTTTTTCACCCTGCCGCCCTCTGCCCTCCACCACCGGCCGCCCGCACAGAACCCAACCTGTCGCCACCCTTCGCCGGCGCTCTCTTTCCCGTCCACCCACACCCACCGTCACAGCAACCACCAGTCCCACCTGCGACTTCTCCTTCTTCACTTCACCAGACCTCTCGCCGGCCCTCCCCTTCTGCCCTCACATTCCCCTCGCCGGCCATCATCCTCCTCAGCCTTCGACGCCGGTCACCACTCCCGTCGCCAACCTTCACACCCACCACCCCAGTCCCCTTCTGCCGTCGCCGCCCCCGCGCACTCCACCACCACATCTCCGCGACCTCCGCCACCGGTGACACCAACCACCGACTCCACACCCTCCGTTTACTCCTCCTACACTCAGACTTCACACCACTGTCGCCCCTTGTCCACTCTTGTTCCGCCGGTTTCACTAATCTGCAACTTATGTTCTTTCTCTTTTGCTTAAACAGAATCAGGTATGAAATTAAAGTTTCATTTGGTTAACAGTTTGATATTGTTGAATTCTTCTTGTTAATATTGCATATTAGTGCTTACTTGCTTATTAGATATCATCTAATGCAACACAGAACAATTCTGCAATACCAAATATGATAGATTTATGTTGATATTCTTGTTTTGTATGCCTATTCAGTGAGCAGATTTGGATCTTAATATCAAGATATTTGTGAGGTTTATATGTTTTTTTGACATGCTTAGGATGATTCGGTTGCACAGTTTTGGTCACATTAGCTTTCAATTCTGTTTGTGTTGCATGGTTAGAGCAATGAGTTTGTTCATGTGATGATCTAAGCGCTTGTAGGTAGTTTGGAGTTGGGTTAGTGAGGTTGGCGTTTCACTTTTAAGGTTCATTCTTAATACCTCTTTAGTCTTTAGATAGCTTAAGTTTTGTTTTCTTAGAGAATTTAGGCTTATCGTTAACTTAGTTAATGCTTTGTTTTCTCTAGTCGTTTCTTTTTATTCGCTTTTTATATAGTTTTATATATATATATATATAAAAAAATAAAAAAAAAAAAAAATCCAGAAAAATATGATTAATTAATTAGGTCCTTGTTGTTTTCATTCCGTGTTTCTGTTTTCTTCATTTAGGTTCTTCGGTTGTTTTAGTTTTAGTTTAATTACTTTGTAGGATTCTTAGTTTTCTTTAGTTGATTTTTTTTAGTTTCTCGTTTATCTGTGTAACTTTAGGGTTTAATTGTTTATTGCATTTTCAATTCTGGTTCCCGTTTATGCCTGTCTGATTTGCCATTCTCTGATTTTGTTTGATCTTGAACACCCAAAGCGGTGTTGGTTTTGTCCGTTTTACGAATGGGTCATGCCCGTTTTTCGAGAGATTTATGACCGTAATGCGGACCATTGGTACTCAATCTCCATTCCAGTGGCCCGTAGGACGGTACAATTCTCGGTTTTGTTTAGAATTCCAGTTTGTGTGACGTTCACTTCATAATTTTTAAACAAACGTCCACACACTGGTTTTCTAAGCTTTTGTGTTTAGTCCTCTCGCGAACCGTTCTCTTCATAAACGACAACTGGGCGGTTCGTGTTAGGGTTTCGCACGGGTTGGTTGGTTTTGGTCAATGCAAATTGTCGGGTACTCAATCTCCATTCCCGCAATTTTGCATTTGACCAAATTTTCTTGATTTGTCATATATTTCAACCTTAACCCGTCTGAAGCCCGATTTCTCTATTTTCTCATGTTATTCATTGTTCTAACTTTTGTATGTTGAGAATTTGCAGGTATGGGGAAAGCTTCGACATCGCGCGCAAAGCGCAAGGCTACACCAGTTGAGGAGGCGCCAGAGCCTCCGCCTCCACCACCACCGACTGAGATGATGCCATTACCGGTGGACGGAGAGCCTGTCCCAGCAGATGTAGCTGCTTACGTGCCTCTCCACTCCCACCATTGGCTACGTTTTCATCCCGACTTCGTGGCATACGAGAGGCTGAAGTCGTCAGATTACCAGGGCAGGGCATTCCGGTTCGAGCCATCAGGAGCCGCATGCAGGCGGCTGACGCTGCTAGACCACCGCAGGGAGCAGCAGAGTCGGGACCTCGCCCCCGTGTCCCCACCACCCAGACACAACTTCTACAGTTCGTTCAGCAGCAGAGCCAGGCCATTGAGACTTTACAGGCTGATGTTGCAGATTTACGACAGACTTTACAGACTGAGGTTGCTGATCTGAGGCAGACTTTACTATGGATGACCCAGGCTCTTACTGACATTGCTGCCGGGATTCCCGGAGTCCGCTTGCCGCCGCCACCAGGCCCACCTTCATGATTATTTGGTTGTACCCTTCCCTCTCCGAGTTGTATTTCATTTGCTTATCATGTACTTATCTTTATTTACAAACTTGGGATATTTTGTGTATAAGGGTTGGGCGTACATTTTGGATACATTTGTCGATGTATATTTTTGCTATGCTATGATTGATGCTTTATTCTGTATTTGTGATAGTGATTTGCTGAGGCAGTTCTGGCATTTGTCGAGAGCTGTTTCCATTTTTGTGAGCATTGGAGCATCATCAGGACACATTTCTGGCACCTGTGGTCGAGATTTGTTGTTTCTGCATTTCAGATATTTGTGGAGCCCCACGACTCATTCAGGCAGTTCTGGCATTCGTCGAGAGCTGCACATCTTCGATCAGGGGAGTTTTCAGTTTCCTTCGCCCTTATTCTTATTTTTGTCATTCACGTACATTCGGGACGATGTACGATTCAAGTGTGGGGAGGGAAACGGTTGAAGAAAACATGAAATTGTGTAATTTGCGCTTAAATTTTAAAAAATTTTCAAAAATGTCATTGATTTTGTCTGCAACAAAATGAGAAATGATAGGTAAAACCGGAGTTTTGATACTTTTTTGTAAATAAATAAGTAATAAATAAAGTTGAAAGCGCCTATTTTGTGATGTGCTGGTAGGCCCAGCTGATTTCCGAAAGCTTAAAAATCCTGATTTCGCTACTTAATTTAGCTAATAATAAATAAATATTGTGGGTTCCCGCCTTTAGTGTAGTAGCAAAGCCGAAACTGTTGAATAAGTTGATAGGTACCTCTTTTGAATAAAATGTTTATGATTTGGAGATAACCCGGCACACTATGATCTTTTTATGAAAATAAATCCGAGAAATAGTGGCGCCCCATCCATCCATCCATCTTGAGCTTGTTTTGAATTTTATTTATGCAAAAAAAAAAAAAAAAAAAATGATGAAAAAAAAAAAAAAAAAACGAATAAAGTGCACAAAATTCGCTGATCCTACGTTCTACCTCTAGGGATAGGGACTCCGGAGATGATCTATTGGGGTGATGTGGTTTTGTGTGCGAGGGTCAAAGCCTGCTTACTACCTCTCGGGATAGGGACTCAGGAGATGTAATGTCAGGTGGAGACTCGCCCTAGTTTTAGGAATAAATAAATAAATTCAATTCAAGCTCAAACCATCATTCCATCCATTCATATTCCATAATCTCCAAATCATAAATATTGGATTCAATTGCGGTGGGAAAAACCCTAATCTAGTTCGACCCGTGCTGATTCATGCTTTGAGACGGGATTAGGTCTAGTTGCGAAACTGATTGTGTGGGACCCATAATTGGTAATTAAATTCGAATAAAGCATGTTCAGGGGCTTCGGTTTTCGGCGGTTGGGTTTAGTCGGACCGAAATACCGGTAATCACTTTTAGCGCGTGAGTATCTAGTTTGGAATAAAGTAAAGTGTCAACTCTCTGGTTATGATCTCATTGCGGACTTTTTCAGGGACGAAAAAGGGTTAAGTGTGGGGATATTTGATGCGTTACATTTTGGATATATTTATATTATCGAATTCCCGCATTTTTAACCAAGCTTTGATTATGTTTTATTGGATTTTGGTGCTTAATTGTGAAATTTATGAAAAACAGGTTTTGATCGGGTCGTTTGTTGATTTTGGTTGGAAACGCGGAAGAAGAGGCTTGGTGGTGAGCGGATTTGAGAGATAGAAGATTTTGAAGAATTTTTGTTGTTTTTACACTGACGAGGACTGCATTACATTTCATTCATACATGGCATGAGGTCCTCATAGTTCTGTCAGAAAAATGATGAGGACCGCATGGGTTCTCTTCAGTTTCAGTCATGAGGTCCTCATTGAGTTGTCAGGAAAGTGATGAGGACCGCATGGGTCCTTTTCGCACACTGCGCGCGGTCCTCATCGTCGACCAGATACTAAAAAACCCTCATAAACCCTTATAAAAAGGGGGGTGCCGTTTTTCTTGGGGAGGACTCTCCCAATTCGATCAGATCACATATTTTGAGGGTTCTAAGCACGATTTTGAAGAGATCAAGGCTAAAGGAGCAAGGAATTTGGAAGGAAAAGCTTGAAGAATTGAAGATTTCGGTTTAGATTCATCATCCTTCTTAGATTTCTTCCTAGATCTTGATTGTTTTGCCATGATTATCTCAGATTTGAGTTGTTTCATGCTTAGATTCATGATGTTAGGCTAGATTTCTTAGTACTACTTGGTAATGGATTGAATTTGGGTTTTTGTTGACTTTTACTTTGACTTTTCCATGTGAATTGATGTTGAGGCTATGAAATCTGATTTGGATTGATGGAATGATCATATTAGCATGTTTATCTTCTATTGTGATTGCTTGATGTGATTTGATTGCTTAGGATTGAAGAACTTCAACCTAATTTGTGATTTGATCATTGTTTGCTTTGACTTTTATTAGTCTTGGTTCAAATGCATGATAGGAGACCTTCTACATGATCTTGCAATTATGATTTGAGGCTGATCTTGCATGATATTTGTGTTGAATTGAATTGACCAATTTGTTTAGCACACTAGGTGGTTGTTTGACATTGTCGGTAGGTTAGAATACTTGAGAACTTAAGGTTTTGACCCGCTTGTACGTGTTAGGCATTGCTTAGGTTCCATTGACCCCAATTTAGATTTCTACCACGTTATAGGATCCATTTTGAGAGACCTCTCGAGTGGCTTGTGTTTCGTGTGAGTCTGATTTGCTTTGACCTAAGCGGTTTGACTCTTTAGCTTCAACAATCAAGTTAGCTTCCCGGACTTCATTTCAGGATTGCCTAGATAGCGAGGATGTGTCTATAGTCTTAGTTATCCCGGTAATTGCTATTTGAGGGGAGTGTCGCATGGATTAGTCAGTTTAGAAGTCAACTTTAGACCCAGAGGATTCCTTACCAGGTAGTACCCTTTTTCTCATCTGAGTTTCACCTTAGATCCCGTTGCTTTGATTTCTTAGTTTTTCCAGTTACTTGTTTATTTGTTTCTTTACTTTGCTTAAATCATTACAATTGCATCGGTTAAATATTAGTTATGATACATTATCGGGAGTCTGATTACGCGTCCGTGGATTGATACTCGGTACTTATTGATACTATATTGCATACGACGGGTACGCTTGCCCTAGTGTGTGGTTTGGTCACTCAGTATTTACCATTTTTAACTTGACCACATTTTTATATATCCAAATTCATACATCATTGGGGCGCCATTATTTCTCGGATTTGCTTTCGCAAAAAGATCATAATGTGCCAAGTTATTCTAAGGACATATAAGTCTCTAATGTAAAAAGGGTCTTTTTCCTCCTAATCATCAGTTTCAATATCACTCTAACCTCTAAAATGGGAACCCACTAGCAGACTAATTTAGTTACATATTTATACAATAACAAGCACAATGGGACAATTAAACTTTACTAAGTCAGTTGGGCCTACCGACACATCACAAATTAGATATGTTTTTCCATTCTCACCTTTCTACCACTTATCCCTTTCCTTTCTTTATTTTTAATTCCGAAGATCGATTCTCAATTGTACTATCATTTTCTATGTTTTGCAAGTAATTCCAAAGACATTTTCATTTTTTTTAAACACTACAAATAAAACTAACTAAAAATGAGAAAATCTTTTTGGATTTTTATGTTTTTAATTTTTTTTTTCTTTTTTCTACAATAACACAAAACTACCTAAAAACTTAAAACTGACGTCCTGTCCCCCTCCCCACACTTAAGATCGACATTGTCCTCAATGTGATAGAAGAACACGCACATAACTAATATACAGACACGAACGATAAAAGAAAAATAAAAATAAAAACAAAAAAATAAGGAATTAAAAAGATACAAAAAAAACAAAAGTTGGAACAGACTCCCCTGATATTTCTGTGAAAACTCCTCAAAAGTCGTGCCAACACAAACTCCATTCTGAAAAGTGTTGTGGCTTAACGCATTCCATCCAACAAACAAGCAACTATAACACTCTGATCGACTATAGCATATTCTAATCATCACAGACAAATCCATCATATATATCAAAAATAATCACAACCACTCAACCGATCGGGTGATGTGTCTGCAATCTCTAATCTGCCTCCTCGTCTCCAGCACCAGTCATCTCCTCGTCATGCGTCCCCGAACTACCAGCACCATCTCCAGTCTCAGCAAAACCAGCCTCAGTACCCGCATCTCCAGAACCACCAGCACCAACCCCAGTATCAGCCACATCTCTCACCCTCTCTCTGTATATCTCTGGAATCTCAATACCCTGATGCATCATCTGTAATCTCAACATCCCCTCAAGTCTATCAAACCTCTCATCAATCCTCTGATCAATGTGATCCATCAACTGATCCCTCAATACCAATAGCGCCATCGGCTCTGACCTCGGCTCTCTCCTCGCATGTGTCGGATGAGGGCGCTCCACACTGAATGTAACTCGCTGTCTGTGTGGTGGAACGGCCCTCTGCATCGCCTCCGCGGCCTCAGTACCCGCCGGAGGATGCAAAACAAAACCCTCCCTCATCGGCATCCAAGCCGGAGGGTCCTGTAATGATACCATCCCTGCAGCCCTCAAATCAGTCAACCCAAAACTAACAGTCCTAGGTCCCCTCGTCAAATGTGTCTCATGATATCTCTGAAAAACCCCCAAATGATGGGCTATCCTCGTAATGTACGGGCCCATATCCATCCGAGAAGTAACACCTCCGCGACGAATCCTCTAAAAATATAATAACATCACATAAGCAAAGTTGAGGTAATGCGGCCCCATAATCGCCCGCATGCAAACCAGGTCCAATCGGTTACACTTGTCGGCCCCGGACTTACGTCTGACAAGTGTGCATGCAATAATCCTGTGTAGATAACGAATAACAGGATCCCAGATAAATGATGCCGGAACAGATGCGGCGTAATCACAATCAGCGATCGTCCTCCAAAACGTCGCTATCTGACCATCAGTGATGCCCTAGGGATGGGGTATCTGAAAGTATCCCCTCGGTGCAGTCTCAAAGGCTGGCAACTCCACCTCAGCCTGAGTGTAGAACCCGGTAGCAACTGCAAACTGCTGAATACTCAGCTCGTACACCCGCCGTCCTAGCGAAAATGAAACCGCGTACGGCTCGGAAAAACGTCAAGGCTCGAATCGGAAAGTAGAATGAAACTCTAAGGTCAGCTCCCTATACTGCCTATCTTCACACGCCAAACCTGCCTCCATCTAGGCGTCAACAAAGTCTCAATCCTCGGCCTCCCGCCTAATGTAAATAACAAGCCCCAATCGAATGTCCTACACTGCAACAAGAAAACGAAGCGGTGCCGATCGGTGGCGGTGTCGCGGCGACAATGCGGCGGTGAGAGGTGGTCGCAGTGGTGGTGACAATGGTGCGCGCCGACGGTGGTGTGTTGTGATGTCGGTGACCGTGGGTGGATTGCGGTGGTGAGCAGTGGTGCGCGGTGATGAGCAGTGGTGCGCGGTGGAGTTGTGGTGTCGGGTGGGGTTTATGTCAAAATGACCGGTGACCTCTTTAATCGATATTTTTTTTCAGAATTTTTGAAACGGATCGTGTCGCGAGACTTCCTGTGGCTTCTTGTCGCGACACGATCCCCAAATTGGGAGGCCCTAATCGATTAACAAACGCGTCGTGCCGCGAGGAGGAAGTCTCATCCCTCGCGCCACGATGTGATCTACAGTGGCAGAAGACTTGAAAATGTTTCAACCTTTTTTGCCACGTTTTGTGTTTTTTTCCACACCACCACCGACACTGCAATTTCTTATCAATTTATACTAAACATACCTGGAGTGTCTCTGTTCCGCTTCCTTATGCCTCTCGAGCTCCTGAAATTGCAACTAATTAAAAGAAAGCAAAGAAAAGAAAAGAGAAAAACAAACAAAACAAAACAGAATCCGGGTTGCCTCCCGAATAGCGCTAAGTTTAACGTCTTCAGCCAGACGGTACTACTCTTCATGCTTTTTCAAATCCCGGATGTGTGTATGGCGGTGCTAGAAAATAATCATCCTTGTCCACCTTCCCATGAATATCCGCGGAATCCACATAAGGCTTTAATCGATGTCCGTTCACAACCTGCCTCAAATGATCATCAAGATCTTCTATCTCCTCATTACCATACTCTCCCAATCTAACTACCACATACGGTCCCGTCCACTTACTCTTCAATTTTCTCGGAAACAACTTCAATCGCGAATTATATAACCACACTTTCTGTCCCGGCTTGAACTCTGTCAACCTCAGCTTTGCATCATGATATTTCTTCATTCTTTCTTTGTAAGCCAATGCAGAATCATAAGCTTCAGCCCGCAACTCCTCTAATTCACACAAATCCAACTTCTTTTGTCTTCCCGCTTCATAATAATCCACATTCAATTCTTTCGTCGCCCATTATGCTCGATGAGCAATCTCCACCGGTAGATGACATCCCTTACCGTAAACCAACCGATACGGAGTCATGCTAATAGGCGTCTTGTATGCGGTGCGATACGCCCATAAAGCGTCATCCAACTTGATTATCCAATCCTTTCGGTCGGGTCGCACTGTTTTCTGTAAAATCTCTTTGACCTGCCTGTTGGAAACTTCAACTTGCCCGCTCGTTTGCGGGTGATAAGGTGTTGCAATTCTGTGGTCCACTCCATACCGCTTCAAAAGCTTGCTAAACCAAAAACTCTTAAAGTGTGACCCCCCATCACTGATAATCACCCGGGGGACTCCAAACCTCACAAAAATATTAGACTGAACAAACTTACATACCACCTTGCTGTCATTGGTCTTGGTTGCGATTGCTTCCACCCACTTCGATACATAATCAACAGCTACCAGAATATAAACAAACCCATGGAAGTTCGGGAATGGACCCATGAAATCGATCCCCCAAACATCAAACAAATCTACTACCAAAATCGGCTGCATGGGCATTTCATTGCACTTTGAGATACTTCCCATCTGCTGACACCGATTACAAGCCCTTGCAAACTCATGTGCATCCTTGAAAACCGTTGGCCAATACAAACCTGAGGATAATACCCGACGACCCGTTTTCTGACCACTGAAGTGTCCTCCACATGCTGATTCGTGTAACAAACTCAAAACACTCGGCACTTCTTCACTCGGTACACATCTCCGAATTATCTGATCGGGACCTATCTTGAACAAATCTGGCTCGTCCCACACATAGTGTCTCACCTGAGCCTTAAACTGCATCTTTTGCTTGGATGTCCAATAATCTGGTAATGTACTTGCAGCCAAAAAATTAACAATATGAGCATACCAAGGTAAGGTCGAAACAGAAAGTAAATGCTCATCGGGGAATGTCTCATTGATCCCCATGCTATCTCCATCTTCAATGTGTGGCAGTCTAGACAGGTGATCTGCCACCACGTTCTCCGTCCCTTTTTTGTCACGAATCTCCAGATTGAATTCTTGCAGCAACAGAATCCATCAAATCAGCCTCGGTTTAGCATCCTTCTTCTCCATCAAATATCTGACTGCGCTATGGTCTGAATACACAATCACCTTGCTCCCCCAAATGTAAGACCTGAATTTTTTAAGAGCAAAAACAACTGCAAGCAACTCTTTTTCAGTAGTCGTGTAATTCAATTGTGCCCCATCTAGAGTTTTACTTGCATAATAAATTACCACCGGTTTCTTGTCTACCCGTTGACCCAAAACAGCCCCGATCGCGAAATCACTTGCATCACACATTATTTTAAAAGGACGCGACCAATCAGGTGTTTGCAAAATTGGTGCTTCAGTCAAATTATTTTTCAAAGTGTTAAAAGCATTTAGACACTCATCATTAAAATCAAATGGTTCATCCTTAAGCAACAATTTACAAAGAGGTTTTGTAATTTTACTGAAATCTTTGATAAACCTCCTATAGAAACCGGCATGTCCCAGAAAAGCCCTTATTCCCTTAACATTGGTCGGGGTGGCAAGGTTGAAATAACTTTAATTTTTGCCCGGTCCACTTCCATCCCCCGACTCGACACAACATGGCCCAAAACAATACCCTCTCTGACCATAAAGTGACTCTTTTCCCAACTCAAAACCAAATTTGTTTCAATGCATCTATCCAAAACTTTGTCAATTGATCTAAAAAAGTTTAAAAGATGTACCAAAAATCGAGAAATCATCCATAAAAATTTCCAAAGAATCCCCGACCATGTCTGAAAAAATTGCCATCATACACCTTTGAAAAGTGGCCGGGGCATTGCATAGCCCAAATGGCATTCTCCTAAAAGCAAAAGTACCATAAGGGCATGTGAAGGTGGTCTTTTGTTGGTCCTCGGGGTGAATGGCGATTTGGTTGTACCCCGAGTAACCGTCTAAAAAACAATAATATTCCTGACTAGACAATTTCTCAATGATTTGATCAATAAAAGACAACGAAAAATGGTCCTTAGAAGTCGCGGTATTCAACTTCCTATAATCAATGCAAATTCTCCACCCGGTTACCGGCCGGGTGGCTATTTCCTCACCTTTTTTGTTTCTGATGATCTGAATGCCGGCTTTCTTCGGGACAGTTTGTGCTGGACTTACCCATGCACTATCTGAAATTGGGTATATGATGCCCGCGTCCAACCACTTGAGAACCTCCTTCTTGACAACTTCTCGCATGTTGGGGTTCAATCTCCTCTGTGCATCTCTTGCCGGTTTTGCTCCCTCTTTGGTGATTATCTTGTGCATCACAATGGAGGGACAGATGCCCTTCAAATCAGCGATCGTCCATCCTATCGATGCTCTCCTCTCAGCCAACACCTTCATCAACGCACTTTCCTGCTCTTCAGATAAACCTGCAGCAATGATAACCGGAAGAGTGTTATTATCACCAATAAAAGCATATTTCAAATGTTTTGGTAATTCTTTTAATTCTAGATTAGGAGGTGATTCAAGTGATGGGGCAATTGGTGTCAATATTTTTCCAAACTCTTGCTAGATTTATCTTTAATTTGACTTTTACAAAGATCTATAAAAAAATGGCAACACAACCGAGTACCTCGAATGTGACTACCCCTGTAAGCACTTCTACCACAACCAACACTGCGCTGCCTCCTCCACCACCACGAGTTACCTTGACAACAACCGATCCTGTGAACCGCAACACTAGCAGAACCACCACTCAAGGGATCACAGGATCAGGACGTGCTGGAGAGATCCCAATAATGGCTTCCAATGATGATCTCCTTGCCATGTTCGCAAAAGTACAACAATATATGGAGCAACAACAGAAAGTGAACCAGGATATGTATAGAGAGGTAGCCAGGCTAAGGTCAGAAATCAATAGGGCGGATCATACACCTGTATCTCCTGTCCAGACCAGAAGGTTACAATACAACAGCCCTGGAAATGGGTCTAGCTTGGCAGACGACGTTCAAATAATAGAACCGAGATCCACATTTGCTGCTTATACTACCCCAGGATGAAGTGACCGCAAATCCACGGTTCTCGTGGGTTTCAGTGTGGAAACAAAGAACACCCTGGGGGAAGTGAAGCTACCAGTTTACGTGGAGGGAGTGAACTCGATGCAGCGTTTTTGTGTAATGGATGCGCTGTCCGGATACAACATCATCCTGGGCAGACCCTGGATTCACGACATGAAAGATGTCCCCTCTACGTATCATCAGTGCGTCATACTGCCCACACCCTTGGGAGTGGTCACCATCCATAGTAACCAACAGGAGGTAAAAGATTGTTACACTTCGGCCATGAAGATTTCAGCCAAAGCCCGTCAAGGATAGCAATAAAAGAAAAAGGCCAGGGATGTCCTAGAAGCAAGGGAGAGGGACGTAAAACAAATAGTCCTAGACCCTATGCATCCTGGGAAAAAGTATTAATTGGTACTAACATCCCTGGTCCCATTGAAGAAGAACTGGTGAAATTTCTCCGCTCTAGGATGACAACATTCGCATGGAGCACAGAAGACATGATAGGTATATCCAAAAATATTATAACACATAAACTTGGCATTAATCCTTCTTACAGGCCCGTGCATCAAAAGAGGAGGAAATCCGCCCCTGAAAAGCATGTGATAATTCAAGAGGAAGTAGACCGTTTACTAAAGAACAAGAGACCGTTTACTAAAGAACAAGATGATTAGGGAGGTTAAGTTCCCAAGATGGTTGGCAAATGTGGTGGTGGTGGAAAAGAAAAATGGCAAGTGGAGGGTCTATGTAGATTATACAGACCTAAACCGTGCATGCCCTAAAGATCCTTTTCCTTTGCCACATATTGACTCAATGGTGGATGCTACGACAGGCCATGAGATGCTAACATTCATGGATGCCAGCTCTGGATTTCAACAAATTCAGATGGAACCCAGTGATCAAGAGGATACAGCCTTCATCACACCAACAGGTATTTCATGTTATGTTGTTATGCCTTTTGGATTAAAAAATGCAGGGGCAACCTACCAAAGGTTGGTGAATATGATGTTCAAAGAAAAGCTAGGAGAAACTATGGATGTATATATAGATGACATGGTGGTAAAGTCCCTAAATGTCATGTGACAACCCGTATTTTCCAGGTATATTTTAATATATTAATTATGTGCAATTAACTGAAATTCTATGTGCATTAGGCTGATTTGTTTAAATTAGATGCCTTTACGTGCGAACGTAGACAATCTAGGTCCGACAACAATTACCCGTAATGGAAATCAACCAAAGTTCCACCACTATTCAAAATGGAACTTCAATAACAAGAAAACTCATAAACAATGTTTTGTGAAATCTAAATATAAAATGACTATTTTATATTTTCTAAACTTTTACGTTTGACAAACGTATTTCAAACACGTCGTTTATGCAAACGACCATTCTAGTCCAACAATACTTTGGTTTTAATTCTAAAACTTATTCAACTTCAAAACCATTTATTTTTCCTTCAAACTATTTAATTCCGTCAAACAAATTTCGTTATACATTTAAACGAAACCCGCTCACGTCGAGCAAACATTTTAATTCCAATTTGGAGTACATCATTTGTGCACAACAACATAAACACCAAATCATGACAAGTGACAAATTCCATTTATCCGTAAACATCCGCAATAAACAATATTTTATTGTTACGATTACTCGTTTCACGTCAAAAATCCAATTTTCAATCCGGACATCGTTTTTGCGCAAACAAAGTATCATTGGACTCGTAGGACCAAACCGGACTCAACCCGACCCGACTCGAGACCCGGTTCGGCCCAGAAGGCCCAATGGGCCTACGGCCCAATTCCTTTTTCTTTTCTTTCTTTTTCTCGGCCCACAGGCCCGCCGGCCCATTCCCTCTTTTCTTTTCTTTCGGGCCGGAGCCCGTTTCCTTTTTCTTTTTCTTCTCGGGCCGAAGCCCAATTCTCCTTCTCTTCTTCTTTCGGGCCGAAGCCCGTTTCCCCTTCCCTTTTCTTTCGGACCCGAGTTCAACACCCACCATCCACCTTTATTTCTTTTTTTTGATTCCTCCCTTCTTTCTCTCTAGAACCGGTCCCAACCAAAACCAACTAAACCAACTTCTTGATTAGTTGTGTCACCATGATCCTAAACATAATGGTTGGCCAAGTACTAGACCAAAGCCAAGGACCCTTGGTTAATGGTTGTAACCACTTACACAAGAGGCATGCTTGTTCCCCATGAGCAACCTACTCTTCTCCTTTGTCCCATCCTTTGGCCGGCCTACATACACCCCCACCATGCTCCTATGTTCCAAGTTTCAAGGCCACAAGTACAAAGGAACTCAAGAACTTGTAACCTCCTCCTTTCTCCTTCTTGTTTACGGTTCACACACAACCGAACCAACCCCCCCTTTTCGGTTCCCTTGTGACCGAAACCTCACACCACCACCTAACCAACTCCTTTTAAACACTTAAACCTTTCATTTCATTTCACACAACTTCAAGAAACAAAAACACACTCTTTTCTCTCTCAACTCTCTCCCTCTCGGCTCTCTAAACACCACCGCCAACCACCGCTATTCCACCATCAACCACCACCCATTCTAGTTCCTAAACACCCATCTAGTCAAGGTAATTCATCAACAACTTCTACTTCATCATTTTCTTTCATTATTCTTTCTAATCCTTCATAAACAAACCTTTCTAATCTTTGTTTTTCTTGTCAAAATCCATGACAAACTCTTGATCTCTCATCACCATTTCCTTCACATTTCAAGATCAAGGTTGGGTTTGGAGCTAAACTTGGAAGCTAGTTCAACAACCCATTAACGTCATTACCGATCCGGAAAGCTTTAAGTGAGGAGAACTTACTTTCTTTGATTATTTCTCACTAAATCTTTCATTTCTATATGTCACATGTCATGATTCATGATTAAGTCTTGATTTGGTTGTTGTATGACTTGCTAGCAAACGTAAATGTTAGTATGGTTATGTGTTTGTGATGGAAACTAGATATGTTAAAAAGATTATTTGACAAAGTATATAAATAACTTGCATTTTGTTAAAAGAAATCCCTTTAAATGACCAAGGTTGGAAAATATTGGTTCATGTATGTTAAATATAATTTGGAACACTTATCTTGGTGAGAAATGGACATACAAAGTGTTAAAAATCGAATTTGATGAAAAATATAAGTTTTATGAAAACTGGGCAGAGATGACACACATTCTGCGTGTCATAAATCTGCTGTCATCTGTGAACCATATGAACCAAAAACACTGAACAGGGATGACACTTATTCCTGCGTGTCATAAATCTGCTGTCATCTGTGAACCATATGAACCAAAAACACTGAACAGGGATGACACTTATTCCTGCGTGTCATAAAACTGCTGTCATGCAGAAAAATATATATTTTTCTAAACCTCCAAAACACTTGTATTTGACTCCAAACCAAAACCCAAGTTCACAAAAGGATGATTTTGAGTCATGAAGGTGTTTACCAAGGATTTAAACATGAAACTTCAAGAAAAATAGAACATGGAATTTTTATGACAAAGTTACCACTCATTTTTATGAAAAATTAAGTTTAAGACTTTTGACAAGTTGTGACCACTTAGGACTTGTAATGTATTTCTAGGGATGCCAAAGGTGTTTTACTAAACATACTAAATAATTCGAGAAGTCAAACACTTGGAAACAAAAGGGTTAAATATCTTAATTACGATGTTTCGATAAAAATTGCAATTTATTTCCAATTGAGAATTGGGTCTAGTTCAAAACATGAAACATGTTAGTTTTGACATATAAAAATACTTTATAAAGTTCGAATGAAGAAAAACATGTTTTATAAACAAACCGGACAAAAACTATAACTTTCGGTTACTCGAAAACGTCGGATTTCACAAGTTAAACTTCCAATAATTAATTTGGCAACTCAAAACCCTAAAACACATTAGGACAAGTCCACTAACAAATCCTAAGTATTAGAAAACTCAAAATGTCATAACATCGTCATAACAGTCAAACTGGCGAAGCCGGTTAACCACCGGACGAACCTACGCTTAATTTTACCAAAATATAACTTCGTATATTTGTGAAAACATTTATTCATATTAAAGGAAGATTATATTTATTAATCGAAAAGTCCAAAATCTTACAAATATTTAGTGAATTAAATATTTACGATTTTCCTAACGTTTAATGAAAAATAATCCCTATTATTCAATAATTATTTTTCAAACGTAATCATTATTTATTTATTCAGATAAATAATAAACTCCATCAACTTCAACACTATTTATATGACAGTGAATAAGTCCTAGGATTTCCATCACCTTCATTGGGTAATAACCAGTCGAGACTTAACCTTGAACATAGAGTGACGTATTCACTAACTCTAGATAGCCAAACCCGAATACGTCATAACATTACTTTGTAGACGTTTGCTAGGCTAAGTTCAATCAAACATACCTGACATCCACCTTCAAACAAGTGAGTCTTCACGGCCCCTTTTCCATTTCTGTTTTCTAATTTGGGGGAGAATTCAATGAATGCATTTCAATTTCAAACTGTCTGATATTATGATAACTGTACGACGTAATGATTGCATGTTCTTTTCATATCCCCACACTTGTGTATTCATGTTGATTCATGTTATATGCCTAAGTCCCACTATTAATTGGATTCAATTAGTTCATTCGAAACGATAGCTTGTGAATAGATCTATTTGGGTTGACGACCCTACTCTGACTTGGTCGCTCCAATCATGACTCCATGGTTATAGTCAAGGGGTACATTTGTTATTCTTGTCATTCGGTGCTCTTGGGGAAGAACATCAGGAGTGGGTAAACAGTTAGTTTTGAATTCAAGGTTCATGTTTGATCTTTACAACAACAGTGTCAACAAACTAATATCAAGACAAGCCAAACACTTTTCAAACATGTTTTCAAACAGTTCAGTGTCATTAAACCTGTGAAACTCACCAACAATTCTGTTGACTCTTTTTATTCTTGAATTCTCAGGTGATTAAAGACTGCAACTCCATGTTTTTCTGTTGTGATCCTGCTTGTCATATCATGGTCTGCCTGCTGTGTGTTCATGCATTTCATTTTGGAGATTTAGACGCATTACGCCTTAGGGTAGTTATGTTTATAAATCTCATGACTTGTCTTTTGGAAAACTTAACATGTAACCACTACTCTATTTCCGCTGCCACGTTTTAGATGTTTAATTTAAATGTTTGAAACTTACATTTTCAGAAGACAAATGGTTTAATTAAATGTTCATTAGACGTCATCATTCATAACCATGACCATGATGCCAAATCAGTCACATGCCCACATTTAGTCATTTTCTCGGGGTGTGACATGTCAGCACCCATATCCAGGATGTCAAGGAATCCTTTGATATCCTAGACAGGTACAATATGAAACTGAATCCAGAGAAGTGCCATTTTGGAGTGGGTGCTGGCAAATTCCTGGGTTACATGGTGACCAAAAGAGGAATCGAAGCTAGCCCGGAACAGATTCGTGCTATAATGAACCTGAAGTCGCCAGAGTCAACCAAGGATGTACAAAGGTTGACAGGTCGGGTTGTAGCCCTGAATAGATTCATTTCCAAATCCTCGGAGAGATGCAGAGACTTTTATGATGTTCTGAGGAAGAATAAGAAGTTTGAATGGACAACCTAGCATGAACAAGCCTTCCAGGACTTGAAAGCCTATCTATCCTCGGCACCACTCCTGATGAAGCCAAATCCAGGGGAGCGTTTATCATTATACCTTGCAGTTTCAAGAAACACGGTAAGCGCAGTCCTAACCAAGGATGCCGAAGGTCAACAACATCCAGTATATTACTTAAGTAAAAGCCTTCTTGACGCCGAATCCAGGTATTCGCATTTAGAAAAGCTTATATTAGCCCTAAGTATTGCCTCTACCAAACTTAGACACTATTTTAAGACTCATACTATATATGTGAAAACTAATTACCCTATAAAGTTTGTCTTGAGAAAACCTGAGATGTCAGGTAGGAAGGCAAAATGGTCCCTAAAGTTGAGTGCGTACAACCTAGTCTATGAAGCAAGAAGAACCATAAAATCACAAGCTCTAGCAGACTTTGTGGCTGATTTCAGTAGTGATATCCAGAGTGAAGCAGATCAAGAATTCCAGAGTTTGCAGAAGGATGAATTCTCAGGATGTTGGACCCTATTCATGGATGGGGCATCCAATGTCAGGGGGACAGGCCTTGGAATCATACTGAAATCGCCACAGGGGGACATGATACCCAGGCTGTTAGGTGTGAATTCCAAGCCACCAACAACGAAGCGGAGTATGAAACCCTGATTACTGGCTTACAATTGGCTTTGCATCTTGGGATCCAGAACATCCAGGTATATGTCGATTCCCTACTTTTAACTAACCATTTCAATGGATCTTATGCAGTAAAAGGGGAGAAATTAGCCAAGTACCTAGAGATTGTGAAGGCCATTTCCCAGGATTTTCAAACTTTCAATATACAGCAAGTACCCAGGGATGAAAATGCCGAAGCAGATGCGTTAGCAAATTTGGGATCAGCATTCAAAGCAATGGAAGACACACATATCCCCATAATCCACACATTAAGTCCAGCAATAAATCAACAGGAGAATCCAGAAGACATTGGTCCGCGGGGCAAAGTTTTGGCATCCAATACCCAGGATGTACAGTTTCCTGATACCCAGGATGTACAATGTCCTGATACCTAGGATGCACGGTGTTCTAATTCCCAGGATACCCTGTCATCCTGGACCAAACCTATCATAGAATACCTACAAAACAGCGCTATCCCAAAAGAAGAAAGAGATACCAGAGCAGTCAGAACTAGAATGGCCAGGTATGTCCTCATTAAAGAAAAACTATATAGAAAATCTGTTGCAGGAACACATTTAAGATGCTTGTAGGACGACGAAGCCGTGGAAGTACTCAAGGATATCCACGAAGGCGACTGTGGAAATCACACAGGGGGCAGGTCCCTAATGTCCAAAATTCTAAGGACGGGTTATTTCTGGCCGTCCTTGAGAAAGGATTCCCAGGATTTTGCCCTTAAATGTGACGCTTGTCAGAGACACGCCAACATTCCTCATCAACCAGCTGAACCCTTGCATCCAATCCCTGCATCCTGGCCCTTTATGAAGTGGGGAATGGACATTGTAGGAAAGCTACCCATGGCACCAGGAGGAAAAGTCTTCATGTTGGCCATGACTGATTACTTCTCAAAGTGGATAGAGGCTGAGACATATGTCCAAGTCAGAGAAAAAGAAGTTATTTCATTTATCAAGAGAAATATCATAACGAGATTTGGCATACCCTCTGAAATAGTGTGTGACAATGGATCTCAATTTATTGAAAAAAGGACTACTGGATTCTGTGAAAGTTGGGGGATAAAAATGATAACTTCTACACTAGTGCACCCTCATGCTAATGGCCAGGCAGAGTCTAGCAACAAAATCATCATTAACAACTTGTACAAAAGACTCAAAGAGAAAAAAGGGAAATGGGCAGAAGAGTTACCACTGGCATTGTGGGCAAGAATGCCACAGGCCAAACCCCTTTTTCTTTGGTCTTCAGTACGGAAGCAGTTATTCCAACAGAAATGGTTGTCCCAACATTCAGGGTCATCAGCCAGACCCAGGATGCGAATAACGGATCCCTGGCTGACGACCTTGATACCGTGGATGAACTACGAGAACAAGCTGCCTGGAGGATGGTCGCATATCAACAGAGAATCTTTAAAAGCTACAACAAACATGTGAGGATTCGAAGATTCAGGGTAGGAGACTTGGTTCTAAGGAACGCATTTCAGAATACCAAGAATCCAGGGGATGGTAAATTGGCCCCTAAATTGGAAGGTCCTTACTTAATCGACTCTGAGGCAGGTAAGGGGGCATATTGGCTTGCTAACATGGATGGTGAATTACAGCTAAGGCCATGGAATGCAATCCACCTGAAAGCCTATCTGATGTAAGTATAGTGCCCAGGATGCTGTATTTTAGGTATGTCTCCTAGCTAAAAAATTGATCAAGGTATCTCTCTTGTATTCTCTATTGTCAAATACTTTTGTTTTTACTTTCTCAATTCATTTTTTATCATTTTTTTAAAAAGACTATTAACTCTTTTGGTTGAGATACTTGGATAAAAGCAGATAACTGACCCTGGATGCATAAGCCAGGAATGTGATTCTCCTAAGTAAGACATTGGCCATCTCTCCTCCGTTTAAGGTATCTAGTATAACTTCTAAGGTTTGAGAGGATATCACCTCTCCTACATTTGGGTAACCGCCTACAACGCACGACCCCCGCCTGTAGCACACGTTAACCCATATGTGGACCCAGGATTACGGGATCGACCTGTGTTAACAGCATAGGCGACAACCTCACGGTCAATGGACACATAGGGGTTCCTTAAGGTTTTTGGTGTTTTCACACCAACATAAGACGCACGAGGCAATACCCTAGTTTACCGGCTCGGCTCGAGGTGGACCCTAGAATTCGCGAGTACGGCATCGAGTAAGACCCAGTTCGCCGGATCGGCACCAGGTTTAACCCCAGAATTTGTGGGTTTGACCCCAGGATTTTTTGGGTTTAACCCCATGATTTTTGGGTTTAACTCCAACTGTTAAAATTTATTTCTAACGTATGCAGGGTCCACCCGAATGGTTATACCCCAAGGTTTTTTGGTTTAACCCTAAGACTTTTGGGTCTGGCCCCAATTATTAAGATTTATTCCTAACATGTGCAGGATATGTCTGAATGGTTAATTGCTAAGATGGCATGGTAGTGCCAAATCCTAGGATTTCGGTTTTGATTAGGCGACTGTCTAGGTTGTTAAGGGGCATTCGAAAGCTAGATTACGCCAAGGACGGAAGAAGTTATCTATCTGCACAAGAAAGAACTTAGCATTCAAGGACTATCTCAGGATGCGAAAGGTACGAATTATTTATTTGACATTTTTTATCATATTTATGTGTTTGTTTGTGCAGAAAAGATAAAACCATCATACGGGCATATAGATCATAAGCAGTTATATATATAAATGGGAACCACCCCTTGGTTGGAACAAAAGTGCCCAACCACCTCAGGGTAGCTTCAAGTCAAAACCACAGGTGATGAACCCGTGGGTGGAGCAATGTAACACCGGGAATCAAACCTCCGGCAACCACAAAATAAAACAGTGTTTAAAGAGCTTCACAATAAACAGGGAAAGACATAGACCGTGAATTATTGAACGGTATCCACGGCTGCTGCATCCTCAGCGCCCTTATCTCCTCCCTTTCCAGCTTCTTCATCAGCATCCTTCTTGCCCCTATCATCCTCGGCCATCGGCTGTCCTTCTCCAGTTCCTGATCCAGATGCACCAGTAGGCAGGGTCTTCTCAGCACCTTGGCCTTCAGCAATCTCGTACCCTTGGGGAAGTGAGCCACTCAGGGCACGCAATTACTTAAGCCATAACTGCACAGTCCACTTGGTGCAGGAGGCACCCTCTTCCTCGGCTTCTTTGGCCATCTTCAGCTTGCTTTGCAGCACCGAGATCATGGCCGAATTCCTGGATGTCTCCACATAGTCCTTCAGGGTCTTCTCATGCTGGTAGTGGGTCTCCACTGCCTTCTTCTAACTTTCAAGAAGCAGCTTTTGAACCTTGTCATGATCGGCTTTGGCCCTGGATGCATCTTTGTTGGCCTGGGCTACCCTAGATTTCAGGGTGTCAGATTCAGCGGCGCGCCTCTCGGCGGCCTCGAGTAGCTCTAGAAGATGGCAGTTGGCCTGCGAAAGGGAAAACACAGAATAAAAGTTAGCATAACAATAAGCTATGGAGTGCAAGAAAAGTGGAAACATCCAGGGATACCTGCTAGGCGGAAACTTCAGCATGTTGCACGAGCTCCTGGGGAGACATCTCAGCTAGGGGGTGTTAGACGGTAGCGGTGCTGGACCCTCGGGTCTTCCTTTTCGTGCCGGTTGCCCTAGATGTGGTAGCCTTGGATACTGGAGTAGGCTCAACCTTAACGATGTTCAGAATCACGAGATCCTGGTCATCGGCTAGCTTGGAGGAGAGGGCAGCTTCGAGATCGTCAATGTCATAAGCAGGGGCAGCTGCAAAAAGAAATATAACCCTGAATGTCAGCGAGCCAGTTACACAAAAATTGATGAGATACAAGGTGACTTACAACTAGACATGTTGACAGAAGGATGCGAGAGGGCTGGATGCTCAATTGCCTTGAATGCGGGTTCGAATTCCGGGATACCCAGGAATTTCTGCAAGTTGCTCTCAGTCTCTTCTTCCTCAGGACCAATTTCTCTCAAACTCTTCACTATAAAGAAAAGCATCCAAGGTCAGATCATGTAATTATTAATAAAAATCCTAACCTCTAGTGCAGGTATGCCTACCCTCTATAACCCAGGCTTGTGGAAGCTGGAGACCATCAGAGATGCTTAAACGCTTGACAAAAAAGAATTTACCCTTCCATTCACCATGTTGGGTAGCGTTGGGAACGAGTTGCATGTCTTTGGAAAGGGCTTTGAATAGAAAACGGCTGGAACCATGGGATTTCAGCTTGTAGGCCAAGGCTATCTCCGGCGACGAGACCGGTGAAAGGATAGGATGCGCCATACGACAGGAAGGGTCTGGGCATAAGAAAGGCCTGTGGCCTCGAAGAAATCGGCGACGAGACCGGTGAGAGGATAGGATGAATCCATGCTGAATGGGGTGTAAGGAAAGCAGACCCAGGTCGGGGAGATGAAGTCTGATCTCAACCTGGGGTCATAAGCCCTAATAATTGCGCCAGGAGGAAGAAGACCGGAATTCTTTACCAATGCGATGTCGTCATTGGTGAAGGTACATCTTTCTTGCTCGGGTTGGAGGAGGAACTTATGATCACGAAAGTCCTCCACCCCGGCGAGAGATACTGTGGGCTCCCGGCGAATTCGGCGCTTGGTCATCGTTCGTAAAAAGAAAGATCGGGAGAGAAAAGATTACCTGGCCGGAATGGGTGATCGATGCTCGTATTCTTCTAACTTGGGTGAGGTAAAACACTCGAGTGAAGGGGGTATTTATGGGTGGAGGAAGTTACAGAGGTGAGGCAACATCAAGGGAGCAGATTCAATTTGAAAAAGCAGGTTTAGTGGACGAGATTGAACTGAAGATGATGACTCGTCTTATTTCAAAAAATTCACAGCTGTAAATCTTATCTACAAGCTGCGAATTTGGGGGGCAATTGTTATACCCTGAATTTTCACCTAGTTTCTTACTAATGATCTCCGACAGGTTAATGCCCCTAGATGTCGAACATGCAGGGAAGGCGTCTTCGGTAACCAGACCCAGGATGTTTATTTATAATTTACTCAGTTATTGTCCCAGGATGCAGTGTGTCCTGGATCTATTTATTTATCTAACCCTAGCATGCACGGATACCATGCATGCTAGGTAAGCATTACTAATCTTTCTCTTTGATTCCATGTGTTTAAGCCAGGAACAAAAGGAAGATAACGGTCACTTAGACTTAGTCAAGCTCGAGAGCACGTGTGGAAAAGAAGACCCGCCGTTAAACTCGGTCAAATAACGGCAAGGGGTGGGTGAAAGAAGATCCCTGGAATCACGGAATGTTAGTTAGGTTATCCACGTATTTATACGCGGCGTAGGCTTCATTTTTTACTCTCTCGATCACATGTATTCACACTACCACATAGCTTTCAAGCCGCAAACACTTGTACTCGATACTTTAACATATCAATAAATAGGCAACGAGTGTTATCGTTGTCGAAGGGGTTTTTTTATGCCGGCAATCCTTGAAGACATTCAAGGATTAAGGGCTTTTCCCCCTTTCAAATCTCGTTGTCATTAGTTGCATTCAGGGAAGTTGTTGTTTGTGTTTCCATACGTTTCCATCTAACCTTGGATTTTTGCTTACAAACTTGATTGCCTAAAAGTTACATCTAGGGCACCATACCTCACAAACTAATTTGGTTACTTCATTTACTTGCTTAATTTTTGACCAAAACAATCATCACTGCCCTAAAAAAACGTAACAGAAAGAAAGCAACAGATTCACAAATAAATAGCCGAGATGTTTGTGTTCAAATCCAAAGATCAATCACACATCAGAAAGTTGGCTCAGATCCTGGCGCCAAGGGTACCACATCACAAATCATCCATTGTATTAGACGGCTGTGAAGAACCCAAGTTCTCCGTCATGCCATCAATGCCTAAATGAATCAGATATAATATATGTGTCCAATGCTTTCTGCATTTGAATATACCATAAGAGGAAGAAGATATCAAAGATCAACCACAAAGAATTCTTTCAAAGCATGAATACGGCTCAGATCTATAAAGAAGAAAACATCATAGCCTCCGATAAACGGCTCAGATCCGACCAACAACTACGTTAAACGCCCCTTCGCGGCCGGATGCATCATAGCCAGACCCTTTCAACCAACAAAAACATCTAAGATCATCACCGCCATAAGGCTTCGATCCATAACCAGCTCAGATCGAAGCAAACAGATCTCAAGGCTACAGCTCATGTATAGAAAGCACAGTAACCCACCATTTGAAAAATGTTATTACTGATGTCTTGAAGTGTAATTACTGGATTGGGTATAGAAAGAACAGTAGCCCCTCAGAAAAAAGTTCAAAATTGTAAATCAGAAAGAAACAACGAGGAAGACATAACGTCACCAGGGCACAAACAAAAAAGACGATGACCAAAGGCACCGATGATCACCATAAAACACGACAACCACGGAAAATCGTCGGTGAGGAAAGCCTAAAACCCAAAGAGCACAAACTCTCTCACAACTGTATTCAACCATAAGAAACCACCGGCGGTGAAGCGATGGCGTCACCAGGGCACAAACGAAGAAGACGGTGAACAAAGGCACCGATGATCACCATAACACACGGCAAGCATGGCAAATTGCCAGCAACCAATGCATCAGAGAGAGAGAGAGAGAGAGTGAAAGTTCATGAAAAAGGTAAATGAGCAGAGAGTTCATGAGAGGGTTTCTTGAAGAGAGAGAATATAAAGATTTAAATGTAAACTACAATAAAGAACACTTTAAATCTATCTATATATATATATAAGTTAAGCAATGGCACTATTTTGACACCATATTAAATGCAAAATCATAAATATGGTTTTCATCAAACCAAGCATTTGGTACTACATGCTTAAACATGGTGTTTAATTCAAAGCATGATACATGTTGATGCATCATCATCATCATCATCATCATCATCATCATCATCATCATCATCATCATCATCATCATCATCATCATCATAGTAGTAATTCTTAATCCGTAAACAATAATTCAATTGGTTATTAAATTAGTTATTAAACATGAGGGCTAATCACATTCTCAACATGCATTCAATTGGTTATGATTATTAAATTAGTTATTAAAATGATGACTACTCAAATTCTATCATCATAAAAACATCATAAAAATAAATATGGTTATTAATAAACATAATAAACATCATTTAACAATAAATAATAATCAATAAATAAAAACCCATCGGGTTCCTGCAACTCCTAATTAATAAATCACATATTAATGATTACAATTTTCTAATCCTATATAAACCCATCCAAACCTCATTTGCGTACCCCCTCCTCCCCCAACCCCCACCCGCCATCTCCTAAATCATGTAAGTTAATTTTTTATTCAATTTTAGTTTTGTTGCTATTTACTCTTTGTTAAGGACCATATCCTTGCTTCCGGTGGGAAAAATGTATCACCGGAGGCTAATAATCAAGGATCATGACCTTGATTCCGACGTGAAGATTTGACGACCCTCTCCTTGGTTCCGGCGGGAAGAAAATGTACCGCCGGAAGCTACTGCCATATGAACATGACATCGAGTCCGGCGTGAAAAAAATGTAACGCCGGAACGTTAGACTTTTGTGGCTTTGTCCGGCGTGAAAATGTAACGTCGGCGGCTAACGGGATGCATATCTTTTTTTTAATTTCTCGGATTTTCTTTCTCTCTTCACTCTTTCACACAGATGACCTTCACTCTTTTGCTTATTGTTCAGACACCTAATTACTACAACTAGAGGTATACCCGCGCGCGCATTGCGCTGCGAGGTAACCATGTTTGTTAATTAGATGCCATTATAAAGAGATATAGAAGGTTAATGTATGATACATCCAGAGGACCAATATTGCAATTAACCCTACTATAAGTATAACCGGAGTGTGTCCAACCACCCAGGTAGGTAATGGATAGCACAAACAACAACACCTTATGATAATTAATTACATCTCAATGCCATGAATTCACATCAAATTCCAAACTTTTAATCCAACAAAAAGATTGAATTCAAGTTTCAACCCCAAATATAAGTATGAAACTAACCACCAATTGATAATTTCCGAAACTAATAAGGGGAGGTTTATAAGCTTACCATATGACGTTCAATAGTTTGACCTAAAAAGTCAAGTATAAATAGGATCTGCAATTTTTTTTAGCAGTTTGACTAAGATAGTTGAAGGGAAGCAATTACATAATGGATAGGTACAAAAGGGTTAATATTATATAGATGTAAACATGGCATTGAGAATGTAGAGAAATTTTTTCCACGGTCATACATTAGTAGATGTTGATTAATTATGGTGTTGGGATGCATATTAGTTTAGATGTTTACCTTAGCTATAGAGATTCAGCTAAGGTAAACATGGATAGATACAAAAGGGTTAATATTATATAGATGTAAACATGGCATTGAGAATGTAGAGAAATTTTTTTCACGGTCATACATTAGTAGATGTTGATTAATTATGGTGTTGGGATGCATATAAGTTTAGATGTTTACCTTAGCTATATAGATTCAGCTGCTGGAGTATTTGGACTTATGTAGAGAAATGCTCCAAACAGAGTTGTAACCTTCCTGTTTCAAGTAACAATTGTTATTTTGTAATACAATTAGTATAATGGTCTGTAATAGTAAATCCATCATAAAAAGTCATCTAAATTTTTACGGGAAAGCGCTTCTATATAACAATAAATTTGTTTGAGGAAGTATCCCTTCAACGAAAACAGTTATTAATGAAAACAGTTGTTGTTTAGGTGGAGATGAACATCCACAAAACACCTACAATGTAACCCCTTTTATTTTAGAACAGAGACATTTGCAATTATTGAGTCGGGGCCTATTTGTGTTCTATATTGATACCCCTCATCATTCATATGTAGGGAACATTAATCAAGTATTTAGAAATGTTTTTAAAGTGTTGGCCTTTAGTTTACACATTAACACATACTGAAGGAAAGATTATTATTCATATTTTTATGTGGATTTATAATTGTATTTAGTTGCATTGAATGTGCTCTACATTCAATTAATTTGTAGATTTGAAGGTTTAAAACAAATTATAAAATAAACTAAACTATGAAATCATATAAAAAGTAAATGATTAACAATCAAAGACATTCTATATCTATAATCTAAATTGGTGAAACTCTGAACACCAGTTAAAGTCAAATGTAGGTGAACAAAAACAGTATAACAATCTGAAGACCAAATCAACTCAAACTGAGAACCAAATAATACCTTAATGTATTGCTCACTTTTAAATAATACCACAAATCAACTCAAATTAAGAACCAAGCACAGATAATAAAAAGTAAAAAGGGCATAAATAGGTCGCGTACTTCCTCCGATGACTACATTAAGGTTTCAGTTGACAAAAGGCCCCATCAAAACACCTTCCGATGACCGAACAACCTGAAAATGGATCATAAGAAGTAGCATAATCAATTAATCGATAGCAAACAATTTGATAACCATCATCGATTATCAAAATATACAACGATGGAACAAAACATACGAAAAAGAAGCATCCAGAACACAGATAGCCACCTGAAACTTTAAAGTGTAAACCGTAGGTTTACCGCAGACCTCAAGCAAGCAATCTGCAAGGCAACATCAAACATCAAAGCATGAAATAGAACACCAACTGTCTCCGCAGACAACAATACGGACATAAAATACACTCACACCTCCCTAATTCTGCAAACTTACACAAATCAGTAGCGAACTTTGATACGAACTAAGAAATGCCAATCTTAAGTATCTACATAGTCAGTCTTTCTATCGGTTTCATAGTTTCGCAAACATGTATCCTATTTTTCGAAACCTATAATAACACCTGCAACAAAGTAAATATATATATATATATATATATATATATATATATTAGAGACCATGTATCAAATTACCTAAACCATTAACTTACTTTGTCCTTTTAATACCACTAAAATACCTGGTATAGAGAAAATTCTTAAACTATGCACACTTCTCTACACCAACGTAAAAAGAACATAGGTTAGAGGCATGAAAAAATCATAAAAACCAAAAAGGTTCCTACAAAGTGCAAATACAAACAGCTACAAATCAAAGCAAAAACCTCATATTTCCTTTGCTTTATTTTTTCTGTTCCTTCAACTATTTCCTTCATATCGATTCGGTAAAATAATGTTAGGGAAAAATAAACCTGCACTATACAAAGCTCCAATTGAAGGGAAAAAACCCCAAAAAAACTCTCTAATGAACAATGAACCTGAATCAAGTAATAATGCGAATGATAATATGTTGTTAACGAACAATAAAATGTGCTACATCCAAAACCCTAGATAACAAAATAGTAGATAGCAGAAGAGGTGTCGTGAAGGAGAAATCGAGGGATAAGTAGTGAAATAAGAACCTGTTAAAGCTGCAAATAGTTTGAATCGACGATAAATTAATGAATCCACACAAACTACTAAAATCATACGAATAAATCAAATAATAATCTCAGCCACTCAAAGCAATTTGTACCATGTGTTTAATGATCCTATTAAAGAGCTCTAAATCAGAAATCAACTTACATGTCAAACAAAATAAGAGCAAATAAGTTTTTATAATACACAGAGGTAATATTGTAAACTATTAATTTGTATTACTTCACATTAAAAGCAACTTACATAAAATCAACCATTGATGTAGTTATTTGTAAATAGATGTAAGCTTTAATTTGAGACAATTAAAGCAAGCCCCACAACATCTAAACAACAACTGTTATTAGTGATTATTTTATGTAGGTCTTTATGAATCAGAATTAAATCAATGGAGATATGAAGTAAAAGAAATTAATGGGATTAAAATTAAACAAACATGGGCTCAAGTAATTTGTGTGATTCATTCATGAGGTTTACATACATGTAACATTGTATAAGAATAAAATCAATAGCCACTTACAAAAACACTTCGACAGAAATCTGAGAGAACTTACTTGCATCCCAAAATACATAAACACCAAAGCTTTCTTAGATGATTTTCAGTCCATCCCGAAGCATTGTGCATACCTCCAAGTCCTTTCTGCATAATCAAATAAAATAAATAAAGGACCAACTATATATAGATATTTGATTTAAACCTCTTTAATGACTTCCATATTTACAGATGGATAAAATCATAACAAACATGGTTAAAAACGAAATGGGTCGAATGGGTTGAAACTGACCCGAACTGCATTTAAATATTCTTGACCTATTGCATATTTTTATTCCTAAATATAATAATAAGGCTCCAATTGGTTTATAAGTATAATATCTAATTCCAGGTGCAAAGTCCTAATTTTGTCATTTCAAGGCTCCTGCTGGTTTATAAAGTATATATAATTTGAATAATTTCCAATATAAAATTATTTGTGTTTGGTTTTTAAAGTTATGAATGGAATTTGGAATGTATAAATAGTAAATTAACAAAAACCTTACCAAAAAAACCAAGCTTTCTTTTCCATCTCAAATGAAACCCACACCTAATCTACTTCACTCTTACCGTAGTTCATCACCACCATCACAATAGTTTTGGTCGTCGGTCGCCGGTCGCCACTCGCCACTCGCCACCATCAGGAGCACCACCGTTAGGGTTTTAAACTCGAATTTGTGTTCGACTTTTGATAATTCGTATATAGGTTTCGATTTGTTACTTAGAGGATTTTAACCCACGCCTACCTTGCACTCTAACCATCCTATCAAGGCTACCATTGTTAGCACTTACAACAGTTATATATTAGTGTAAGCGTAAATCAGACAACGCAAGTCTGACATCTGTTGTATATTAATGTACAACCTTATACCTTCGAAAAAGGACTTTGATCGCCTCTTTTTTATCCACCTTGAAACTGGAACAAAATGCCACCGAAATATTGAAACTCAAGGTTGTCAAACGCATAAAAGAACATTATAAAACACCTGTAATAATAGTAGAAAGTTTAAAACAGCATTGTGATAGTATTACAAATAATAATAACAGAAGCTAACCTATGGAATGTGAATACCTATCTTTTTACACCAAATTAAATGAAGAATTATGCCTACAATAACCTGTTAGATAAGCATCGAAACTATACCTAAAATTTAAGACATAAATTTTCTTTAAACGGTTTATGCAATTTAAAAGCATTCAACTTGATTCATCTAAGGGTAAACCGTTTTCTCATGACATATTTGAGTTTGTGTTAGTCATGAAAATGGTATATAGTGTACAATAACAATTTACACATAATAACTAAAGTTAACATATGAATATCCTGAATTGACTAAAATAAAGAAATAAGCATCATACCTGAATGTTCTCAAAAACAGCAGAAACCCTAAAGCCACCGCTGTAAACCCTAAATCGTCGCTAAAATCAAACCGAAAGCAAATGTTGGAACGAAATAAGCCAGATCGGGTCAGGGCTAGGCCCAATCGCCGACAGTCCGCAATGACGGCAACCATAAAAAATAGACAAAGCTACGGCGTAAAGCATAGATATCGGAGATCAAACCAGTTTGAAGGACCCAAGGTCTTGGAGTTTGGACACTGATTTTCAAAAATAGGGCAAAGATCAAGGAGATCAAATACTTTTAGGTGAAAAAAAAATCCCTAACCCTAGACCATAGATGTCGGTAGTACCACATTAGTATTGGTGAGTGAGCTTACAAAGAAGAAAGCGACAATGGATGTGGGAGGTGACTATATATGTAGTTCTTTTACACCACAAAGAATCGCTTCACCATTATCGCAGCCGGATGGGGATATGCTTTTGGTATTTTTTTTGGGGGGGGGGGGGGGGAATCAACATTACAAACAATACTAACATATCGATTCCATTTCTAAAATGACCTAAAATTTCATTTCTAATATAGTGATTACATGCCACTCTAATTAACTTCACAAAGCAATATGTGTTGACTTAATGTACATCCAAAAATATAATTCCATTTGAAAAATCTAAGCAACAATTCTGTACTAAAATCATACACTTCTAATCCACCTTTAGAGGTTAATTTTAGTACAATACATTGCAAATTGTTGGTTCAAAGTCCTTGGTTCAAAAATCATACGCTTCTAATACAACATTTTCTTTAATTTGTGAATCTTACATGTATATTTAGAAGGTTTAACATGGTCTGAACTGGTATATTTCTTTTTCAAACAAATGTCAAATTTTTTTGTTGATTTGGGCTTCTTATTGGAAAAATTATTCGTTATAAAACTTGCAGAACATCATACCATGCATCAGTACATCCTAATTGAAAGGGGGCATCTCCAAAATAATTTATATTGACTTGGGCTTTTAATTGTAAAATGTCATTGCTCTTGACTTATGTGTGTTGTTTTTAAGGTTGGTTTCTTGCTTTTGTTTTTCGATTACAGGTTGGAGTATGTTTGGTTTTTTTTTTTTTTTGAAGATGATATATTGTTTGGTGAGTATTTCTGAATTTTGTGTTTTTACACCTGATTTGTCATGTTTATTATAGTATATCCACATTGTGTGCAGTAGAGTTAACCATTGAGCTATATAGATACAAATTTGCTTGAGTAAATGTCTATAAATGAGATAGATATAGATGACGGTGTGGATTTGGTCCTTTTGTGGTGTTATGGTTCAGAATGAGTCAATTCAGAATGAGTCAATAGGAATGGCATACGGCTGTTGTGTTTTTATTGTGGTGATGTTTCAAAGGGAATCCATAGGAACAATCTGTAGTTGCAGTGTTTTTGGTTGTATAAACTATGATTGTCATTCAACAATTGTTGATGTTTGCAATTAGATTAGGCTCCTTTTTTGTGCCTGTTTTTTTGTAGTTTATAGGTCGTGTGAATGTCAGACTGTAACTTCTTTTTGACATGCTAGCAGTCGTTGAGAATTTGGGATGTAATTCGCTCAATTGTTTCATAAGTACTAATTTCAGTGGTGGCCCAAATAAAAGTTTCACTTGACAGATCAAAGATTTTATAACAGATCGAGATTGCAAACTGTTGGTGGAATCTCAACCTTTTAACTGGTCAGGTATAGCTATAGAAATTGAACCAGGAGAGTATTCTCGGAATACAAATGATTTAGATCAAAGACTACCCACAATTAAGATTTCTAAAGAACTTGAAAATCCATAATTAAAGGGTATAAAGTGGCAATATGTGGGTCAGTTGTAGCTGGAAAATCAAGCTTATTGCGTGGCAGTTTAGGTGAAATCCCCATGGTTTCGGGCGGGTGGATTAATTTGTTTGGATTGAAAGCGTTTGTACCACAAAGTGATTGGATCATTCAAATAGTAGCAGTTAGGGATGATATTTTATTTGACAGGGAAATGAATAAAGGGTACTATGATGAAGTTGTTGAAGGATGTGTATTCTTCTCGATCAAAGAATCAGTTTTGACCAAATAGTTAAATCAAATGGTATTTTGGAACAATGTTTTTTTGGTCTATAGGTTACAAATTCGAGTTATGATGTAGGTTTTGTATTTGGAGTTGAATTATACTGTTAACAAGAGAGTTATATTATAGTATGTACTATATAGCAATTGTGAATGAATTCTATTTAGCTTCATTGGTTCACGTGATGTCTTTGAATGGATGTACCATTACGTTAATCGTGTATCTTTTTGTTTTTTGTTTTCATTTAAACATAACACATTTAACATAATGGTTGGTGGTGTAATAAACAAAGTCATGTAACATAATTTTAGGTCACATGTTCAATACTTGTAGTGTTTAGCCTTTAATATTTACGTTGTTATTTAGTGTTTCTTATATTTCCTTTTATTACGTCGCGCTTTAGCACTATAACAATTTGTTAAAATATATATATAGAGTTTTTGTTACGATCCATAATTTTTTATGTATATACGTTTTTGTTTTTATCTATGAATGACTTTTTTAGATTCTTTGAATACATAAACAAAATTGTTGCACTTACATTTGCTGATATTTCTCTACTTTAAGCCGGTGAAGGTAAACATAGGTTAGCCCATTTTAATTTTTTGTCAGCTTAAAGTTAGAGTTTGTTATAAAATTTTGCTTTTCATAAAATTTAAAAAGCATCCGAAATTCATGCTTGAATGATAATTAATTATTTAAATTGTTTGAAAACAAAATCACTAAACAAAAAGAGTTGGACAATAGACCACATTGGACAACATTGTGGGTATAAAGTTTTTTTCAATTCATTTTAACATTTTTCTATCTGTTCTATATTAGAAAGAATCTGTTAACTAATTCATATTTTAAAGTGCAATTGTATACATCTTTTTTGAAGAAAAAAAGGAGAAGTAGGCTTTTGCGATCTAAATTATTTTTGGGGTTATTGGATTTTAATAATATGAATTAAGCTCTATTGGCGGATAATAATACGAATTCAGGAATTTCCTTACAACAATACGAATTCGTCACTTAGGTGTAAAAAATGATACACCGTTAGTTTTTCACTAACGGTGTTAATTTTTGCTGACTGGACTGATGACGTGTCATGCCACGTGGCATGTTTAACCAATTTTTTAAAGGGTTATTGGATTTTAATAATATGAATTAAGCTCTATTGGCGGATAATAATACGAATTCAGGAATTTCTCTACAATAATACGAATTCGTCACTTAGGTGTCAAAAATGATACACCGTTAGTTTTTCACTAACGGTGTTAAGTTTTGCTGACGTGGACTGATGACATGGCATATTTAACTAGGTTTTTAAAATGAGGGACTATTTCTGTAATACCTTCAAAAATGTGGGGTTAATATAAAAAAAAGAATAAAAAACCTAAAAATCTAATCATCGTCTTCCTCATCCTTGCCACCAATCTAGAGTCCTCTGGCCACCACCGACAAACAAGTTATGGTGGTGGCCAGAGGACGAGTTTGTCGGAGCCGGAGAATGGGGCGGTGGTGGCGGATCCCGGTGGTCACCGACAAACAGGTTATGGTGGTGCCGGCGAACAGGTTATGGTGGTGGCAAGGATGAGAAAGACGATGATTAGATTTTTAGGTTTTTTTTTCTTTTTTTTATATTAACCCCACATTTTTTAAGGTATTACAGAAATAGTCCCTCATTTTAAAAACCTAGTTAAACATGTCACGTCTACGTCAGCAAAACTTAACACCGTTAGTGAAAAACTAACGGTGTATCATTTTTGACACCTAAGTGACGAATTCGTATTATTGTAGAGAAATTCCTGAATTCGTATTATTATCCGCCAATAGAGCTTAATTCATATTATTAAAATCCAATAACCCTTTAAAAAAATGGTTAAACATGCCACGTGGCATGACACGTCATCAGTCCAGTCAACAAAAATTAACACCGTTAGTGTAAAACTAACGGTGTATCATTTTTTACACCTAAGTGACGAATTCGTATTATTGTAAGGAAATTCCTGAATTCAGTGACGAATTCGTATTATTGTAAGGAAATTCCTGAATTCGTATTATTATCCGCCAATAGAGCTTAATTCATATTATTAAAATCCAATAACCCTTATTTTTGTGTTTATTTTGATTTGATCATGCTTTGATTTATAGGTGAACCCTTATATTTTAGAATTCTAACTCAAATGGATTATTTTTTTTTTTTAGAATCCAAACTCAAATGGATGGTGGTTAAGTATAAGGGGGCTTCATGTAATAAAAATGTTCTATCTATATGGGTTTCTTGACAATGTGCAATCAAGTAAGTTAATATCATAACAAAACTTTAACATAATGTATTCATGTTTTTAGTACTATTTGACTTGGTGCTTACATATTTTCTTTATCATTCTTGCAAAATTATGTTCTTGCACAATTACATAATTTTGCAAGTAGAAAGAAATATAGTTTTTGCACAATTACATATTGGTGCAGTTGGGTACCTAACATGAGAAAAGGAGGAGGAAAATCAGAATATTTATTTCCTCAAATTATAATTAGAAGCCTGCTATTTAATTTGTTAGGTTTCTATTTCTCTTATTCACTAACAGATTCCCTTATGTGTATTCGAGGGATGAATTAGCAACGTCTTCATATTTGGCCGTTGCTTTAGCAGTAAATAAAAGTAGAGAAATCAAATATGTTGTTAAATGGGCACAAGATAAATTCGTTCATGAGGGTATCCGCCCTAAAATCATCAGAATTCCATCACCAAGTGAGTTTCTTTCACAATATTCATCAATATTTCATAAAAATTTAAATTATATATTTCAAGATAAAAAATCGCAATTTTTGCAATGGGTTCTGGTATTATTTTCAAGAGCAGGATGATGTAGTGATTTCTTACAAGAAGGAAGTCGAATGGTAAACATACCAAAAACTTCTTCCTTTCAAGAGCATGTGTGCTAGGTGAAAGGTTTAAAGCTTTATATATTTTCTTGATTATAATCATATAGATAAAACTTAGTAAATCGTGTTGTTTTGAAATTAGTTGAGCAAAGTCCATTAACTACTCTATTTGTTGCAAAATTGCTTCATGTGGAAATAGTTTTGTTTTTTTATGGTGAAATTTTGAGGTGGAAATGGGTTGTGCTTTTATCTAACATGGATCAAATCAAAATAAATTAATTGAAAGGGGAATGGGTTAATTGGGTCGAATCTCTATTTCTCATATATTTTTTTCAAAGATTCGGATAGCGAACATCGTTTTTAAAAACAAAAACCAACACGAAAAGTAGAAGATTTTGGAGGGCATTGGGGTTTGGATTCATATGATGCCAAAGTTGTCCTTGAAGTGTCTACCATTTCACATATACTATAGTTTCATCACCTCATGTAAATTAGCAAAATATAATTGGATTACAATCGCATACATATCGCGAAAGAACTTAAAAGTAATCAGAGTAAAACCATATAAACTAAAAAGAAGTTTAGCTCTGACCATTTAATTATAAACGATTATAAAGAACATACAAAGTCTTCTACAAAGACTGGAAATTAGTGTTAATCTCATATTAGTTGGTAAGATGTAACAAATTCAGTATGCTTAACAGTCAAAATACACAATCTTGAAAAATCAAATTACACTGAATTTGAAGAATAGGATTTACCCATTAACTAACTATACTAAAAGAAATGAAATGAATCATAAATATGAAGCATAAAAAGATTACAAAATATGTAAAGAGGAAAAGTACCATAATAGCCGAAGGTATATACTCACACTAGATGAGTGAAAATAGGAATCTATAATAGTTGCTTGGAAAAAATAAGTTAAAAGACTTTGCAAAGATCATTTTTGAAAAGAAATTAAAAATGAGGTGGAGTATAGAATAAGTCTATAGAGAACCAATATCACTAAAATTTTAGTCAAAGAAACATGAATGATATAATTTTGATAGTAAAAATTAAAGCCTGGAGTTTAATTATGTTGCACCTAATATTTAACATAGTTAAACTATAGGTTCTACCAATACAGTTTCCACAATCGAGGTTATGAGGAAGGGCAAACACAGTTAAACTTCATGCGGTGAAACAAGATGAGGTGGTCAATGTAATTTCGGAACTTGAACCAGAAACACAGCAGGAGGCGCCAATAGCATTCACTGGTCGAAGTTGGCCTTTGTTCTATATTAAGAACAAAATCAAACCATGTAGCTTGCTTATTTTTACAGATTAGGGAAGTTCTGAACACCATCCTTATAACTGTGGATCGAGAAGAAGATGATGAAAAAACTTGATTTAAGATGAAGAACAAAGCAACACAATCAAATCTTGAATGGAGAACAATCAATCTTCTATAAAACCGAGTATGCAATCGTGAAAACAAAAGGGAACACCAAAATCGTAATCGCCAAAACCGCTAGAATCATAAACTAGATGGGTATTTATAATACCTTACAAAAGCCCTAATGAGAATCGTAAACCCATAAGAGACCGGCCCATCAAGCCCGAATCGGAAACCATACTAAGCCCAACACAATGGAAGCCCAAGTCTAATGTTCATGCCTCAAAATGTAATAGCCCAACAATCTTCCCCTAGGCATGAACCATTAGACAGTCTACGGAAGAAGCAAATCAAATCGAAAGGTGTGAGACTCCTTCCTAGACCACCATTCACGTTCCACAATCCTGTTTGCTGTTCCATGAAAGATTCCCACCCTTATAGCATTCTCAAAGTCAAGTTCATCACCTAGGATAGGTTGGGTGGCCAGGAGCTTGATATAACATTCTCCAAACCTCAGCAAGTCAACTGGATCATAGAAGCGAAATTCTCGCATCTTCTTGCAAACTACCACCACCTCATGAGTTGTTGGATCATAAAACCAATTATCAAAATTCTTCACAAGTGTACCATATTCAATCTCGTCTAACAGGTTGATCACTCGAGTTCTTTTGGTGGGTGGTCGTCTCACTTCTCCTATAGGCTCATTCGTGACAGGATCAGTTCCAGTTTGAACCCATCTTGTTTGCTTGAGGTCAAAGTTAGCAAAGTTTCCTTCAAGATGGCTCATCAGATTGTTATGAACAAGGTCTCCATGTGCATTCATCCATCTGTTAATGAACGAAGCCCTCAGCAAATTCCTCATCTCTGTCTCAGTCCAGGAGTGAAATTGACCGCGAGTTCTGTAGTACTCCACTGGACTATAGCCATCTCTGATCACAGCAAACAGCTTCTTCTCAGCATCTAGTGCCAGCACAAAATAGGTTCACGACTCCCCTTTTTGTCAATTTCACTTTCTCCCACATCAATTGAGTACAGCTTAGGGGGAGGACCCTGGAAGAAATCCTTGAACCAATTCTCAAGACTTTCTGGTGCTTACGAGATGAATCTTGCTCCTCGAACATAGTCAGACATCTCAATGGTGTCATCACCTTCAACTTCATGCACTACATCAGTTGTTTGACCACCTTGAGACGAACTCTGAGCATTTGAACTATCAGCTCCCTTCAAATCTTCCAACTTCTTCCTCAGTTCAAGATATCCTGCATACAAAAATCCAATACTGGCTTCATTCTTGCTCTCCTTCTCCTTCAACCTCTTGTTTTCTTCCTTTAGTTCTTTAATCTCTCCCTCTGTCCTCCTGTTTTAAGATAGAAGGAAGTTGATTTAAGGATCAGCACTTATTCGAATGTCTACGGGGAGATCAGCAGTTTGAACACTCTCTCCGACAAGTGTTGGATAAGGACGAAAGCTTGGTATGACGGGAGGCTGGCTTGATTCAATAGAAAAGTTTACTCTCACAGGGCTTGGCTCAACAAACGTACTATCCACATCGAAGAATTTCCTTTCCTCATGAACTGGGCTATGTTCATTCAGAATAGGACTTTCAGTATGAGTTTGAGTTGGCTCTTGAATATCAGCTTGATCATCACCCTGAAATGTGCTCTCAACATTTGCAGGCTCAGACACTTCATCATCTTGAACATTTGCACCTGATGATTCAAACACCATCAGGCTTGAGCTTGTCTTCTGGAATTTATATCTGACAGTTCTTGGATCAGCTTTCTTTCTCGGTGAAGGTTCACGCACGGGAATAGGTTCTGTAAGCACATCATCAACAGCAAAATCAGCATCCAACTCTTGTGGAATTGAACCACTGCTTGAAGAAGAGTTCAAGTCATCCCTTGTTTTCTTGTGAGTGATTGGCCCTAGATCCCCATAAATATCGTCTATCAGATTCACATTTTCCGGGAAAATGTCATCCATCACATTTTCTTCATCCCAAGGTATATTCTCAGCTTCCCTTTGAACAGTTACTGGAACATCATGATCTTCAGCAACAGATACATTGACTGGAGGCACATCAGGTACGGGTTATGATTCTTCATCTTGTTCCCTTGCAACCTCAGGGAAAGCACCTCTTTTAGTCCACTCAAGCCTTCCTTGAAAAGTGCTCTTTCCCCTTCTATCTTGGGTTTGAAGACCAAACACACTATTATCCATGAACTTTATATCTAGCTTCTCAACCCTCTCTTGAATCATTGAATACTTCTTCAAAACCACCATATGCACAAACCTTGGAGTCATGAGAAATTGCTCTCTGGCACTCAAATCAGCATTACCAACCCAGTCTAAAAGCATCATCTTTAAAAAATTAAATTCCCAGTCCAAAGCTAGTGCAACAAATGATGTGCCATGCACCTTGTTCAGCTGATCAAAGCTTGTTCTCTTGCTCAAGAAAGATTTCTACAAGTAGTGTGCCAAGCACCTCCAGTAGTGCGGCAGAAGCTTCTTGAAAATTGGTGGGAAGTTTCCTTCATACTCCAAAAGATGTGCACCATCTAGCACTGCAGTCTTAGAATATTCCATTGTGTCTTCAGCTTTATCATTAATATTCAAACCCTGGCGAATATCTTCTTCCACGATCTCGATTCTGCGGTTTTGAACAGTTGCTATGATCCTTGTTTTATCGAGATTCGCCTTTGCAGTTCCCCAAAATTCCCTCACAAGTTGTTCATCAATCAGCAGGCTTGTCCTGAGAGCATGATTGATTTTGCACACGTTCATCCCAGCAACAAGAGAGTAGAACAACTGCATGTGTCTCTCTGGGTATGCAGTGATCTCTTTCAAAGTGAATTTCATCATCAATCATTTCTTCTGCCATCTGAGAAACCGAGACAAATGCATTAGGCTTAATCATATCAATGAGCAATTACGTTTGTCTAAACCATCTTGAAGTTTAATTGATTATCACATTATACCATTAAGTTCAAAACATTTCAATTTAAACTTTTGAAAGAAGGAATTTGATGTTTAACCACAATTTTAACAAATCACATTCTTAAAATCAACTCGTTCAATTTTATCTTAAAACAAATAAGTTTGATAAGATATTAAAAACATTTTGTGTTAATTTAAGAGTTTGCGATTTTAAATCATAAAGGTAACAGGTTTACGACTCAAACTGTGGGTTCACGATCGGGTCAAACGAAGTTCAGCAAAGGTCCAATCGTAAACACGAAGCCCGATCGTAAACACCATTAGGTCGTAATCGCTGAGAATCGTAAACCCGTCCGATCGTAAACGCCGATCGTAAACGACATCGCAAACACTGATCGTAAACGATGTCGCAAACATCGATCGTAAACACGAACAGTCGTCTTCTTCCTTGCGATGATCATAAACGCAAACGACTGCCATTGGAGAACCAGCAAGCTTCAAGAAACTCATCAAACACCAACATTTATGCGGAATAAACACCTAGAACTACCATTTAGGTACCACAAACACAGAAACGACTTCTACTCTCGAGTATTTGACGCGAAACACGAAGAAAAAGAAAATGATCACCGAGCACACCAAAACTCGGAGTAAACCGACCAAATGATGGTGAAACTGTCGATTGAACGTGTTTTGTGGTCGGAAAGTGAAGACGAATGCGATGATGTACTCGATTTCCACTGTAGATGGTCGGAGGTAGTCGGGATGAGGTTTTCCGGTGAAGGAGGAGCGGCGGTTAGGGTTTTTGGGCGGTGGATTGTAAACGCAGAGAGAGGAGGGAGAAGTGATCGTAAATGAGTGGTGGTTTGAGGGTTTTGTCAAAAATAATTTTCATAAAGCCCCCTCAAGTTTTTAAAACATTTTAAATACACCCAAACCTCATTTAAATGAAAAATCTCTTGAAAAATTGTTAACTTTGAAAATTTTGAGAATTACAAAACTTCCTCTCAGACTCATACCCCGAGTACCTGATCTTGATCATAAAAATTTAAATTTTATACTGAGGAACCCTTTTCAGCTTCTCTTACTTGACGCTCTAGACGATTGCCAAAATATTTTACCGCATAAACTCACATCCAGTCATTTTGAAGTGCTTAATTATGGTACAATATTACCGTCATGTTTAACCGTCCCCACACCCAATTGTTCATAGCAAAACCTACCCAACCTCAGAGTTTATTGAGGATTCACAAACCCCCAACTTGAGGAACCAGGCAATACCATTATGACTACCACTTATTTCCTTAATTATCAGTTGGTGATCAGGTCGGCCGCATAAGCACGCAGGAGAGACCAAACAAAATAATTATTTTATTATTTTTCTTTTTCTTTTCATTTTTCATTTTTTTTCATTTTTCTTTTTCTTTTCTGTGGTGTTGTCATAACAGCAGAACATGGCGTGTGAGAGAGTGAATACTAGGTAGATACCACTCTCAACCCATTTTTGCTGGGACTCAGTTTTTTAAACCATGTAGACTAGGACGGGAAACTAAACATATATAGAAGTTAAGTTTATTGCACTTACATTGATGATCATAGTTTTGGGTTGAGCTTACCGACATATCATCTTTGAGCAATCTTTCACTTCAGCCTTACATGTGTCAGTCTCCGATTGTCTTGGACATTTATATCACTTCCTACCAACTCAAGGCAAACACAAAAGACTTCATAAAAACCTCAAACAGATTTTCAGATTTTCTGAAACTATAACATTTCTTCCCCTGTTTTTATGAGGCTTTTGTAACATAAACATTTATATATATATATATATATATATATATATATATATATATATATATATATATATATATTAAATGAAACTTAAACCAAAAGTAAGCAAAGATAAAAGCAAAACTATGTACAAACAGTTTTGATCAGATCATTCCTCAAAGGCAATCATCCTTAGGCCTTCAACACACATTTCAAAATATGGACGAGGAAGGGGTTTTGTGAAAAGGTCAGAAACATTTTGATCGGAGTTTACCTTTTCGAGCTGAATCAACTTCCTATCATAGCGATCACGAATGAAATGTACCTTGATATCTATGTGCTTTGTTTTGGAATGTTGAACAGGATTTTTGACAATTTGCAGAGAAGCAGCATTATCACAAAAAAATTTGAGCATTAAGAAATTCCATACCGTAGTCAGTGAGCTGGTTCTGAATCCATACTACCTGTGAGCATCCAGCTGATGCTGCCACATATTCAGCTTCTGCGGTTGACTTTGAAACGATATGCTGCTTCTTGCTCTGCCATGATATGAGTCTGTCTCCCAAGTATTGACACCCACCAGTTGTAGATTTCCTGTCAAGATCACTGTAAGTAAACGCAAATAATTGAAAATCAGTATTCTTAGGATACCAAAGTCCAAGTCGGGGCCTGCCCTTCAGATACCTAAAAATACGCTTAACAGCAGCTAAATGAGAGAGTTTAGGATTAGCCTGGTAACGTGCACACACACACACTGCATGCATGATATCTGGCCTGCTTGCTGTCAAATACATGAGTGATCCGATCATTGAAGGATACATGAATTCACTCACTGATTCTCCATCTGCATCTGCTGTCAGTAGAGGTCGGGATGCCATGGGAGTGGGATGGGCTTGGAGTCCTGCATCTTGTACTTTTCCAGAATTTCATTCACATATTTTGCTTGATGAATGAGAATACCAGATTCATCTTGTTTAACTTGCAGTGCTAGAAAAAAATTCATCTCCCCTTGATCACTCATCTCAAACTTCTTTCTCGTGATATCCTCAAATTCGGTGCATAATTCTTCATTTGTTGACCCGTAGATGATATCATCTACATAAACTTGCACCATAATGATATCATCTTTCACCTTCTTTCTGAACAGAGTTTAATCAACCACTCCCCTTGTATAACAATTTCCCACCAAATGCTTTAACAAAGTCTCATACCACGTGCAGGGAGCTTGATGTAAACCCTATAAAGCTTTATCCAGAAGATACACATGATCTGGATGCTCTTCATCCATGAACCCTGGCGGTTGAGCCACATAAACCTCTTCATTCATTTCAGCGTAGAGGAAAGCTATCTTCACATCCATCTGATGCACTATGAAGTTGAGATATGTTGCTACAGCAAGGAATATTCGAATTGCTTCCAACCTGGCCACTGGTGCGTACACCTCATCATAATCAATCCCGTAAACCTATCTGTGACCTTGAACAATCAACCTGGCTTTGTTTCTCACAATCACACCCGTATCATCTTTCTTGTTTTTATACAACCACCTTGTGGGTATAACTTTCTTATTATCAGGCCTTTTCACTAGATGCCACACTCCCAATTTTGAAAATTGATTCAATTCATCATGCATAGCCTCCATCTAACTTGGATCTTTAAGAGCTACCATCACATTTGGAGGCTCTATCTGACAGATAAAGCATGAGTACATGCAGAAGTTGATGTCACCCACGTGGCTTCTGTAGTGACACCTGCTAACACTGGTCCGACCACATTGCTGAGAGGATGATCTCTGTTGATTCTTGTGGCTTGTATATCTGGTACTGAAACAGAAACAGGCAGGTTAGTATCATTAACATTATTAGTCATACCTTGGGTTTCTGACTCCTTCTGATCATCATGTGTTCCTGAAGATTCTGGAACATCCACAATATCATCCTTAGGAGCTGCTGCTGATACACTGTCTCTAACATTTTCCACAGATGGCCTTACTTCAGGAGATGGAGCAATGATGTCTTCTTCTTCTCCCAGACTAGGAAACATATTTGAGAAGTTGAAACCTTCAAACAATGACCCATAATCAAAGATCCAGTTTGGCCCAGTTCCAGCATCAGTTGGATTATCTTCCAACCAGTCAACACTGAATGCCTCAATTATCATTTTGGTGGTTTTTTTGTAGACTCGATAAGCACTATTTGCAGAATACCCAACAAAGTAGCATTCATCAGCCTTCGCTTCGAACTTCCCCACATCAGACTGAATTAGAATTATGCAAGGACACCGAAAGTCTTGAAGTACCCCACCCTTGGTTTTTCTCCATAAATAATATCATAAGGCGTCTTCTCATGCCGCTTGTTCAAAAGTACCCGATTTTGCACATAACAAGCAGTGTTGACTGCTTCGGCCCAAAAGAAAATTGGCAGTATTGCTTCACACAGCATAGTTCTTGCAGCTTCAATGAGTGTTTTGCTTCTTCTTTCAACAACACCATTCTGTTGAGGTGTGTACGGTGCACTGTATTGCCTTTCTATACCTTTCTCTCCACAGAACATATTCAATTCAGCATTCTTAAACTCTGTTCCGTTGTCTGATCTTATTTCCTTCACTTTCTTGCTCATCTGATTCTCTATGAGAGTAACAAACTGTTTCACAAATGCTGGAGTTTCATACTTATTTGACAAAAAGAACACCCAAGTAAATCGAGAGAAGTCATCCACTATCACCAGGCAATATGAGAACTTGCTGATACTTAGTACTTGCATTGGGCCGAAGATATCCATATGTAGCAGTTCCAACACAGACGAAATAGAGTTTGTCATTTTAGAATGATGTGGCAACTTGTGCTGCTTCCCCTTAGCACATGCAACACACTTCTCAATTGATGTGAAGTCCTTGATGGGAAGGTTTCTAACATGCTCTCCCTTTTCCAGCTTGGTCAGATTCTTCATGTTGGCATGTCCCAGACGACGATACCATAACAATGCCAGATTTTCATTTTGCTTTGAAATAAGACAGGCCACATCAGATGGCGGAGGATTACCCATGTTGAAAAGATAAGAATTTCCTCGCCTTGGTGTACGCATCAAGATACACTCCTCAGGAATCTTGACTCCAGGTTTGAGAATAATGCATTCCTTACTATTGAACAACACAGAATATTCTCGATCACAAATCTGCGAAACACTGAGCAGACTATGTGACAACTCTTCCACATAATGCACATCTGAGAACGTCAAGCTGCCATTCTTCACCACACCTTTCTTGCTGATCCTGCCACCTACTCCACCAGCAAAAGATACACCTCCTCCATTGAAATCTTGAACCTCTTCCAAAAGCGATAAATCTCCGGTCATATGTCGGGAGCAACCACTATCAACGTACCAGAGATTGTTGACAGTTCTTCTCGGTTGTCCCTACATGAATCAAAGATCAGTTAGAGTCGGGTACCCAGGCCATAACAGATCTGGGCACACCCTTGGAGTCAATGTAGTTGACTAATTAAAAGGACATTCCTGATTTTAATTCAGTTACACCCAAACTTTGGGCGTTGACTTTTGGTTTCCACAAAGTGTGTTTCTGAGGTTTTGACACATTCGTTGAATTCTTTACAGTTACAGGTTTCTTCTATGGAGATGTGACCTTTTTATCTGCATGTTTCTTGACAGGTGTCCACTCAAGTTTCAACATTGTTTGAACAACTTGTTTTGTTTAAGAAACATCTTTTGATTTAGAAACCTGTTTCTTAACCTTTGTTTTACCTTTAGTTTGAGAAAACCCTTTTGATTTGGTTACCTGTTTTTCAACAAGTTCGGATTTCATCTTATCTTTTCTTTGATAAACTCCTTTAGGTGTGTAGGTTGGTTTTGGAGTTTTGGCCACATTCCATTTTTCATCAACAGGCTTTGTCACTGGAGTTTTAGTGTTTAAAACCTTAGACTGTTGAGTCTTCATTGGTTTTGAACTCTGCTTCCCCTGAGACAAAGCTTGTTGTTTCTGATTTTTATTTCCACTTGTCATCATTTTCTGCAACATACTAGTCCCTGGGTTTTGCGGATAGTATGGTTGATAAGGTCTATTTAAACAATTTGCAGCAAAATGCCCTGGTTTTCCACACTGAAAACAATTCATAATTCTAGGCCCATTCACATGACTACACACATACGAACGCCTCGGGTAAGATGACTTCCACTCAGGCTTATCATCCCATTTGTGTATCAAATGTTTTGGAGCTTTCTCAGGTTGCGTAATTAAACAAAATTGTTCTGATTTTGATTTGTTCGTTCTGTTAAAAGTAGACACAACTTGGGGATAAGGGACAAATTCCTTGGGTTTAGACTCACGACCAGCTTTAGTATTGGGCACACGAATTTTGAAACCCTTAACTACTTCATTGGAATTAGAAACACGTTTTGATGACATAGATAACATTAATTGTTTTGACTTGGACGTATTAAGTTCAGACACAGATGCCAAAACATTGTCCTTAGGTAAATCAGAAATTAAGCTACTAGACTCATGACACTCTTTGACTCTCAAACAGTCAGCATCCTTCCCAGAAACATCTTTGATCCTTACTTCATCTGCTCAAGAAACAAAAACGTCAGAAGAACTAACATTATCGTTTAATGATTCCTGGGATGGACCTGATTCACAAGTGAATGTCACCAAATTACTCTGATTACCCAAACCATAGGTCATATGTTTCTCATTTTCTAACTCCTCTTCTGTCATGGGTTTCAAACCAACCAAAACACTATCTATGGGAGGTCCTGCTTTATGCATTTCTGATTCTAATCTATCTACCTGATCCTCCTCATAGATCATACCTATTATATCTCTAGACACAGGTTAAGGAACATTATTCTTATTCTTTTCAGAAAAGCTAATTCCTATTCCTCCTTTATCCTTACCAAATCTAACATCAGTTATGCAGGTGGACAAAGCCTTACCAGCTTCAAGCATTCTTTTGTTTTTCATTTGATTCACATCTAATTTCACTTGCAACTCATTGCTCTGATGTTTAAGTTCATCTACCTGCTTTCTAAGCTCATCTATTTCTAACTTAGCATTGTCATACAGGACAGACTTCTGAGTGGCAAGGGCTTTGTATTTCTCTATGTCTAGTTTCTGTGCTTTGACTTTCTCCTCACTCTTTTTCCATCTACCCTTAAACGAGCTTCTAGAACATTGCATATCAAACAATTCTATCTCACTATTTTTCCAAAGTTGTCTAAAAACAGGAATTAAACGAGCACAAGTGGGATTAGTACATACCTTTGTGTTGTCGACTTCGGTTGCAAATGCCTCCTTGTCTTCAACCAGGTTCTCCTCCTCATCTCCCGGCTTCTCTTCAGTGACCACAAATGCATGCTCCTCTTCATCATCATTCTCCATCTTAGCAATCACAGTACGAGTTAGACTGAGTTCCTTTACCTGCAAAGCCCATTGATATTCCCCGCAATCCTGCACTACCAAAGCCTTTGTCTCTCCCTTTCCCGTACCATCTCCAGCTTTCTTCTCTTCTGGTTTCTCCTTCTTTGGCTTGGTGCATTCCCTTGCAAAGTGTCTGTACTCATTACAGTTGAAGCATCGGAGTTTACTCTTATCAAAATCCATTCTTATCTTATCCTGATCCATCCACACATTCCTTCCAGTTGTTGCCATAAACTTCTTGGTGCGGAAAACTGCCATTGCCATTTTTCAGGAAACATCAAGCATTTCCACGTCTTCAGGATTAATCTAGTTCAGCTCACCTGACAACATCTCAGCAGGCACCAAAGTTCCAGCCATAAGGGCATGATAACTGTTCATGAATCCCATTCCAAGTGCAAAGTTGGGATCATTTGTGGCATTTGCCTCATCAGGGTTGACCGCTCCACTAGAATTTGCTTGAGATCGAGCCACAAAAGCAGTTGACTTTGTATTTGAACTTGAATCATTTGCAGATGAACTTCCAGCCTGTTTTGGGCCTACTTCTTCAGATAGGAGTGCCTGATTCAATTTTCCCGCCATGCTAAGTGAACTTAGATGATTCAGCTCTCTTTGCTTATCATCAATCATCTTTGACTTCAGTTTGTTAATCAGCTTATCAACAGTTAACTCTTCCAGCTTTTTGTTGTCTTTGATTATTGAAATGTTGGTATTCAAGGACTTGTGTAAACTATTCAAGAGTTTCAGATTTTTATCCTCCTGTCCGGGTTCAACGTCATAGCTTGACATCTCAGTAATTAAGGACACAAATCTTTGAACTTGAGCTTCAAAGGACTCTCTTTGAATCTGATTGAACAAGTTGAACTTCTGCTTCAACATCTATTTACGGCTTGCCTTGATATCGGGATTTCCTTCATATGCAACCACCAGATCATCCTAGAGCTTCTTTGCAGTCTTGTACTTCTTAAACCCTTGTGCAATCTCCGGAGTCAATGCCATTGTCATGATAGCATACGCTCTCTCATCCAATCTTGAAGTCGTACACTCCTTCTTGCAGCTTGTAAACCCAGATTTGGTGAAGAACACGGATCGTAAACTCCAAGAACACCCCAGAAATAGTCGTACACACCAAAAACAGCAACAAGCTTCCACTTTTTCCAGCCAAACACTCGAATCTAATATCGTGGAACCACGAATCAGATGATTCTTAGCTCTGATACCAATTGTTGGTCCCGAAACAACAATCGAACACGATATCATAAACACAAACAAGTGTGGAAACCTTGTTTGTGTGTGATTCGAGAAGAAGATGATGAAAAAGACTTGATTTAAGATGAAGAACAAAGCAACACAATCAAATCTTGAATGGAGAACAATCAATCTTCTATAAAACCGAGTATGCGATCGTGAAAACAAAAGGGAACACCAAAATCGTAATCGCCAAAACCGCTACAATCATAAACTAGATGGGTATTTATACTACCCTTACAAAAGCCCTAATGAGAATCGTAAACCCATAAGAGACCGGCCCATCAAGCTCGAATCAGAAACCCTACTAAGCCCAACACAATGCAAGCCCAAGTCTAATGTTCATGCCTCAAAATATATAGCCCAACAATCTTCCCCTAGGCATGAACCATTAGACAGTCTACGGAAGAAGCAAATCAAATCGGAAGGTGTGAGACTCCTTCCTAGACCACCATTTACGTTCCACAATCCTGTTTGCTGTTCCATGAAAGATTCCCACCCTTATAGCATTCTCAAAGTCAAGTTCATCACCTAGGATAGGTAAGTTTAAGCCTTCTAAAGTTTTATGTAAAAATATTTATATTATATAATGTAATAACCTGGACCGTCTTCGTTATTAATTTATATATATCCGTCGTAACCAAATTTTATAAAAACCATTATAAATATTCTTGAAACATTTAAAATTCAGATTATTATAATTCGTTCAATTTTCGTTAAATGTATGGTATAAATCACAGACCGTAAGCGAGACGTTTAAATTTATATGTGTTCAGTATCGCGGTATTATACCTATCATTTGTCACTCTAAACTTTAATATTCTAAATACAAATAAATAAGAAAATAATTAAATAGATAGTTAAGTTGTGCAGCCTCAAAACAAAGAAAACCCTATTTTGTGTGTGTGTGCGCGTATATGCCATGGAGAAATCAGGGGCTTGAGAGCTCCCTCCCGATCTCCGGCAGCTTCTCCGACCACCCGTGACGACAGCATGGTTTGATGGTGGTGTTGGTGCGGCAAGCCGTTCTCCTGACCCTCCCTTGATCGTCTCTCCCTCTCCCTCCTTCTTTCCGTTCACGACAGGTGGAGAATCCAGCAGCCACTGCGGTTGCGGCGGCTAGGGTTCCGCCTCTGTGCGGCGGCACTGTTGTCATCTCTGATGGTGATGACGACGACGATCTTGAACAAGCTGGGGTTCCACTCTCCGGTTTAGCTCTGCTAGTAGTGGCTAGGGTTAGGTCCGGCTCTCATCCTCGTTCGAACTCCGGCGACCCCGCGATCGTGAATCCCACGAGGTATGATGAGTTATTGTACGATTTCATTAGTTTTCTTTCTGGTTCCACCCATCTAAACTCTCATCTTAACTTCGCATTGACACATCTGAGAATCTGATGTTGTGGTGTTAGAGTTCATCGGTGTTCGCGGTAGTTGTGGATTATCCGGCGACGGCCACAGCCTCCGGCCGCCGGAACAGTTTAATATGGTACTGACGATGGTGTGTTTTGCTAGAAAAAGACAACTGGATGTGTTTGGTTACAAGTTTTAGACAAATGGAGTTAACTGGGTACCGAGTCATCCGAGTCGACTCAGTCGCGAATCTGGTCAAACAGGAAGTTGGTCAAACAAAGTCAACCTTAGAAACTAACTTCGTATTATTGTTCGTTGTGGAAATCTGATCGGAATGATCTACTTATTCGTTTATTTTTGGTGTCATGGCGGTTTTACGGTTAACCGGGTCCGGGTTCGATTATCGACCAAAGGTATACCGTATTCATCATCTTGTTACCTTTTTAATAATTTCATGTACTATTTTGAACCTGTTTGTCATGAATCCACGTTATCGCAATACCTAAAAGATTATACAAATAGAAATTAGAAATATAAACGTTTATTAATTTGATAATAATAATTTGGTGGATATAAATTTATGTACTTATTAGCTTGGTAATAATAATCGTATTGCGAGCATTTAAAACGCGGTGTGCCGGTCTTTAAAATAAATGATGTTAATTCTAGAAAGCTCAGAGTTGCATCAAAAACATATTTAATCTATTATTATTTGGACATTTTTGGTTAAGAGACTAAAACGTTAATGATTCTAAAAATCATGAAATATATATTTTTTTATAATTGTTTATCGTTTTGTAGTCAATATCAGATTAAACCAACGCTTGACCTCGAACATATGTAATTCACCAAATTGTATCTCTCCATCGAGTCGTCGCGTTGTTGAAATTCAGTTATCTATCTATTTGCTTATCTAGTTAAAAAAATCAGTCATTTATTTATTCGTTTACTCTTTCCCTTGGTTTAGCTGTCAATTGAGCCTTCGGGTTTATTCGTCTCGAGTCAGGGTGTCACTCTGTCCTTTGTGTCTCCATAACAGGTGAGTAATCATAGCCCCTTTTACTTTACTGTTTTGGGGTGCAACATGTACGCTATCAGAACGTAAACTATTTATGCTTTATTCTAAAACTAAATGCGATCGATGTGATTGTTATGTGCATACTTGTGTGATTGAACTTGTGTGGATTATTGCTATGAACGATTGAACGATGGAACGATTGAACGATGTAACGATTGAACGATTGACGCATCTCATTAACTCACTGAATCGGGGTTACGATAATAGATCTATTGGTGTGGCAACCCACTTGGCCTGCCTCGCGTGTGGCGCCTTGTGATTGAAAGCCTAAATGCCGAGGGCTTGAGTGCGTCGCCTAATCCTGTGTGTCATCGATGCTAACCCTATTATTAATATCACTGTTGCTTAACCCGCTTGTTGTTTCAGACATCGTAGGGCGCACACACTTTCGTTGTGTTTAGGCTCTAGGAAACCTGATCACCTACCATGTCGGCTCTGCACGAGTTGTAACCTTCTCGGTCATCGTGTGGGTATTTACCATCGATCCGACCTTTCCATGAGCACCTGTTATCCCCCAGATCAAGTTCAATTCCAAATGTTTCAATCTATGGTGTCATTTCTAGCTCAAGTCACTGTTGATTGTCAGACCGCTTTTGTTATTACCATTATTTGCTATCACTATGTCACCTCGGGTCGCATTCCTCTCGCGTTTCCCTTAGTAGCCACCATTAACGCTCCCGTCAACAGCAATACTGACTATGGAATTTATGTTGGAGCCTTAAACTCGGATAATTACTTGATGAATCCGATGTTTATACTTTGTAGTCGTTTAAAATCGTTGACATTCTATGTATCCATTTCACTTATTTATGATGATGTTCGAAACCCTACTATCCTATATCATTTATGCATTTGTGTACCGTGATCAGCGTTGTCCTTTGCGGGATTCTGAACCATTGTTTCCCATATCATTTTATTCGTTGAGTGTACGTTGGGGTAAATCCTCGTTGGTAGGTTCGCGAGTTTTCAGGTTGTGTGGTTACGGGATTACATGCATACCTGCAGACAAGTGGGCACATTAGCGGGATTATGAACCTACGTACACATGACCCTCCCTTTTTGTTAAAGATTTTCAAGATAACCATTTTATATGCCGTCGTTTGATGTTACCCGCAAATTCTTTTAGGTATGCCTGTCAGGGAGTCTACCCGTTAGAAAATTTACGAATTCACAAGTGCACATGATTATGGGATTACATGTGTATGAGTTTATGACTTTATGACCTCTCGAGTAGATAACCTTATACGCGTACCGATATCGAAATCTATCCGTTCGAAATTAGATCGTCGTAATTATTGAGTTATATCTACCTTGCAACCTAACTCTTTGATTATCGTGCTTTAGCTTTGTTCACTGTTATCACCTTCTGACCCTTTTTCCTTTCACCTCTATGTACCCTCGAAGTCTATTTCAGTCATCATTAAAACTCTATGTGTTTTAGAGGAAATCATTCGTATCTCGCCCGGACACTCAGGTTCCGGCAACCCTCGACGATAAACCAGTCTGTGGGCTCAAGTCCACAATTACTTGCGTATGGAGTGCATGCATTTAGGACCCAAAATTGTGAAAGTTCATCATAATGAAAGGGGAATCGTAGACATCCGAAGACACAACGGGTCTTCCTCCCGTTCACCAAAACAACTTTCACATCGCCTTTATGCTAGCACGACACTAGTTGCCAATCACCCTATCGTCTTTAACCTCGGAAACCACTCGCCTCTGCGCGCCCGTGTCTCTCTCATGGGTTTTATCTCGTCTGTTGTGTTAATCCTTTTATCAGGTGCCTTATATGTGTCTCAGTTTTCATTCGTGTGAAGATCATTCTTTCATACGCGGCGTATGAATTTGCTTATGTCACATCCTTGGTTTCTATCATGAGGAAACTCGTTTGTTTTTAGGAAATGAACTATGGGATTCTTCGGCTAGTTAGATTCATGAAGTTGACTCTCGATTAACTCAATAGTCAGTTTTATAGAATCAATTCTTGTCGTCTCTTTCCCAGATTTGCTAGACGTATGCTATCATTGATCGATGATTCTTACTTTAGACTTGAAATCTATATTTTTATGGATTCGATTCTTGGATTCGACTCCAAATTGTTGCATATCCTGGATGCTGTTCCGATTACGGATCAGTCGTCCTTCATCATAACCTTGTTGGGTCGCTTGTTGATTCAGTAATCTATTGCCTTGCATATTGTTGCTCGATTCTCTATCTATGGTCGCATTTGAAGGGTACTTAGGGTGGATATGATCAATAATCACTATGAGTCAAGTTATTGTTCTTCTCATGACATCTATTTTAACAGGTTCGCGTATTTCAAGTATGACAATCAATTTGTGTTATTGGGTTCGTGTATTTCAAATTATAATGTTCGATTTATGCTATTGGGTTCGCGTATTTCAGATTATAATGTTTGATTTATGCTATTGGGTTCGCGTATTTCAAATTATAATGTTCGATTTATGCTATTGGGTTCGCATATTTCAAGTTATGATGTTTGATTTGTGTTATCAGGATTCTTGCATTTTAAAGTATGTTATCCGATCTATGTTATTTGGGCTCATGTATTTCGAGTCATGCCATTCGATTCATGATTATAGGACTTGTGTTTTTTTTCAAGCCATGCTAATCGATCCATGTTATCGGGCTCACATATTTCGAGTCGTGTTATTGATTCATATTATTGGACTCATGTATAACGAGTCATGCTATTGGGTTCATAGCACCGAATACATAGGCTACGGGTCAAGCTGCCTCGATTCATGTTATCAATACACGTGTTTCGAAGAAGTGATGTTCGGTTCATATTATCGGTACATGTACTATGAAAAATGTTGTTCAACTCATGTTATTGGATTCATGCATTTCGAAACGTGTTACCCAAATTCAAGTCATCAGATGCATATGCCATGAATCACACGGTTCGTTCTAGGGCAGAGGAGTCATGATGTTCTAAAACGTACCGTTCGGTTCGCGCTAGTCGTGACGCCCGAATAAGTACTATCGGCTCATGGCATCCAAAGCATGGCTTTCCGTATAACTCGTGGTACTCGTTTTGTTTTACTAACAATTGTTTTAAGCCTTTTTGTGCTCAGCACTTGAACTTCTCGATTGTATATCGTTAATCCGAGTGTTGATCATTACTCTACTCTTGCTAACTAGGGACTCATATGTGCTACTACCAGCGATTGTGTGCGATGCTAGCTTAGCATACGATCGTTATTGGTCGTGGGTATGGATCATGGCTTTTGGTAAGGGCTGATTTGAATTCTGTCCAAGTATCGTGTCTTGTAAGGAAAACCTAATGTGGGTAGCTACCCATCTAATTCACTAGAACTTGATGCTTTACCCGGATAAGAAGTCTGAAACTCCAAATCTTTGTTTATCATTATTATCAGTTTTGGTTTATTATATGTGATCGATGTGAATCTATATGATCGATGTGAATCTATATGATCGATGTGAATCTATGTGATCGATGTGAATCTATGTGACTGATGTGAATCTATTTGATCGAATCTATATGATCGATGTGAATCTATGATGAGTTATGAACTGGAATACTTTGAAGAGATCTATGTTGCACTCATTACTCACCTGAGTCTTCTTATTTTCCCAGTCTCGCTCCTAAAGTAGGGGAGACTGCGGTTCGACATCTTTGGCTAGTCTTTTGGTTGATTTTGGTTTGGTAGTAGTGTGTTCATCAAGTCTATTGCTCGTTTTTCTGTTGATAGTCTTGTCGTGTGTCGAGCTCGAATATCCTTTTTTGATGTGTTGAATAGAAAGTTTTCCGGAGGGAAACGGTACTCACTAAAGGTATTAAAGATGTGGTGAGTTAGTTGCGGTGCACCCTAAAGATATTACCGAGAATGGTGTGTGTTGGGTTTGTCTCTGATGGTTGGTTCGTTCACAATTCATTTTTTTACCTGTTACTACTCCTAACCTAACCCTTGGGGTCGGGTAAAGGTTCGGTGTCGATATAATTGATTCAGTAATCGAGACTATATGGCAATCCTCCGTGAGATCTCTAATGTCGTCTCTAAGTTGGTTTCAAATGTCAAATGTGTTGGTTATCGGTAAAACTCTTTTAACTACCCCCCTTATACTATTTAAAATCTTTAAGTTTCTTCTAATTTCAGGACGAAATTCCTAAAAGTAGGGGAGACTGTAACAACTCGGTCAACCGAAATCCATATTAACCCGAACCGTTTAAAAGGAAAAAAAATCAAAATTAACATTTCTACAACAAAAAGGGGTTTTTAGGACCTTTTGTGTGGGACGCTGTTAAAATAGTGTCTTAAAAAACTATCTAATAGGACAAATGAGTGTTCAGGGTCCTATTATACTATATGGAGTTAAATCGGTGTCCTAAAAAACTATGTAATAGGACGGATGAATATTTAGAGTCCTATTATCATATAACGTAATAGGACGCTTAGTATTTGGGGTCCTAATAAAGTACATTATAGGACGTTTAGTAGTTAATGTCTTATTATCTGGTTATGTAATAGGACACTTGATCATTGGGGGTCCTATTAAAGCATAAACTTATATGACACTTGGAATTTCAGTCATAAAAGATCAGTGTAATATGACATTTATTTGTTAGAGTCGTATGGTAACATAACTTAATAGGACACTTGATATTTAAGTCATAAAAGTTTAGTGTAATAGGACTCTTATTCTCTTATTATACATTTGACAACGTATCTTTAAATTTCTTTCAGATATCTGCTTCTATATATATAAATTGTTAACCGAAAACTCAAATCATATTCCTCTGCAGCTAATTTGTTTTAGGCTTTTTTTTTCTCTACATAACGAGAGTTCGAAGTTTTAGGCTCTTTTTTTTCTCTACATAACGAGAGTTCGAATCTTGCTCAGTTGCTCACAATCCGGTTCCCTTAAAGTTTTTTTACGCACAGTATTTCTTTTCCTTAATGAATATAAATACGTGTTTCTCCTACCTCTTCCTAGCTTTCATAGCCCAGCACGTTCATCGTCTCCAACATCTATCTTCGTTATGCTGACCGACTCTCTTTATCTCAAACCAGTCTTCCATTTCATGCGCTGCTTCTAAAGGTTAGAGTTTTTGCTTACGCGAATTTCTATTGTTTACTGCTCCAACCTAAGTCTGTGTACGATCGTTTGACGTTAACCTATAGGATTCGATTTTGGGCTTCTTCTTCGATTTTGCCCTAAAATTTGGGTTTAGGTTGTGTACGTAGTTGTAATTTATAGAATTTCCTTACACTGCGGTTAAATGCAAATCCAAAATTTGTTTTTTTCTTGCTTACAGTTTTTATGTTTTTGAATTAGAAGTTCTATTGAGAAATTGTTGATTTCAGCTTCAATTTTGTATCACTTCACATAGTCCAATCAGAGGCTTCTAATCGTTACTTCATCCTCACCTGAAGTTCTTTACGCTACTCTCCCTTTTAGGTCTGCAATAGGTTCAAAAATTCTAATGCAATTTGCTTATTCAAATTATCTTCTTCGATAGATTCTGAAAATCGCAATTATACATCGATCTCTTCTTCTTTACAGGTATTCTTTTCTATCTTACACTTTTTGGTTGCCCTGATTCAAATTATTTGATTTGGCTTTGTTAAAAGAAGAAATATGGTGTGTTCTTATCCTTATGTTTCTTGCCCAAAAAATTCAAGCCGTCATTGAGTCTGGTGTTTGCAGATGTCTGGTTGAGCTTCTACTGTGAGTTGTATTTTATATTGGCTTTTATTGTTGCATACTAAAAAAATGGATTAAATTGACTAAGATTCTGACAACTATTTATATAATATTCTGAATATGTATAGTTAATAGTTAGAAGTGTTGAGGAGTCCAAGTGGTGAGGTGAAGCCAGGTTTAAAGAAAGGCTCATGGAGTCTTGAAGGAGATGAGAAGTTGATTTCTTATATCAACATATACGGTTTTTGGAACTGATCTCACATGACCAAATTGCTGGTAAGTATATTCAACTATATATACCATGATTATGTGATATAATTGATAATATAGCATGATTTCTTAATTATTATGATCATTTCGGATTTAGGTTATCGAGACAATCTCATTTTTAGATGTTACTTAATGTAAGGAGTTATTATAAATAACAATTTCATGACTTAACATACAACAATTTCATGACTTAACATACAAAATAGTTTGGTTAAGATCCTGAGGCTCAAAACTTTCCGATTATGAACAATATTCAGTTGTAGGTTAAATAATCTGTATATACACCATCTTGCAATAATCTATAGTTTATTTACACAATTATAAACAATATTCAGTTGTAGGTTTAATAATATGTACATACAATGTGGAGAGGTCAACTTTGTCTAAAAAAAAATTCAGATTTATTCAGATGGCTTTTACTTACCTAGGCTGCTCATTTTTGCAGATCCACATTACATAAAATACAAGAAAAGAGCTACAAAAATAATTATATGATGAAGTAAAGAGGAAGAAATATTTGCATCAGATTCTTATTAGACTTATAATGGACTTTATAGTAGCACGAATGTTGCATTCATATTGATAATAATTACCTTCAGTGATTTGGAAATGTAGATGCGTGAATGTTGACTAGATTAGGTAAGCTACATATTGAAATAGGAATTCAAATAGTTTATTTTTTATTATAACCAAGTCATGCATAACACTTTGTACAAATATATAAGCTAAAGATATTCCTTTCTACACATATACTGGCGTTTGTTCTAACTTTTTCTGTAACTGATGTATAACACTTTTCATTAACAAATGTGTAACTTTGATTACCAAACTAACAAATGTAGGTGTCTTTGTGATGTACAGGTTCAGTAAGAAGGATAAAAACTTCCATAGATTTCCACCTTCCCTTCGGTTTGGGTAATCTTTCTATTATGTATTTTTGTTTCAACTTAAGTCTTTGCTTTATGTTTGTGCACATTTCAAATATATTTGTTATAAATTCTGCATCTACTATGGCCCTATGGTTGGTCAGGTTTGTTCAGATTGAGTTACAAACAACAACAAGTTTTAATACTATTATTTTCAACGAGCTGCAAGTACTGGTGAACTTAATCTTGCTCCTCAATCCATGTTGGAGGTTTGTCATTATCTTTGTATCCTATTCATGTTTAGTGAATTTTTTGTTACTTACATGTGCTGATATATATAATATATATGTTCTTTTGAAATTAGGGCTTAAATGCTATATTAGATTATTGAGCAGAAGTTTTTATCCAGAACTTGGTCATACTTTCAAGTGCCCTTCATCTTTTAGAGTTTTTGCTTGTCAAAATCCTTCCAATCAGGGTGGCGGGAGGAAAGGCTTTCCTAAATATTTTTCTCAATTTCTTCCAATCAAGGTCTGTACTTTAACATTTCTTTTAAGGTTCTTGAATTGTGAGTTTTGAATTTTATCATGGATCTAAGTAACTTTTGGAAAATTCAAGCTTGGTTTCAAAGTCCTTTATTTTGGAAAGTTCAAGCTTGATTTCAAAGTCCTTTATGATCAAGGTCTTTACTTTTACATTACTTATGTTTTGTTTTTTTTTTTATTTTTTATAAATGTTTGTCAAATTGAAATCTAGGTTGGAGATGATGTTTTTCTTTGAAGCATTTCAAACTCAAAGACTGTAGCCAGAGGAATGGTAAATAGTTTAGATCCAAATCAGAAAGTTGGGTGGCACAGAGATTAGACTCGATTGGTGTGAGGTAAATACTCGAAGTAGCTGTGAAAAGAGATGAAAATTTGGTTAGACCATATGGGTCATTGGTCACTATCCAAGCTGCTATTGGTGCATCTTTAGCATCGTCATGTTCTTTCATTTCGGTATGTCATTGTTGTTAAACCTGTAATATATTATTAAGTTTATAAGAAACTTTAAGTTTATATATGGATCATTAATTTGTAGGTGGTTTGTGACGAGTGAGAAGGATGCATGATGACTGAAGACTATATTCTTCTAGTGTCTTTCATTACTTTAAGTTTCATGTTTAATGTTAGGATCTTGGATAATAATATCATAACTTATTTTTTGTTTAATGTTTTTGTTATAGAAATGACTTATTTCAATGATAATTAAGCTTTATTTATTCCATTAGTTGAAGTTCATCTATCGATAAGTTGATGGTATATTATTTGTATTTGTGAATCATGTTTAATGAGAACAATTTTAAGGATGTTGGTAATCGTCCTTAAAATAAGTATGCACATATGTTTTACAAATGAATAAAACGTCCCATCATCATTTAACATGTTAGGACTCTTTTTGTGGTACTAATATAAGGATGATTTACTATTTAATCTATCCACTTTTTAGGACGCTAATATGTGTCATAAAATGTATGCATCTTAAAACATTATAAAGTGTCCTATATTGTGGTTTATTAAGACGCTATAAAGTGTCCTGTTTTGTGATTTATTAGGACGCTCTAACGTGTCCTATTTTGTGGTTTATTAGGACGCTCTAAGTTTATAGGACCCCTTTAGAAAGGACACTTTTATTAGTGGTCTTATTATCTCATGTGTCCTATAAAATAACATTTTAGGACCTTTTTGGGTGTCCTATAAAGCTACT
>JBCNJP010000006.1:41138735-41171208 GCA_039602395.1 Deinandra increscens subsp. villosa
GGGACATGCGAAAATACCAATCTGTCACACCCCCAATTTCCACTAACGGAGTATAACCGTGTAGGGTGTGAACCAGACCAGGATCCAAGACTTTAGTTACAACCAAGCCATAACAGAAATTAAACAAAAGATAAGAGGCTTTAAAATTAAAGTAGAGGAAAGTTTGTTTAACAAGTACATAAGTCAGTTTAGAAGTACAGCGGAAGCATAAAAAGCGATTACAAGTTTGATGTACAAAACACATGTTCATAAAGTTTGAAATTTTGAATTTCCCAAAAGATTTGCGATAGAGAGTACTGCCGCCACTCGTGCCATCCCAGAATCCATCTAACGACCTGAAAAGTAAACAACGATCAAGTGTCAGCTAAAAGGGCTGGTGAGTTCACTAATCAGTCTACACTACACCATGTAGACCACAATGCATACGAATCGTAAAGCAATAAATTCGTAATTTAGAAATGTAAGTATTATCCGTATCATTAGGTAGCTAGCCTATGCTTATGCTCCTCTGAACGTTCGCAACCAAAGCTGACATGGTATTTGATAGGTATTCACCTATGTAATTTGCCTTCCCCGTGTCTTTCCCGATCACGGTGTTCCTAGGCTAACATTGGTCTCAGTCCGACCGCCAGTCGGGAGGGTGCATCCTGTGCACCGCTGAGCGGGGGTGTCAATCCCCAGTAGATCTACTCAACATTACCTCGCTATTCAATACTAATGGCCCGATAAGTAAGGACTTTTGTTTATAAAGCAATTCAGTGAACATGTGATATAGTGGGATAAATACTCAAGTAAAGAAATACCTTTACCGCGTGTTGCCATCCCTTACCGGATGCAACTATAACAGTAAGTGAAACTCACCTTAGGGTGCACTGGTACGCGGCACTTGGCTTTAGAGATTGGCTATGGATGACCTATTTTGGGTAAATATGGTCTAACCGAATTAGAGGTTGTCTATAAGACAAAAATAGCATATAGGCATCTAAACATGTTTCATGCATTCATACAAGTCATACAATGCACATAGAAGTCCCAACTTGGGAGCAAAACAAGTAATTGCAACTTAAGTCAAAGTTGACCCAGAAAAGTCAAACATTAAGCACCTATCTAGTGACATAGGTAAAATCCACAATACTTGGAATTAACTCTTTAAATTTTACAGGCATGTAGTACATATCAAATAGGACTTGTAGCAAAAAGAATCAAGTAAAAAGGTTTAGAAATGAGAAAGTTATGCATGTCGGAAGTTAGCATTTTCATCATTTAGCAAACTAGTCAAAGTAAACATAAAAATTGCATAACTCATTCAATACTTGGAATTTTTGCACTAAAACTTCCAGATCATACACTTATCATATAAACATCATTTACCAATAGCAAACTCGTCAATAGAACAAGATTAGCATGCTCAACAAAAATCAAAAGTCTACTTTTTGCAGAAAAAGACAGCTTTGAGTACCCAACTTGCAGCAGTGTTTTGAGTGACCAAACGGACGTTTTAGAAAGTGTGCGAGTAGCCGTTGGAAAGCTAAGACATCCTACTTTACTAGGGAAAAAGAATCAATCAGTTTCGAGCAAAATTGAGAGAGTTATGGCTGCTGCAAGTTGACCAAAATTTCTGGTCAAAGCTGTTAGAATTTTTAAGTTTGTAAAAATTTAGGATTTCAATTCTATGCTAACATTTGCTCCATTCAACACTTACTAACAAGTTTATAACCACAATAACATGTAATTTCTGTCATGAACAAGATCATATCATAATCATAGCAAAATCTCATCAAGTAACTAGCATACAAGGGCAAAAACGTCCAAATTTCATAACCAACACCCAATATTCATACATGAACATTCATAGCTGATTTTAACTCAGTTTCCAGCCCTAAACCCGAACCCAAATCTGTCCCCAATTAAACATATAGCACATCTCAACTTGACACATGAATTAAGAGCATAATAGCTCACCATTTAGCATAAGAACACCATAGAACACACATGCAACAACAAATTTCAGATTTGGAGTTTTAGGGTTTTTACAAACCTTGAAGAAAACGAGAAATGGAGGAGGATGAGATGGAGAAGAAGCTTCCTTTAGCGTCCTTGAGCCTTGGGGAAGCTTGGAACCTTGAATCCTTGCTTGATTTGAGGGTGGAGGTCGAAATTTTGAAGTATGTGTGTGTGTGGGTTTGGATCCGTACGCAAGGAGAGGGAGGAGGGGGATATGAACGTGAAATGGGGGTGGGGAGGAGTTTTGTGCAGATTCTTTTAGTTTTAAAAGTTACACATTTGGTCCCTCAACTTCATTTTTAAACATAGCAAGCATAAAACTCAATTAGGTGGGTTTTAACTAAAAACTTGTCAAGTAAAAATTCTACAAATGTTTCTAATTGTTTTAAACTCATTTAACATGTAAGATTTAGTCGGGTTACATAAATTTAACATTTAGACATAAATTCCAATTTACGCACGAAGTCCGGTTTTTACCCGAAAACGCGAAATTTTCAAATAACCCAAAATGTCACGAAACGAATTCACAAAACAAGTTACTAACAACAATTAGCACATGGACATGAACAATATACATTTGAATCAAATAACGGGTCTCGGGTTCGCTAACGGAACTAACGGAACTAACGGAAAAAGTTAACGGAGAATTTGACGGTTGTCACAGCATCCCCAAGTTGAAAGAATTTTCGTCCCGAAAATTGTCGTAGTGCTAAAGGTGCGTTGGCCAATTGATTAGGATTAAGTAGAACGGAAAAAGTCAACGGAAAATTTTATGGTTGTCACATCATCCCTAATTTGAAAGGATTTTCGTCCCGAAAATTTGCCTAAGTGCTAATCGTTTCATGGATCGTCACGAGAGAATTCGAAAGGGAGTGATGGACGGTACACGATTAAAAGCATCAAACGAACATTTCGCATGAGCGTATAAAGAATGATTTCCTACAAGAAACGTTTCCACGAGTGAGTTGAATCGCATCGCATGGTTAGTTTTAGCAAATGTGACGGCGACGCCACATCTGAGATTGAAATATTTACTATGACGAAGTGACCATATGTCCGAGTAGTCTTCAGCTATAGTATCCAATGAGATAACAGAGGGTATTGTGTCAAATGACACGGTAGAGGCAAGAAGTGTTGCTAAAAGGTTTGAACGTTAACGTATCTGGAGGGTGGATATGCATCCTTGAATTGGCTAGGGTTGGGTGATTCTTACAGATCGCAGAGAAGAGTATAGGCAGATGACGCTGTAAGGTATCGTAGTATCAATAGCATCGCGAGTGAGCACGCTAATCTCATAAAGAATGCTCGCTTCACCAGCCGGTGACAATTTAGGCGTACGCGAGGTTAACGAGTCGTGGTGTGTCAGAAATGCGATAACTAGAGGTCCAATTTGAAACACTTCACCAATTTCCATGGTGAACCGAGACGAGTATGGAGCTGGGACGAGTAAACGTTGGTAAGGGTCCTGGAAAAAGTCACGGGGTTGTTCCAAAGAACATGTGATTTGTCTTTTAAAATATAAAACTTCAGTTGTTAAAACGTTGTTGTTCATTTAGGTCGAAATCTTTATTTGACAAAATTTATATCAGGATAGTTCCTATTAATTTAGAGAGTTGGAATAAAAACAATAAGTTTCATTTGATTAAACTGTATGAGGGACATGCGAAAATTCAACGAAAGTAACACAAATTTTTCTTTATTGCTGGCACTCTCCCATTAAATGGTTTTTCTTGAATTAAGGTTTTTGTCTATGATAGGTTCTCATACTGAGCACTTGTTTGACTAGACCTTTCATCTTTGGTGTTTCTTTTTGCAGCAATTTTTCTGTCCCTATATTCTTTAAACTTTCTTTGCTTGTTAGTTAGTTTCTTAAGTTTTTCACTTTCTTGATTAACTAACATAGTTCTTTCAGGTGATTTTGAAAATCTTTGGGGAAAATGTCTGCTTTGATTTAAACTCCCTCCCTGAAGTGGAACATAATGATTTCCACTTGAGCCATTGGCAAATACAGTTTCAAATTGATTGGGTTTGCTGTTTCTTGAAAAATTTTCTCTAGAGGTGACTTTTCCTCTGGAGGGGTTTCTTCTTCCTTGAGCTTCAAAATGCTCAAACCCATCAGCAAAATGAACTTGAGGTCTCTGCTTTGGAGCAGTAGCTGATCTGGGTTGAAATTTCTTTTCCGGTTGAACATGAGTTCGAGCGGAAGAATGTCCCGCTTGAACTTCAGCCGGAAAACGATTTTGTTTTAAAACAGTGAAACTACCATTTCTATCATTACCAACTAAAACTTTGTTGGATTCAGATCCAAAATGCTTCAAAGTGTGATTTTTCACAGGTGAGATTCTTCCTGTGAGCTTCTTTTGAAAATCAGCTTTTGGTTTCAAAACAGGTTTTGGCTTTTGAAATGGTCTGACTTTACTCATTGGGTTAAACTGACAGACAGCAGCTAGGTGACCTTGTTCACCACAGCACATGCACTCAACAATTTTGGTTTCAAATTTCTTGGGAGACTCAATTTTGGTTACTTGATTAAAGTTTACTTGACCAAACCTTTGAGTTTGACTTCCCTTTGGTTGCTCAGGTTGCTTTCCTCCAACTTTTGAATCCTTAGGTTCATAAACAGTTGGTGGAGGAACAGCAATTGATGGTTTCAAAATGTTTAATTGGTCAACTGAAGCAGATGTGCTGGCAGTAGTGACATCAATTTTATTAGACTCAACAGTGTTTTCAGAAATGGATTGTGATGAAATGTCATCCACTGTGAGACTAACTTTGCATTCTGATTTTAAAGCTTCAATTGGTTTGATTGCAGGTGAGTATTCAATTGGTGGCTCAACAGAGTTATAGCCAACACCTGCTTTACCATACATCCCTCCTATCCACAGTTTTTCAGCCTTTTTGTTTGCTGTTTGAAATTTATCACAAGTAAACAAAGCATCTTTCAGCTTGATCTCAAGAACATCAACCTCAGCCTTAGCATCTTTGGTTTCATTTCTTGATTTTTCAAGTTTTGTCAGCAAGTCATCAAGCTGTGTTTCAAGCACTGAGTTGGTTTGTTTTAACTGTTCATACTCTTTGGTTAAGTTTTCAATTTTTGAAATGTATGATGATTCAGTTTTCTTAAAACATTCCTTTAACTCATTTAGGTTTGAAACTTCATCAATCAAATCAGTGTTGTGATTTCGATATTTTGCCACTTGTTCTATGCAGGCAGGACTACATAGATTCTCTAAGACCTTTTCAGGGATAGAATTTACCTGATCTGTGATGGAGTCCTGTTTGGCCATTAAAGCATAGTTGATGGGTTCAAACTCAGCAGCAAAATCTTCCCATGTCAACACATGATGTTTGATTTGCTACAGCAGCTACCACATTCTGATGGTTTTGACTTCCGGTTGGCTTTGGTGGGGTGGGGTGTGAACCTGAGTTGTTTCCAGAATTGTTGTTGTTTGAGTTGCTTCCTCCTTGATTTTTCCCTTGAGCATGGTTCTGGTTCTGTCCTTCTCTTCTTGGTTGAGAGCATTCTCTTGCAAAGTGACCAAGTTGGTGACAGTTATAGCATTTGACTTTGCTTTTGTCAAGGCCTATGTGAGCACCTTTTGCTCCCTTGTAGGTTCTACCTGTCCTTTTGTAAAACCTTTGAGCTCTTACAGAAACCATTGCAAGTTGGGTCATTATATCCATTTCTTCTAAATCATCAGCACCTATGCATTCAAGATCTTCAGGTATGAAGCCTTGATAAGAGTCAGTTGCTACATAAGCATTGTGAGAACTTTCAAAAGAGTTTGAAAAGTTCTCTTGACACCTTGGTGTCTCAGGGAAACTGACTATAGGTGAGGAGTATGATGATGAGTTAGATGATCTTTGACTGTTAAAATCAGTGGTTACTAGTGCAGATGAGAACAGTTGAGTTGATTCAGAAGATGAGCTTTGTTTAAGATCCAGTTCCATTTCATAAGCACTGAGTATGCCATGAAGTTCACTGAGTCTCATCTTTTTCAAATTCTTGCATTCCCTGATGCTTACTGTGTAAACTGTCCACACAGAAGGCAGGGAACGTAGGAATTTTCTGTTCACATCTACTTGTTCTAGTTTAACATCCACTTTTTGGAGTTCATCAAGTAGTGAGACAAATCTCAAGTACTGGTTTGTCATTGTTTCACCAGATTTAAAAGTAAAGTTTTCATATTTTTGTTTTAAAACATCTTTCTTGTTTTCTTTTACTTCACTGGTTCCTTCATACATTTCACTTAAGGCATTCCACAGGTCAAATGCAGTTTTATATCCTTTAAACCCACTTAAAATGGAATTAGGAAGTGCAGCCTGTAGAGTCCAGTATGCCTTATGGTCAAATTCAAGAGCAGTGTAGTCAGCTTCAACATATTTATCTAATGGCTTAGGTATTTTGACTTCTGCATCATCAGCAGATGAAACCATTGGTGAGTAGGGTCCTTCAGTGAAAGATTTCCAAATACGACGGTCCAAAATCCTAACAAAACCTTCCATCCTGAGTTTCCAGGTACCAAAGTCATCAGGAGTGAACATTGGTGGTTTGTTGGAGGAGCCATTTGGGCAACTTAAACTGAAATCACTCATTTTGAAAAACCTTTTAAAAGATAGAACAACGAAGCTTGTAAAGTAAGCAAGTAAAGTATCGACTTTGAAGCACAGAAAGTCTTCAAAGTGAGAGCCAAAGCTCTGATACCACTTGTAGGATCGATAATAGTTATGAATTAACTAAAACTAAGCCTTTTACTTGCAAATATAACCCTGCGGAATTAAAGTTATATTTCACTTTACTTAAGCGATATTAAGTTCTTGTATGATGTAAATGCTTGATTTGCAGAATAGTAAAACAACGATATATCGAATATTCGGCACTATTTGCATTAACTCAAAGCTACATTGTTACAAGTGATGAACATGTTTGTAAACTAAGAGATTACATGCTATATATAGTGCTGATGAGATCAATGACAGCCATTGATCTCATACGATCTAATCTAGACCGTAAACATAAAAGTCAAATATAAACTACCAAAAGAATAAACATCGACAATTGGAATGACTTGCGTGTTGGCAGCAACAATCTACTTTAGGAGAGCGGCTTGAATCAGATTTAGAAGCATACGAGAAGCTTTTGCAGGATTGGACTTCTGAAAAGACTTCTCAGGGAAAGTCAGGTTGAACTCTTTATCTGGTGGATAAACGAGTTCACCCGGAATATTCGCTAATAAACAAAACTGCTTCTTTCCGCTTGAACTGCCTGTTCCGCTTGAAGTATGAATTCCGCTTCAACTTCAACTTCAACCGGAACTACTAAAATTGGCATTTCAGCCGGAAATCTTCCAAGCTCTATTTTTCCTTACACTTACTTTAGACTTGAAATCTATCATTTTATGGATTCGATTCTTGGATTCGACTCCAAATTGTTGCATATCCTGGATGTTGTTCCGATTACGGATCAGTCGTCCTTCATCATAACCTTGTTGGGTCGCTTGTTGATTCAGTAATCTATTGCCTTGCATATTGTTGCTCGATTCTCTATCTATGGTCGCATTTAAAGGGTACTTAGGTGGATGTGATCAGTAATCACTATGAGTCAAGTTATTGTTCTTCTCATGACATCTATTTTAACAGGTTCGCGTATTTCAAGTATGACGTCGATTTGCGTTATCGGGTTCGCGTATTTCAAATTATAATGTTCGATTTATGCTATTGGGTTCGCGTATTTCAGATTATAATGTTCGATTTATGCTATTGGGTTCGCGTATTTCAAATTATAATGCTCGATTTATGCTATTGGGTTCGCGTATTTCAAGTTATGATGTTTGATTTGTGTTATCAGGATTCTTGCATTTTAAAGTATGTTATCCGATCTATGTTAGTTGGGCTCATGTATTTCGAGTCATGCCATTCGATTCATGATTATAGGACTCGTGTTTTTTTTTCAAGCCATGCTAATCGATCCATGTTATCGGGCTCACGTATTTCGAGTCATGGTATTGATTCATATTATTGGACTCATGTATCACGAGTCATGCTATTGGGTTCATAGCACCGAATACATAGGCTACGGGTCATGCTGCCTCGATTCATGTTATCAATACACGTGTTTCGAAAAAGTGATGTTCGGTTCATATTATCGGTACATGTACTATGAAAAATGTTGTTCGACTCATGTTATTGGATTCATGCATTTCGGATCGTGTTACCCAAATTCAAGTCATCAGATGCATATGCCATGAATCACACGGTTCGTTCTAGGGCAGAGGAGTCATGATGTTCTAAAACGTACCGTTCGGTTCGCGCTAGTCGTGACGCCCGAATAAGTACTATCGGCTCATGGCATCTAAAGCATGGCTTTCCGTATAACACGTTGTACTCGTTTTGTTTTACTATTAATTGTTTTAAGCCTTTTCGTGCTCAGCACTTGAACTTCTCGATTGTATATCGTTAATCCGAGTGTTGATCATTACTCTACTCTTGCTAACTAGGGACTCATATGTGCTACTACCAGCGATTGTGTGCGATGCTAGCTTAGCATACGATCGTTATTGGTTGTGGGTATGGATCTTGGATTTTGGTAAGGGCTGATTCGGATTCTGTCCAGGTATCGTGTCTTGTAAGGTAAACCTGATGTGGGTCACTACCCATCTAGTTCACTAGAACTTGACGCCTTACCCGGATAAGAAGTCTGAAACTCCAAATCTTTGTTTATCATTATTATTAGTTTTGGTTTATTTCTATGTGATTGATGTGAATCTATATGATCAATGTGAATCTATGTGATCGATGTGAATATATGTGACTGATGTGAATCTATTTGATCGATGTGAATCTATATGATCGATGTGAACCTATGTAATCGATGTGAATCTGATGAGTTATGAAGTGGAATACTTTGAAGAGATCTATGTTGCACCCATTACTCACCTGAGTCTTCTTATTTTTCCAGTCTCGCTCCTAAAGTAGGGGAGACTGCGGTTCGACATCTTTGGCTAGTCTTTTGGTTGATTTTGGTTTGGTAGTAGTGTGTTCATCAAGTCTATTGCTCGTTTTTCTGTTGATAGTCTTGTCATGTGTCGAGCTCGAATATCCTTTGTTGATGTGTTGAATAGGAATTTTTCCGGAGGGAAACAATACTCACTAAAGGTATTAAAGATGTGGTGAGTTAGTTGCAGTGCACCCTAAAGATATTACCGAGAACGGTGTGTGTTGGGTTTGTCTCTGATGGTTGGTTCGATCACAATTCATTTTTTTCCCTGTCACCGTTCCTAACCTAACCCTTGGGGTCGGGTAAAGGTTTAGTGCCGATATAATTGATTCAGTATCGAGACTATATGGCAATCCTCCGTGAGATCTCTAGTGTCGTCTCTAAGTTGGTTTCAAATGTCAAATGTGTTGGTTATCGGTAAAACTCTTTTAACTACCCCCCTTATACTATTTAAAATCTTTAAGTTTCTTCTAATTTTGGTACGAAATTCCCAAAAGTAGTGGAGACTGTAACAACTCGGTCAACCGATATCCATTTTAACCCGAATCGTTTAAATGGAAAAAAAATTAAAATTAACATTTATTAAACAATTGTATTTTCAAATAATCATTTCACTTATGGTAAGTTTAAGCCTTCTAAAGTTTTACGTAAAAAAATTTATATATATAATGTAATAACCTGGACCGTCTTCGTTATTAATTTATATATATCCGTCGTAACCAAATTTTATAAAAACCTTTATAAATATTCTTGAAACATTTAAAATTCATATTATTATAATTCGTTCAATTTTCGTTAAATGTATGGTATAAATCACGGACCGCAAGCGAGACGTTTAAATTTATATGTGATCAGTATCGCGGTATTATACCTATCATTTGTCACTCTAAACTTTAATATTCTAAATACAAATAAATAAGAAAATAATTAAATAGATAGTTAAGTTGTGCAGCCTCAAAACAAAGAAAACCATATTTTGTGTGTGTGCGCGTATATGCCATGGAGAAATCAGGGGCTTGAGAGCTCCCTCCCGATCTCCGGCAGCTTCTCCGACCACCCGCGACGACAACATGGTTTGATGGCGGTGTTGGTGCGGCAAGCCGTTCTCTTGACCCTCCCTTGATCGTCTCTCTCTCCCTCCTTCTTTCCGTTCACGACATGTGGCGAATCCAGCAGCCACTACGATTGCGGCGGCTAGGGTTCCGCCTCTATGCTGGTGATGGCGACGACGACGATGGTGATAACGACGACGATCTTGAACAAGCTCCCTCTCCGGTTTAGCTCTGCTAGTAGCGGCTAGGGTTAGGGTCCGGCTCTCATCCTCGTTCGAACTCCGACGACCCCGCGATCGTGAATCCGACCTCGGCCGACGAGGTATGATGAGTTATTGTACGATTTCATTAATTTTCTTTCTGGTTCCACCCATCTAAACTCTCATCTTAACTTCGCATTAACAGATCTGAGAATCTAATGTTATGTTGTTAGAGTTCGTCGATGTTCGCGGTAGTTGTGGATTATCCGGCGACGGCCACATCCTGTGGCCGCTGGAATAGTTTAATATGGTGCTGACGATGGTGTGTTTTGCTAGAAAAAGACAACTGGAGGTGTTTGGTTACAAGTTTTAGACAAATAGAGTTAGCTGGGTACCGAGTCAACCGAGTCGACTCAGTCGCGAATCTGGTCAAACAGGAAGTTGGTCAAACGAAGTCAACCTTAGAAACTAACTTCGTATTATTGTTTGTGGTGGAAATCTGATCGGAATGATCTACTTATTCGTTTATTTTTGGTGTCGTGACGGTTTTACGGTTAACCGGGTCCGGGTCGGGGTTCGATTATCGACCAAAGTTATACCGTATTTCATCATCTTGTTACCTTTTTAATAATTTCATGTACTATTTTGAACCTATTTGTCATGAATCAACGTTATCGCAATACCTAAAAGATTATACAAATAGAAATTAAAAGTATAAATGTTTATTAATTTGACAATAATAATTTGGTGGATATAAATTTATGTACTTATTAGTTTGGTAATAATAATCGTATTGTGAGCATTTAAAACGCGGTGTGCCGGTCTTTAAAATTAATGATGTTAATTCTAGAAAGCTCAGAGTTGCATCAAAAACATATTTAATCTATTATTATTTGGACATTTTTTGTTATGAGACTAAAACGTTAATGATTCTAATAAATCATGAAATATATATTTTCTATAATTGTTTATCGTTTTGTAGTCAATTTCATATTAAACCAACGCTTGACCTCAAACGTATGTAATTCACCAAATTGTATCTCTCCATCGAGTCGTCGCGTTGTTGAAATTCAGTTATCTATCTATTTGCTTATCTAGTTAAAAAAAATCAGTCATTTATTTATTCGTTTACTCTTTCCCTTGGTTTAGCTGTCAATTGAGCCTTCGGGTTTATTCGTCTCGAGTCAGGGTGTCACTCTGTCCTTTGTGTCTCCATAACAGGTGAGTAATCATAGCCCCTTTTACTTTATTGTTTTGGGGTGCAACATGCACGCTATCAGAACGTAAACTATTTATGCTTTATTCTAAAACTAAATGGGATCGATGTGATTGTTATGTGCATACTTGTGTGATTAAACTTGTGTGGATTATTGCTATGAACGATTGAACGATGGAACGATTGAGCGATGGAACGATTGAACGATTGACGCATCTCATTAACTCACTGAGTCGGGGTTACGATAATAGATCTATTGGTGTGGCAAGCCACTTGGCCTGCCTCGCGTGTGGCGCCTTGTGATTGAAAGCCTAAATGCCGAGGGCTTAAGTGCGTCGCCTATTATGTGTTTTGATTCATCTCATGTTTATCATAGATGTTTACACTTAACTCACTGGATCGCATGTTTCAAATATTTATCAGTACGTGACACCTATGTTTACTCACCAACTATTCTTAGTTGACCTTTATTTTGTACATGTTGCAGGTTTTGCTGTTGATGATTGTTGATCGTGTTGACGACACTTTAGGATGCATGTGGACTTAGTGAGATCTAAAATTAATCAAGTTAAAATGTGAATTATCATGTATTATTCTATTGTTATGAAATGGGATGATTAAGAATATCGCAACATTTAATTAGTGTCGTGTGCATTTGGATAATCATCGCGCCCCGACGTATTCCGTCGTTGGTTGGCGTGTGACAACACTAGTGTAAAAAAACAATAAAGAAACAAAAAACACTGCTCATAAATAGGAGTAAATGTGGTACAGAAGGGACAACGACAGCTCATGTATACACGTCATTGTGTATAACACTATTGTATTGGCTGATGCCGTGGAGTATAATTAGTGATTGGGTATAGAAAGCACAGTAACCTCCGTCAGAAAAAGTTAGAAAATGTAATATATATATATATATATATATATATATATATATAATTTATTTAAATTAAAAAAATAGTTATGTAAAAAAATAATAATTGTGTAATGATTGCAAAGGGAGTTATGAAGGTTTTATGACTACATTATTTGTCACAACTCCTCTTTTGCTGACTGGACTGCCACATGACATAATTTACCTAAGTGTAGAAGATTATAACTACACATGACCTTATACTAATGAACTAGTTCTCAATAAAAAGGATCATGGGCCTTAATTTTAATAGGTCGTCTAAACTTGAGATTTTCTCACATGGGTATGGGTGTTTGTGTGATACTTCTTCATCATCATCATAAAGTCATGTGTAGTCATTATGTAGCCACGATGTTTTGCCGCAAAACGCCCCCAAACACCGCTCCCGAGGGCTTTTTGGGTGGGGGGGGGGGGTTCACCCTTCTATGGTGATTTCAACGGAAAGAAGCGGAGGGTGGGGTGGGACCCACCACTAATGGTTATTTGACAAAAAAAAACTATTTTTAAAAATTCTATATAAACAAGCATTACGACCCGCCCGCGTTGCGGGGCGGAGATCGTTTTCAAAAAGTTTAAAAGCTTAAGCGGATATCGATTTCAGAAAGTTTAAAAGCTCAAGAGTATGGAAATGTTTTTTGAAAAAGTTAAGAGTAGACGACAATTAAAATCCTAACCTAAAAATATACACGCAAGTAATAAAAGTAAAATCTATGATAGTTCATTTTTACATAAATAAAAGCAGAATCTATGATAGTTCTTTTTTACATTTAATTCAATCGATTTGTTTTAAATAATGAATTGTTTTAAATAGGTATGCAAATATGATAAGTTGTGAAAGATGAAATATAGGAATAGGGTTACAAATGTAACTCTAAACTTTTTATTAGATTAATAGTAAAAGATAACTAATGAAATTAAAATGGAGAGTAGATAGTTTGATCTCATAGAGTCAGCATGTGGATCCAATGGTTTTATGACACAAATGAACCGTTTTCAAAAAGTGATGTCCTCACTTGTTAGTAGTCAGAATCACGAAGTTGTTAAGACTTATAACATGTTTAAGTCTTATAATTAAGTAGCTAATCAAGTTCAATTTGTTGGAATCCAATTCCATATGTTGAAAGTTAAGTCATTCAATTTTCACAAATAGGATTTATTCATATATTATATAGTCATTGAGTTTAAAGTTTCATAAGTAGGATTCGTCCATAAAGGAATGAATAATTTTCACAGCTGCGAAAACAACTTTTACAGTTGGGGAATTTTGCACTTTTCACAATTAGAATAAAGTTAGGCTAGTTTTATATAATAAAATGAATTTGATAAAAACAATTTTCTTTGGCATGGGCTCAGATCCACGTGACAGTCATTCTTATAAAACCAAATCTATAGTAGGTGCACATTAATGCCATGCCTACACGTTGATTTATCAATTCCACTTGTTAGTCAACAAGCTGCATATCACCCGCGCGTTGCGGCGGGTGGCTTATTTTTTAAAATATATAACTACACCCTTTAGTTTCATAAGGCATTGGGAAGTCTTTTTTGCATATTTACATGTAATGAAATGTAATTATATTTGTTTCATTAGGCGTTGGGAAGTTTGCTTTCATATTTACATGTTTTGAGAACTTTGAATTTAAGTAAGTATAGTCGAACAAACTTTAGAAACCATGTAGGATTCCCAACACCCAACCTAAAGTAAGCGACCATTAATACAACTCAAAATCTAGAATATAACCAAAGCAGCAATCCAATGACACTCCCAAGAGCCAAAACATCTACATCTGAAATGATCATTTATTGTCTATTGGCTCTATAATTGCAGCCAAAGTATACAATCCAATAATATTGTGTATTGGCTTCACAACTGCAGCTTCTTACTAATATTATTAATATAAATAGCAGGTGTTTAGTACCCGGAGATAACGCATTCCGTTTGCGGCGGTTGTCTCCTTGACCCAACATCTTAATATAAAGTTAATTAAAAGTTGTCTAATACACTATACTAAACTATGCAAATAACATTTACACTCCAAGCAAGTAACATCCGCCTATACAACTACAACAAACCTGAATAATATTCAGCCACTAGACGAAAGCGAGATACCTACCATAGTTGAAAACAAACAACATATGTCATACAGGTTAACGACCCCAAACAGGCATAACAGACATCACGATTTTAACCATAACCATCCACTAACCAGAAACTACATGAACTTGCCCCTGTCTAGCTTTTCGTTATTTCAAAAGCAGCCCCCTACCCATGTTTACATAGACCCATTTACACATGAACATGTACAAGCATCCACAAACCCCACATCATTTCCATAGACTTAATATAACCTCTAAAACCAATCAAAATCCTAATGAGGTGAAGCAAACTAAACTTCCCAAACTTTTGAGATCCCTATTTAGAAATTCAAAGTGATCAAAACAACACAGTTGTTGCAATAAGTTACACCTTTCTTGTGATATATATGGAGGATTTTAAGAAGTTATTATCAATTTTTATTTGAGATCCATATTGTTTCTTCTAAAAGCATATATCCTTGAGTAGTTAGCCTAATTATATACTTATATAATAGATAAATATAAACTTTAATTTATTCAACGTAAATTAGTATGTTAATAAGATCTACTAATCTATTATACAAAGTAATGGAATATTTGAAAAAACTAAACTACAGTCATAAGCAAATGAAGCCACTGTTTGTGTTGATATAGCAAAGTGGATAATGTAAATACATATCACTTATACCAAGAGGAGATGTAAAAAAATTGAATCAAGATTCAGTTAGTTTCTCATAAGGTCCTTTTTCGACTGATAGACAGGTAAATAATTGATCATTCAACAATGAAAGCAAAGATTATTGTACCTTCAAGCGTTCAACAGAAATCACAACACAACAAACCTGCAAACAAAGATAGAAAATAGTGAGTTATAGCTTAACCGCAAATCACATAGGAAGCTTAAAATAACACCAAACCATTTCAGAAGCCATAACCTCAGGCATCAGTAACCGTTAGCAAACACAAAATCACCCAAAAAAGTTTCAAAACCCCATACCAAGCATGATATAAAGGTAAATGAGGTTGGATAAAAAAACCCACAGCCAAACATCAAAATGACCTTAAAAGTTTATTTGGGTCAGAAAACAACAAATAGCAATGCAGCTAAGATTTATTTTATAACATTCCCTTATTTAATCAGCCATTTCCTACTCCATGAGATTACAAAACATTCCTATATTCATAAAATTTGAATGCAAACGACAAAAGCAATAAACCTATCAATGTACACAAACTTGAGATACAAAGTTTGATCAGCAGCCATTTCATTGCTTAACTTTTGCAATATATTGCACCCTGTGTTTTTGAAGTAGTAAACCAAATAGCAATAGAGACAAAAATATTTTGAAGATAAGTATACACAAAGAAGAAAGTTTAAAACATACCTGTGATAATGTATACCAGCAACTAAAACGCAATAGAAAACAGAAACTGCAAACATCGAAAAAAAGATAACACTATAAACATTAATATTTTGGTAATACTTGAACCCAAACAAATACATGATAGCAAAGACAAAAGTTATAAAATCTTATAAGTACACCTGAATGTAAGCAGAAGGCAAAACAAAAATTCAAAAACAAAATTGAACCAAAGTTTAAAGCAAAGCATTTCATCAAACAGTTGGTATGCATTACAAAAAACATAAAACCAATAGCAATCAAAATTAAGAAAACTGAAGTAACCAGTAACCCCTTTTTTTATAGATTGGGTTTCTTGAATTGAAAATCAATATTAACACTACGTCAAAATTCACCTTTGGCCACGGAAAAAAACCGTGACAAAAGGTGTTTGGTCACGTTTTTTTTTTTCATTCCAACCGACACCATAGGTGCCGTGACCATATGTACCCTACGGCCACGTTACAATATCAGTGGCTGAAGCCACCTATAAGCGTGGCTAAAGGGTACCAATATTTGTTGTTGTAATCAAACACCTTCAGAAAAGTGTGGCCAAAGGGTCCCAACGGCCACATATGTTTGGTTAACGTGGCCTTCGTGGCCAAAGGGTTGCTGAAATCATACATTTTGTCACAGTACGCGTGGCCAAAGGGTGGCAACGGCCACGTTAAAATATCAAAATCGTGGCCTTTGGTATTATATGGTCACGTATATTTGTGTTTTAGCCACATATGTTATAAAAAAACGTGGCCAAATGGGTTGCTGAAATTATAATTTTTGTCCCAATACGCGTGGCCAAAGGGTGGCAACCGCCACGTTAAAATATGAATAGCGTGACCTTTGGTATTATATGGTCACGTATATTTGTGTTTTAGCCACATATGATATGAAAAAACGTGGCCAAATGGGTTGCTGAAATCATAAATTTTGTCCCAATAAGCGTGGCCAAAGGGTGGCAACGGCCACATTAAAATATAAAAAGCGTGGCCTTTGGTATTATATGGTCACGTATATTTGTGTTTTAGCCACATATATTTGGAAAAAAAAGTGGCTAAAGGGTAGTTGAAATCAGATATTTTGTCCCAATACGCGTGGCCAAATGGTGGCAATGGCCACGTTAAGATATAAAAAGCGTGACCTTTGGTATTATATGGTCACGTATATTTGTGTTTTAGCCACATATATTTGGAAAAAGAAAGTGGCCAAAGGGTAGTTGAAATCATACATTTTGTCTCAATACGGGTGGCCAAAGGGTGGCAACGGCCACATTAAAATATAAAAAACGTGGCCTTTGGTATTATATGGTCACGTATATTTGTGTTTTAGCCACATATAATTGGAAAAAAAAAGTGGCCAAAGGGTAGTTGAAATCAGATAATTTGTCCCAATAAGCGTGGCCAAATGGTGGCAACGGCCACGTTAAAATATAAAAAGTGTGGCCTTTGGTATTATATATATGGTCACATATATTTTCTTAATTACAATTAATTATATATTAATTAATTAGTATAGAGAAACCTTAAAAATCATATATTATAATTAAAAATTAATGTACATACACTAATCATGATGTTGTTCAAAAAGATAACATACGACACTAATCAAAGTTTAATTTCTATAATAATTAATTATAATTTCTTGTCCGTGCTGATCAGCTGCTTCTGCTGGTGCCGTGTGATTTTTCTATTTATCAGATTTTGATTCAGCTGGTTTGGTGTTACGTACACTTTCGTAATCTTTGATTTCCCCTGGAAACATATATGACAAATAAAACCGATCAGATATATATATATAGTTAATTAATTAGCGGATACGATTAATTAATGTAGTAATTACCTGTGGTTGTTCCAGTACTTTTTGAACCATAGAATGATCAACCGGATGTGATCTATCTGACTTGTTATTAGAATGAAGGATCATTCGGTTCATCGGCCATGCAATAATATATTTATTTTCAACCTCCGAAAGCGTTGTTTTATCATCTACTGGGAATGGTAAAAATGTTGCACCCTTATTGACCTGATAAACTTTAATTCTATGGCAACCAGGAGGTAATGGACTTCCATGAATCTTCTCATCTTTTTGTTTTGGTAATAATTCAGCCATTCCCACGACGTTCAGTGGATCCCCCTCCATGTGCAACGTCGCAGTTTGGCTCCCCTGATCAGAAGTGACATAATAATAATAATAATAATAATAATATTAATTATAGCATATATATAAACAATTAATTAATTAAAGTAAAAAATAGAATACAAAAATTGTGGTATATACTAATCTATATACCTCTTGGATTACTGGCTGCAGATCGATATGAGCTGCAATGGCATGATAATTATTTGGTTTTTCCAACTGATTATCACTCTTCTTAGGAGGTACTTTACGAGCTGCAGGTTTTACTGGTTTTGCATGTCTCTTATTCTTTTCCTAAATTGACACCATGTAATTAACTGATTAGTAACATATATATTAATTAACGATAACGTCAAAGCGATTTGTCAAATTTCTAAATTAATTATATATATATACCACTTCCTGCTCTGATGCCCCAGCAGCACTGGCTGCAGCAGCTGCTGCTTCTGTCATTTTTCTCTTTCTCACCTAAAGACAGCATCAGTGTTAATTAAATGATCATATAGCAATTAGTTATAAGGGAAGTACACAACTGTGTAAATTAAAATAGTTACCCTTTCCTTTTGCGACGCTGTTGTAGATGGAGGAGTGTGTTGTGATAGAGTCGCAGAAGAGACCTACAATTCAATTAATTAATAAAATCATATCGATCATAACCAGCTAAACATTAGTTAACTATCCAGATAACCATTCGGATGAAGTACAAACTTATCATAGCCGGCACAGTTAATTATTAATTATATTCCGGAACAACTCTAACTATCCTGATGAACTTTAACTATCCTGATGAACTTTACCTATACTGGTGAACTTTAACTATCCGGATGAACTATAACCAACACGGAGAACTATAACCAACACGGAGAACTATAACTAGGGACGCATGTTCATCCAGATGAACTAGAATCTTCCGGATCAACTCTAACTATCCCGATGAACTCTAACTATCCTGATGAACTTTTTACTATCCTGATGAACCTTACCTATCCTGAGGAACTTTAACTATCCGGATGAACTCTAACTATCCGGATGAACTATAAGTAGAGACGCATGTTCATCCAGATGAACTAGAATCTTCCAGATCAACTCAAATTCAGAACTGTTTCAAATCCGTACCTTATCGGCCGACCTTTGAGATGAGTTTGATTGAGTAGATTGTTTCCGCGATGTATTGTGCGTAGAATTGATCATGTCCTACGTACAATTAATTCAATGAGTTAATTAAGCAATAAATATGCGCTCAAGGGAGATTGATCGTATCAGCAATAATATTTAATTACCGTTGTAGTAAGAGGCGTCTCCGCAGACTTTACCTACGAAATGATTTAATGATTTATAATAATTAATTGATCGATAAAAAGTAAAGTATATATAATATAATTAATTATAGGTATATATATATATATATAGTTTGTCCCTTACAGAATTTACTGCTTTATGAACTTGTTTATCTTGAATCACGGCCTCCATAAGCGCCGTAAGCTTATCAATTTTATCATTCTGTGCTTTAAGCCTATCATTGAGGTTGTCAACCTCTTCATCCCTTTTCTCACGCAGCTGTTTTTCATTTTTTAGCTCCGCCTCTAGTTTTTCGATCCGTTCTTTCGATCTCCCTTTTGGAGCACCCTGCTAATATCCACGGGAAGTCACTCCATACCCGATACCTTTTAGGTATCCACCCTTTTCCTTGCCAAGGACCAATGTCAGGGCATCCGTTCCCGGTTCTACGGTCACAGATCCCGCATTTATCTTTGTTTCATTCTCGGCCTGCAGTAATTAATTTAGTTAATTTAATGAGGTGCTGTTAACTTTTAACATGTGAATAATTAGGTATATATATAGCAATTAAACTTACTATATCATCTGCTACGCCCTTCACCACAGGCGTTTTGTATTCCCCCTCTTTATTTACCCTTCCTTTCCTCCACATAAACGATCGAGAGGGGAATTCATCAGCTGCTATTTCTTTGTTTTGTACCTTGTATTATAATAATAATATATATCAGACTTGAAACATACATTGCACGTTCTTAACCATGACTGGGTGTAACACACTTAGCTTATTACCAGTTTTTCTCTCAGAAAGACGTATCCTCCCCGCCCCATTGAATGATCATAAGTATATTTTGCTCGAACCTCTTTTCCAATCTTTGACGCAGCCTTTCCAACAGAACAGTAGGATATATAATTATAATCTCATTAATTAACACAGAACAGTAGGATATATAATTATAATCTCATTAATTAACACTTATTAGCTTAATTAATGAAATCTGCAGTTTGAATTGAATAAAAACCTCGAATTCTTCAGATCTTATATATGCTACAAATCTGTCCCAGTCTTCTTTTTTCACAATAGTGCGATACATCTTTGGAACTTTCTCAAGCACGGTGGGTTTTGCTAGGTTGGGACGAATGTGTTTTTCCAACATATTTCTTCTAAAACTCCTTAGCAACCCACCAAGCCGTACCATTATAGCTCTCCTTCGACAGTCATCAATTTTGAAATATTTCTAAAAAAATAACATATGACAGGATATTTTAGTCACATGGAATTCAATAACAAACCTAATATGAGAAAATGTTTAATCTGTTTCATAACCTGAATCGTTGCCCACATTTTGTTCTTGTCCTCTTTTGGCACCTTCCTCCATTCTAGATACCTCAATCCAACCTCTGCCCTTACAATGTCTCCCATAAAACTCGAAAATTTTGCTCTATGGTCCCCGCCAACCCTTCCCAGCGCATCAAATGTTAGTGGCCATTTTTCCTCACCATTTTTCTCAAATCTAGCACGCCACTTTACCAACCGCGACATCCCCCTCTTGTTTGCTTGGGGAGCAGAGGCTTCCCCATTCTCATTGTCGACTTGGGTATCATTGTCGACTACTTGGGTATCATTGTCAACTTGGGCATCATTTTCGACTTGGGTATCAATGTTTTCCATGTCCTCTTCATCCGAATAATCGGCATTGTTATACATTCCCTCTTCTTCCGAATAATATTCATTGTCATATGCTTCACCTTCAATGTCCATTGTTAAATCAGATGAATCCTGTAGATGACAGTGAAATAAATAGAGAATTAATGAAATAAATGCGATGGAATAATTAAGATGAAATAATTGAGATGAAAATGATCTACTGAAGATGACAGTGAAATTAATATATATTGACGGGAATTAGGTAGTGATCTTCTGAAGATGATAGTGTGATGAATCCGGAACTGATCAATGAATTAGGTAGATAAACTTTTAGTGATATGGAAGAAGAGAGTAATGAATCGTTTTAGTGATAAAATTTTGGTGAGAGGGAATAGGAACTGATCAATGAATTTTGGGAAATTTGAAAAATGGTGGGAAGTAATTTGGGGATTAATAAGATCGATCCGGGTGAAAACATCTCAGCTAATAAGGACGTGACAGCATTTATCGGATTTAATATAAACTCAATTAATACGATTTACGTTAATATTTATCTTGAATTTTAAAGAGTTAAAATGGACTCAAAAAGTTAAAACCACCAAACCACAAGGACGCAAATCGTATTTAACTTTATTTTAAACATACCTTTAAAATGATCTTTAAATGTAAAATGGAATATTAAGCAATAAATTTAATGATAATTGTATCCTAAAATGACCCTCATTGCCCCTAAACACACCTTATTGGGCCGTCATTGGTCCTAACCATGCTTATTGGTTACATACACACCTTACTGGGACTCCTTGGTCCCAACTGGCCCTCGTTTCCCCTAAACACACCTTATTGGGTCTCATTGGTCCTAAACACAACTTATTTGTTACATACACACCTTATTGGGCCATCATTGCTCCTAAACATGCTTATTGGTTACATACACACCTTACTGGGACTCATTGGTCCCAACTGGCCCTCGTTTCCCCTAAACACACCTTATTGGGTCTCATTGGTCCTAAACATAACTTATTTGTTACATACACACCTTATTGGGCCATCATTGGTCCTAAACATGCCTATTGGTTACATACACACCTTACTGGGACTAATTGGTCCCAACTGGCCCTCGTTTCCCCTAAACACACCTTATTGGGACTCATTGGTCTTAAACATGCTTATTGGTTACATACACACCTTATTGGGCCATCATTGGTCCTAAACATGCTTATTGGTTACATACACACCTTATTGGGACTCATTGGTCCCAACTGACCCTCGTTTCCCCTAAACACACCTTATTGACTCATTGGTCCCAACTAGCCCTAGTTTCCCCTAAACACACCTTATTGGGTCTCATTGGTCCTAAACACAACTTATTTGTTACATACACACCTTATTGGGCCATCATTGGTCCTAAACATGCTTATTGGTTACATACACACCTTACTGGGACTCATTGGTCCTAACTGGCCCTCGTTTCCCCTAAACACACCTTATTGGGTCTCATTGGTCCTAAACACAACTTATTTGTTACATACACACCTTATTGGGCCATCATTGGTCCTAAACATGCTTATTGGTTACATACACACCTTATTGGGACTCATTGGTCCCAACTGACCCTCGTTTCCCCTAAACACACCTTACTGGGACTCATTGGTCCCAACTGACCCTCGTTTCCCCTAAACACACCTTATTGGGTCTCATTGGTCCTCAACACAACTTATTGGTTACATACACACCTTATCGGGCCATCATTGGTCCTAAACATGCTTATTGGTTACATACACACCTTACTGGGACTCATTGGTCTCAACTGACCCTCGTTTCCCCTAAACACACCTTATTGGGTCTCATTGGTCCTCAACACAACTTATTGGTTACATACACACCTTATTGGGCCATCATTGGTTCTAAACACAACTTATTGGTTACATACACACCAATTGGGCCATCATTGGTTCTAAACACAACTTATTGTTTACTTACACACCTTATTGGGACTCATTGGTCCTAAACACATCAAATTGACCCATTTGACCCCAAATTGACACATTATTTAATTTTTATCTTAAATCTTTTTATATAATTTATTTAGAATTATAATTCCCCAAAATTTAAGGTTTTTGTAGATCCGTTCTGTTTTTTGTGTTTAGGGTTTTTGTTCGTCTCTGCATCAGTTGTTGATCGGATTGCAATTGTTGATCGTCTCTGTTTTCGAGGATTGGGGATTTTGTTTAGCGAAATGGAGATTGTGCGAACAGATTACCTTTGTTACCTAAAATTATGCATGAGTTGTTGATCGGATTGCAATTGTTGATCGTCTCTGTTTTCGAGGATTAGGGTTTTTGTTCATACACAAAATTGTTTCCTAATTTACATGTTCATTCCTATTTCCTAAAAAAACAAAAAACAGAGCAGTTGCGGGTTGCGGTTCACGGGAACCTAGATTCCATCTCCTCCATCAACTCCAAATGCCTACTCATTGCTTCTTGCCTCTGTTGAACCAACATTTGAAGCCTGGCATCGGAGACGCGTATCTCTTCCATCAGAAAAGTTGCCATCTGGTATCTTGATGGACTTGGTGGCTCTTTAAGTACTTGGTCGAGCAGGGTCATCCCGTCTAAGACACTCTGTCTCTCTGCCCCGATAATCACCTCGTACCTGTCCAGGGTAGCAACAATCTTTATCTGCAAATAATGTTCAACTAATTCTTTCAAGCTTGCCATTTTTAGAAGGATTTGAGTGTTTTGAGAAAGGGTTTGTTAAGGATTTTGAGAAAAGGTTTGATAAGGATTTTGTAAAGGGTTTGATGTTGGAGGTGAGAAGTTTCTGATTACTGATCAAGTGGTATGGTTATATGTGCAAATCACTTGAGTATGCATCTTCTCAGATGTCTAATCACTAGAGTATACCATAGGTCTTATTTTATTAATTTCAAAATTACCCACTGAGTTCATGAGGACTGCATATTATAATTGTTGGACTTTTGGTTATCCTACAAAAATTATTTTCACACGTTCTCCAAGTTAATTAATTAAACTGAAATTCCTACACGATATCAAAAAACCACTAATATTTTAATCACACGATCTGAAATTATCCGAAATTACTGTCACACGATCTCAAAAATCAAATTAACAAGTCAAAATTAAACGAAGAAAGTCAAAATTACCCACTGAGTTCATGAGGATTGAGGGAAGATGAACTAGAGTTCTTCAGGATTATAAAGAGTTATTCAGTAATAGAACCGGATGAACTAGAGTTCCTCAGGATCAAGAGTAATTATTCAGTAATAGAACAGGATGAACTAGAGTTCTTCAGGATGAACCGGATAAACTGGAGTTCTTCAGGATGAACTATATATACTATAAATAACCAAAGTTGTTATTTCTGTTCGTAGTCTATTGGATATTCCCATGTATTTAAACCCATTATCTAGTAAATTAAAATCATTCTGGTTGAATACAATTCTTTATACACTAATATTTAGTCACACAACCTAATATATATATATATGCATTATAACACATAAACAATTAATTACATATATAATCCAAAAGATGTGATATCAGTTAATTAATTACAAATATATATAATAAAAAAACAACATAAACTTAAAACATGCTCCCACTAGAGGAGGAGGAGGATGAAGACGTCTCCACATATCCATCAGTGGATATGATCTCCTCGTCTCTGACGTGCAGGGCCAATGCCTCGACATCCCTCGGATCATCAGTGAATGGAACCAGTCCATAATCCAGAGACAACTCTGGGATCCTCAGGTAGGGGTCGAAATCGTTCAAGTCATAACCTAGGTCAGACACCATTTGACCTAGGTCATCGAACGAGAAGGATCCTCAGGTACTGGTTACATCCCCTGTTTGGGTTTTTAAAATTCCAAAATAAACGGTAAAAATGTAACGCAATAAGGACTCGAACACGGAACAACACCCTGAGTTAGAAGCTAATTTTCGTTTTAATTTATTTAAATATGATTCTAACTGGGCCCGCTAAATTTTAAAAGAGGCGGGGTAAATTAGAGCGAACTCAATTGAAAATTTCACATATCAATCGACAGAATTTTCCCTCCGTCCTATTACTTCTCCAATAAACAGGTTCACAGTAAAGATTATTGAAAAGGATTTTCAGTATTGATCGTTTTTAATCATCTTAATTTGTTGTTGTATCTGTTAGCAAAACAAACATGGATAAGTCTTGGATGAAAACCAGTAGAACCACGCAATCATATGCCGATGGAGTTAAATCATTCTTAATGTTTGCAGTTACCAATTTGGAGAGTAATGAAATTCCATGTCCCTGTGTTAATTGTCTAAACCATTACTCTTTTAATGTTGATGATGTAGAATTTCATTTGTTTTCAAAGGGATTCGATCAGACTTATAGAAGGTGGATTAAACATGGAGAGATAGACGAGCCCGCAGGAGAGGAGCTTCACACGGAATCATTTTTCGATTCCGGAGTGCCATTGGATGCAGCCGAAACAATAAAAATGGTCAGAGCTACTGAAGAAAATTTCGATGAGGACCATGAGAAGTTTCAAGAACGACTCATGGATGCTGAGAAGCCTCTGTATGAAGGATGCCATACCTTCACAAAGTTATCTGCCTTGGTTCAACTACTGAACTTGAAGACTAAGCATGGAGGATCAGATAAATTTTTTAATGAACTTTTAGTTTTGCTGAAACAGATGCTACCTGAAGGTAATGAGATTGTGAAGAATACATATGAGGCCAAGAAGATTTTGAAGTCAATGGGTGCAGGGTACACCAAGATACATGTGTGTATCAATGATTGTATTCTCTACAGGAAGGAGAACAAGGACCTAACTGTATGTCCAACTTGTGGTGAGTCCAGGTGGAAGGTGGATGAGAGGACTAAGAAACTATACGACAATACTCCTGCAAAGGTAATGTGGTATTTCCCCATCATTCCAAGATTGAAACGACTGTTTCAAGTGAAAACCACAGCGGAGGATCTAAGATGGCATGCCACCAGTTCCAAAACACCCGGTGTGTTACGACACCCATCCGATTCACCGGCATGGAAAGCCATCGATGACAAATATCCCGAAATCGCTGACGATCCTAGAAGTCTTCGTCTTGGCATTTCAACTGATGGGGTCGACGTAAATAGAGGTAACAGAAATCACAGTGTGTGGCCGGTTCTATCTGTCATTTACAACCTTCCACCATGGTTGTGTATGAAAAGAAAGTTCATCATGCTTTCGTTATTAATATCGGGAGCGCCTGGAAACGATATTGATGTGTTTTTGGAACCATTAATTGATGACTTAGAGCTGTTATTCGAGGCAGGTGTGGAAACATATGATGCGTATGCGCAAGAACAGTTTACTATGCGTGCAGTTGTTTTATGGACGATTAATGACTACCCTGCACTTGGTACACTTTGTGGTTGCCCGTACAGTGGATTCCATGGTTGTGTGGTATGTCGGGAACAAACTAAATGCATTAGGCTTCCTTTCTCAGCCAAGCAGTGTTATGCTGGTCACAGAAGATATCTACCATATACGCATGCCTTCCGAAAGCAAACAGAGGCCTTCAATGGTAAACAAGAGTTGGAAGTTGCTGCTGATCCTATGACCGGAGAACAGATATACAACGAAGTTCAACATATCAGGAACAAATGGGGAAAGGGATTAAGGTGTACTGATTCAGAAATCCCAGAGACCTCAACCGGAAGAGGGGGGAAGATTGATAAGAGAAAAAGAAAGAACAAAGAGAAGCCACCATATTGGAAGAAATTCAATATATGGTTTCGAAGACTTAGATACTGGAGGCATAATAGTGTCCAACATTGCATTGATTTCATGCATATTGAAAAGAATGTGGCTGAGAGTCTTGTTGGAACTCTGCTCAACCTTCCCGGAAAGACGAAGGATGGACTGAATGCGAGAAAGGATCTGAACTTTTTGGGGTTAAGACCAGAGTTGCAGCCTAAACAGAACAAGAACAACATAGTACTTCCTGCAGCGTGTTACACGTTACAAAAAGATGAAAAGGAAAAGTTTTGTGACACGTTGTATAACTTGAAGGTTCCACAAGGCTATTGTTCTAACTTTTCTAGTTTGGTTAGTCTAAAGGACAAGAAACTTGTGGGGCTCAAGTCACATGACTATCATATGCTGATGCAACAGTTTCTGCCAATTGCAATTCGGTCAGTCATGCCTGAACCGACAAGATATGCTATTATAAGGCTCTGTTTTTTTTTTCAAATCAATATGCAGCAAAGAGATCAACGTCGAAGAGCTAGACAAATTGCAAGCAGATCTTTGTGTCACACTATGCCTGCTTGAGAAATATTTCCCGCCATCATTTTTTGATGTTATGCTTCATTTGACGGTGCACCTTACTAGGGAGGTAAAATTATGTGGCCCAATATGCTTTCGATGGATGTATCCATTTGAAAGGTGTATGAAGGTAATTAAGGGCCACGTGAGAAACAAAACTTATCCAGAAGGGTGCATTGCTGAGGAGAACATTGTAGAAGAAACGATTGAGTTTCTCAGCGAATACCAAAAAAACATCACAACTATTGGTGTTCCAACTAAAAAGCATAGCAGTGCGGATGGAAGTCCTGGGTCAGCTGGTAGATCAGTTGAAGTCTCTCCAGAGCTCCTATCGAAAGCGCATTTATTTGTGTTGCTAAATACGCCTGAAATTGAGCATTATATCGAGTAAGTAATTTAGATTATTAACCTTTTTTTATCTGTTTAATTAATTATAAACTTTTATAGATAACTTCAATTCATGTAATTGCAGAGAACACATGAAATTTTTGGAAAAGGAACATCCTGGTAGTAGACTAAATGACCTGACTAAGAAGCAGAGCACAACATTTGGTAAATGGTTACGCAACAAGGTCAGCTAAATTTGCTTATTGCTTTAATTCCGGATGAACTGTAACTTTCCTGAACAACTGACCTGAGTTGTCCGGAACAACTCTATTTTCTATCCGGATGAACTATAACCTTCCTGGTGAACTGAAACTATTTTCTTATAGTTTTAATTCCGGATGAACTGTAACTTTCCGGAACAACTGACCTGAGTTGTCCGGAATAACTCTATTTTCTATCCGGATGAACTATAACCTTCCTGGTGAACTGAAACTATTTTTCTTATAGTTTTAATTCCGGATGAACTGTAACTTTCCGGAACAACTGACTTGAGTTGTCCGGAACAACTTTATTTTATTTTTGGAAGAGCTATAATCTTCCTATTCCTAATGAACTCTCCTGATGAACCTACTATGAATTTCAGGTTGAAAAGGAGATGGCGGAGTCCCCAGAAACTATATCAGAGACCGTTAGGTGGATTTCACATGGTCCGCACATGAGAAGCGTGAGAAAATATGAAGTATCTGACATCAATGGCTATTCATTTCGTACAAAATCTCGAGACGGTAGGGTTTACCAGAACAGCGGGGTTGGTGTAGAGGTAAATGACATGCACATCTCTAACGAGGTCTTAACCTATGGAAAAAAACCTTACTATGGGGTTTTAAAAGAGATATGGCTACTAGATTACCATATTAAAACCATCCCTCTATTTATGTGCGACTGGGTTGAGAATACACAGGGGGTCAAAAAAGATAGTCTTGGTTACACTTTGGTCAACCTTAAAAGACTAGGTCACAAGGAGGACCCGTTCATTTTCGCGTCACAAGCACAACAGTTGTTTTACGTCAAAGACCAGCTGGATAAAAAACTGCATATTGTCTTTATGACACCTCCCAGAAATTACAGAGATTATTATGAAGACGATGCCAATGAAGAATTTAGTACGGTAGTTTTTCCTCACAACGATAATGTATTGCCACCCGTAGATACACGTCACAATGTTTACCATAGAGCTGACTGTACTGGAATGATATTACGAAAAACCACCGATTAATTGATCATCATTGTAATGTTTTTGAATCTTAGCAAACTACAGTATCAACAATATTTGTTTTTTTTCTTTATGTATTCTGGAATATATATTATGGATCTTAATCTTGAGTCAAGTGTTTCCTTTTTTTGATTGTGCCTGCAGGTCTCCTCTCTTTGACCAAACCAGAGTCAATAAAAGTCAAAAATAAACAAACAAAATCAACTGATGCTTTAACAAACACAATTACATACATAATCCAAAGGTTATGATTCCATTAATACATTGATCTATAAAATTACAACTGAAAAACTACTAACTTACACTACTACAAAAATGGCCTTTCTTGACGCTTTTTGCGCGTCAAGAAAGGGCCCAGATGACGCGCAAAAAAGCGTCAAGGAAGGCAGGGTCAAGAATCCTCTTGACACGCAAAATGCGCGTCATCCCGTTTATGACGCGCGAACGATGACGCGCATTTTATGACGCTCAATGAGCGTCATAAAATGTGCGTCAAGGAAGCCCCCGTCATAAATGATAGATGACACGCATTTTTGCGCGTCAAGAATGTAAAAAAAATTAAAAAAAAAACCTTTAATACATTCAGTTAATTCTATATCAAATGAACATTAACCTGATAATACAAAATAAATTATAGCAATATAATGTATTTCATAAGCTATTGCAGCCAATACACCTCTCGAAAACCAAAAGTTTTACATCCATAAACCATCTTTCTTTACAGTTAAAAATTGGCACCTGAGTTGACTTTTTAAAGTCAACAGCATGACTTCGAATTTGATCAGTTTGAACAAATGTCTCAATTTAATTAGAACCTGAACAATCCGAACAACTTCTAACCATCATTGCTTATTTTAATCTTCTATAATAGGGTTTCTATGTAACATTATATAAATCTGAAGTTCTTGTTCTATTTCTACATCATAGTTTGTAGAATTTTTTGTCATGTATTTCTATGTAACATTATAATTTATTTTATGTTTTTTATATGATGCACACACTTTATTCATTATTCAAAACATGAAAGCATGAAACCAAAATATGCACAAAAACATAGAAAATTAAAGGGGAAGTTGAAGTATTTGACTCAATTCTGTATCAAATGGGGTTCATTATGACACAAGCCCAAAAACAGACCTTGAAGAAACATTATTATAGATGAATTACCTCGAATATAACATGGAGCAGATATAAGACCTAATAAAAACCCGCTACAAGCAGCTCTAATGTCAAAAGCTAGCGAATTTCCTTTACATCCAAGTGGTTTTTGAACCTAAAAATTAATAACAAATAAGCATCAGTGAAAATATTCTAAGGACATTTCATGAAAGAATAACACAATCAAGAAAAAGAAAGTTTTATGATATTAGTTCAGCCAGGGGTGCACCGCCAAATACATTTTCTGCGGTTGATGAACACATCAAGATATCTGACCAGAAATTGTACCGTACCTCACTGAAATCACTTGATATCTGACCAGAAATCCCTTGTATTGTCATCCGCTATTCATAAATAGAACACTCATCAAGATTCGGAAACCAACCTTCAAGTATCTGAACACGAAATCTAGAAAACATTCAATCCAGTTGATCTAGGAAGTTAAATACTGAAGGCACTTACTGATCTCAAGGTAACCTTCAAGCTCAGTGGTGAAGCATATTTGAGCCTTTTTATGACCGAAAAACACCACCCGTCATGAGTTCTTGCAGCTTCGCTTTCCTATCAGTTTTCAAATGTATGAAATTTACTACTAAAATCAAAATCTGATGTGTAAAAGGTTACAGTTTTACCAAGGCATCAATGATTTTCTTAGCAGTATCTTGGCTGAAACATTTATTCACAATTTCCATCCTAAACCAATCAAGATCCACAATCATTTTCCAAACATAACTCAAGCCCGACATTTGTGATAATGAAAATGCATTTTCAGAAAAGGAAAATCATTAAAAGTTCACCTCTTGAAGACACTGTTATCATCTAGATAGTCAAAGTCGGTGTAGTTTTGAAGAGAAGTTCCAAGGACATAAGGACCATCGACCTCTTTCTTTACAGGTTAATTTGCCGATTAATTACTTTTCATGTCCAAATTCTGTCCACCCCACAGTTTTCTTTAAACAAATCCATAAACTAATTTGCATAAAGAAAGGCAAGAGAACGAACAAAGGAGTTATTAGGAGCTAAGCTAGCTAGCTAGAGCCATGTTCACCTTTTGTTGTTGGCCAGGGTCTAAAAAGTCAGGTTCTCAGCATCTTGTTTTTTTATTTTAACCATGTTTTTAAACTTAATTTTCTTTACTTCATAATAGACTATTGAGCTTCAAGTCAGGATATGTTGCACGGCTGCACCAGAAGCAAGCTAGAACTGGAAAAGGTGATGGTGATCGGATACGTGGACCGGAACAAGGTTCTGAAATCAGTGAGGATAATGGTGGAGAAGAGGGCGGAGTTCTCACCGTACCCGAACCTGCCACTATACTTCACATCCTTTAGCAACTACTACAAGGATACAACTAATGGATATCTAGCATCTTACCAAAGCTCTCATATCAAATTTTCTTGCTATTGTTGGACAATCGACAAGATAGATTCCCAATTCCTTCACCTATAATTATTATAAATCAAATACCGATAAAAACATATGCAGTATGTCTCAAAACATTAACTCAAAACCATATCATACTGGAGTTATTAATATTTACCTGTGTAAGAGATTTTCAGTCATTAATAGCAGATCCAATATAAACATCTTGAGAATCTGAAATCCAAACTTTAGCATGGAGCACCCCGGAATCAAACCAATCACTAATCAATAAGCTCTTCAGTGTAATCAGGATATACTCCCGAATGCTGTAAAAGCCTGAAAACACAGTTTTTACTGGCAAGTAAATTTTGCTGCAGCAAATGACTCCTATTGAGTGCTATAAAAGAATAAAAGCTGCAGAAAATACCTAACATTGACATCGCAATCAACAGCGTCTTCAATGGATTTATATACACTGGAACCATCACCAGAACCAAATTTCTGCATACTCTCTTTCGAGTATCCATAATCTCCGGAACGAGTGTCATCAGGATGTGCAATTAATGCCAGTATTGTGCCATTACATCCAGTTTGTGGGAAGAATTTCCAGCCAACCATCTAAACACATCCCCTAACAATGATCATATGCATTAGCAATAGTTGCCTGATCACTTGTGATAATAATGAGTCAAATATTGGCATCTAGAAACCAAACTCAACTGTTTAAAATTCAGAGTCCTTTGAATTTCTATTTGGTTAAATAAATCATATTTCATATGCAAAATGGAGTAACTTAGGTTAACCCTCTATGATTACACAAGAAAATGAAGAATATGGTAAAATATACAGATCACACAAACACAATTCCTTTATGGAACATGTTATAAATTAAACATAAACGATGGTCAGTGGTAGGTACAATGGTGGCACTGTGTGAATATGTGATTACATTTGTTTAATCGATTATTCATTTCAGCATTTCCATTCCCCTCCGAGGCTCCGATTGGCCAGTGAATTGCTAGCTTTTGAAATCAAATTAGTCACCAATTTACACGAAAATCATCCAAAACAAACTGATGATTATAACTAATGAACAGATCGAACAGATCAA
>JBCNJP010000006.1:41171708-41252648 GCA_039602395.1 Deinandra increscens subsp. villosa
AAGGTGTTTTCTCTCTAGCATTGTAACATCTAAGTGAATCAATAAATCTTTGCTTTATTTACATCCGTGTTCATCGATTAACCGAATCCTGCAGTAGTAAGATTCGTTCAGTGGTTTTACAAGTGGTATCAGAGCAATCCAGGTTGCTCTACTGCTGTGATTTGGCCAATTTCGAAATTCTAGTGAGAGAAAGTTTGGGTTTGAGTCGTTTTTCATCAATTTTTCTCAATTCTGAGTGATTTCGAGGTCAAAAATGATTTCTGAGTGTTCCTAGAGTGTTTTCACATCTCATTGATCCATTTTCCAGTTCCAAAAGTACAAAATTCAAAAAATCAGTCGATTTCAGTCTGGTACGCAGCTGGTACGTTCAATGATGATGATGGTACGCCGAATGAACACACTGGTATGCTAGGAAATCTTCATAGATTTCTGGTACGCTGGTTGTTGGTACGCTAGGCAATCTTCATCGTTGGTATGCGACGGTTATTTCCTGGTACGCTGAAAGTTACGCCGTACCAAATTAGTACGTCGCTTATTTTGGTATGCTGATATTTCTGGTCCGGAAATTGGTACGCTGACTTAGTTGGTCTACTGGTGGTACGTTGCACTTTGTTGGTACGGAAGTCGTTGGTTTGGTACGCTGGTAGAAAAGTGGTGTTCACTAAAACTGACGTAACTTGAGAACCGTTAAGAGTTACGGGAGCTAATACCAGCCAAAACGTTCGTCTCAACAAGATCTATACTTTTACTCGCCTAGCGGCTAGTACCCTTCAGTTTGACCCCCAAAATCTGCTTGGAAGACGTCCATTTTTTAGTTTGAAGTTTTCGCGTTCGGTATCGTAAGTTCAAAATGAGCGATTATCAAGCATTTTTGGTTGTCCAAACAATGATGCAAGCCATGTTGAACTATGATAATGAGATAGGAACAACTCAGAAGGTTCCTAAGTTGCTTCGATTGGAAAATTATCATAAAAGAAGAAGAGATAGAAAGTTACAAAAGAAAGTGGTTATGAATCAACTTGTGAATTTTGTGTTCAAAAAGGATAGCAAGATTCGTGATTTGATTCAAGAAAAGGAAGGATTGATTATTGAAAAGAAAAATAAAAGAAGAAGAGATAGAAAGTTACAAAAGAAAGTGTGAGGTTTCTGATGGGATTTTCAAAGCTAATGAAATGTTGGAACAAGAAAAGAAGGTGTTGATGGGAGAGTTTTTAGAGCTAAAGACAAGATTGGATGAGATAGGTAGTGTCAATAAAGAAAAAATCTTGAAGTTACAAAATGAAAATGCTGAGTTAGTTACAAAGGTTGAAAAGTGGGAGTTTGAAGCAAAGGATGCTATTGGAGATTTCGATGCATTGTTTAAGAAATTCACCTTGTGAACTTCGATTCCTACAAGTGTATTGAAACCGGTGATAATCAAGTATTCTCTTATAGAGTGGTTTGTGTTTTTAATTGTTTCAATTGCTATTTTATTATATTTTTCGTTTGTTTTTTAATCACCGGATTTCGCACGGTGATTATAGGACTGGATATCGCGTGAGGAACCGTTTTTTATCCATACAATTGGTATCAGAGCCAAGAAAATTCGTTTCAAGGCTCTAGCGATATCGGATTCAAGCTTTATAGAACTAACGGTTTGAGGTTTTGTGTGGTTTTCAGTTCTTTAGCTCGAAACAGGACGAGTTTGTGCGATTTTGTGCAGGTTTCAAACAAATCAGAAGCAAGAATTTCGAGAATTTTAAGCTTTTCGGTCGAAGTTTGTGGCTTAGTCCATGTTTCGATCGAGATTACAGCTTTTCAATCCTGATTTGGAGCTTTTCGATCATCTTTCCGATCAGCACCCTCAAGCTTTTCAATCAGCAACTTTGCTTTTCGATCGAAAAGTGCCATTCGATCCTGTCAACCCCTTTCTATCAATACCTTTTCGATCAAATATTGTGGCATGTCCCTGTTCAATCTGATAGAAATCATACTTTTCGATTTGTCATAGACTTTTCGAACGAGCAATCACTATGCCCGATCGAAAAGTGGACTTTTCGATCAAGGCTTCTTGAGCAAGCCCCTTTTCGATCCAAGACCTTTTCGATCAAAAACCTACTTTTCAATCCGTACAACCTATTTGACCGGATTCCTACTTTTCGATCCATCTATTCTGCGGTAAAAACCCTATTTCGCACTGTTTCACTAAAACACGCGTAACTTGGGCCTTGTTTAGAGTTTGAAGCTCTAATACTAGCCCAAACGACTGTCTCGACGAGCCCCACAACAACCTCCGCCTAACAGCTAGGGGAGCTTGTTTGGACCCTCAAATTCCACTTCGAAGGCTTCCATTTTTCAGCTTAAAGTTTTTGACACTATTCTTTGAGTAGTGATTTTGTCGTTTTTTACAAGATTTGCTCTAGAAGTTCATCCAAAGAAGTTCATGGCACACATTCTACCAGGTACTACTGTATCTACCAGCAACAATGAGATATGTTGTAATCCCAAGTGTCTTTCCAAAGAATGGGAACGTAAGTTCACAAATGAAACTCTAAATCATGAATCCACTACTAGAGACCTTAGGGAATATCAAGATAATGCTAGAGTCTTTAGAGAGAAATTAGAGGCAATAAAATTAGACGTTAGGAGCCTAGAAAGTCGGTTGAGTGACAAGAGCACCTATCTTAAGCTGCCTAACTCTAAATTTGAAGAGCTAACCTAGGAGGTTGAGGAACTAAAAGCCAAATTAGGAACATCTTAAACCAAAATAGAGCGTAATGATAAAATTGTTTCAAAAATGATGGAAGCTAGTTCCTTGTTTTATAACACTGATGTTAAAATGAGGCATGTTAAAGATAACTCAGGTTAAGGATTTTGAACAGATGAAAAAGATCCAAAATCTACACACATTGTTCCTATGCCTTTGATGTATGAGATCATACCTGAACATCAGACTTCACAAACTACACTTGAAATCAAAGCTGAAATTGAAAAGAAACTTGCATCATGTCCCATTAAAATGTATGCTCCAGTTTCAAACACTACTGACAATTCTACCTGCTGTGCAGATAAAGTTAGAAAAGAGGCAGGGGTAAAGGATGAAAAGCAGAGTCTTAAGAGTCAAACAACTTCTCCTTTTGAAAATTTTGATTGGGAAAAACTTAAATATCGTGTGGTTGAGTCTAGTTTAAAACTGTCTGAGTCTGAAGTCTTTAACAAACTTCAGTGTGTGGTGGTTTTAATTTTGGCAAGTGTGATGCTAAAACTTTGAGAACTGTTAAAATTTTAAAACGAGGTAAGGGACCACAGGTTGCTGGTCCTAAACCCTCAAATGCTTGTGGGTTTGGTGTGAAAATTTGTGATTTTGAGAAAGATAATGTTGTGAAAAGTGTTTAGAAAGTACGGGACGCCAAACCTCATGTTTTTTTCCCGTACTCTGAAGTCATTTCTGCAAATGACCGGTATAAACCGATACAGCGAGAGTACATTTTGACCACCAAACCTAAAGGCCGAACCCATTGGATTCATAAAAACTGTTCAAAACCCTATTGGCAATCCACTGGACGAAACCAATCTCAGACTCTCGCGTATCCCAAGAAGAAATCTTGCCATGTGTGTGGAAAGCTTGGACACTTGGCAAGAAATTGCTTACACAAACCATATGAGCTCTATTACCCTAAGAAGTTTTTGCAGAACCCTGTCTCACAGGGCTAAACACATGTTGGTTCAAAACAAAAGCCTGCACCCTCTAACCCTAAGGTGTAAAAGTCTATACCTCAACAACCAAAGGTACAGAAGGTGAATAAAAAAGCCAAGCCACCTCAAAAACCAACAAAAAGTGTTTTCAAAACTCAGAAAGTGTGTCACTCTTTTCCAAAACCAGTCTGTTTTTCCAAACAAGTCAGTTTTCCAAAACCTGCCAGGTTTACAAAATCAGTTGGTTATTCAAAAACAAGTGCAAGGTGTGAGGAAGAAATGTGGAATGTGCCAATGGTGGTAAACCAGTTTTACCAGCTAAAAGGGGTGTATAAAAAACACTCTAAACAATTTCAAGATGTCAAAATTGAGAATGAGAATGTTAAGAAAAGTCCACCCAAAGGTCCTCGGGTGAAGTGGAAAGCGAACCACTATGTCTGGAAAGTTAAGACCAAAGAAGTTCTTGAGAAATCCCAAGATTCCCCAAAACCAGAAATACCTAAACCAGGTCCGACCAAAAGCAACCTGAAAAAACCCAAAACCAAGGCAGCCACAACTCCAATCCCTAATTTTTCAAAGGGCATGTGTTTAAAAGAATTAACTTTCATTGATTCATCAGGTCTACCCAGAACCACAATGGCCTGGGTTCCAATGGCTAACTGATTTCTCTCACAGTGTGCAGGAACAGTCAAGGAGGACTTCAATTAACTTATTTGTTTTTGAAAGTGATTGTTCCAGACACAGGAAGGAGGCATCTCTTCACTACATGACATGCATATCTTCAAAGGAAGGTTTGTTCTCCTTGTGAGAGGTAAAACAAAATCAGCATAGAGAGGTGACATTGTCTGATTTAGATATTTCTTGGTCAAATTGCATGTGATATGTCATTGCTTGCAACAAAAACCCAGTTCTGGAAAATTTTCAAATGATAATCTTTGAAGTTAGCTTGGCTAGTTTTAGTAGATACTTAGTGATGTGTCAGTGTGTTCATAAAAAACAAAGGAAAAAGGAAAAGAGTGTGTTGTTATTAAAAATCAAAAAGCAAGGGGAATAATAGAAAAGATGAAATAGTTGACCTCTCAGAAATTGTATTTTTTTAATTATTAATCTTTTGTTTGTGTGTTTGAGAAGGTGGGAAGTGAAATAATCTTCCGATCTGAGAATGACTGACACGCGTAAGGCTGAAGTGAAAGACATGCTCCAAGGTGATGTGCTCGGTAGGCTCAGTTCCAAAAACAAATGTATGGGTCACAACACTTAAAGATAAAGTATGACATTTGACGGGAAACACACACTTAGGTTAGTTGCATGTTCTATTTGACTGTGAAATTATTCCCGATACACACGCCAGACTCCAAAGTGTTGAATCGAAAATCTCAAAAAGTCGGCGTCCCCTCTGTTTTGTGTGAGCAAAGACCTGGGGATGTCAAAGCCGTTAGTCAGTCTCACCTCTGTTTTGGGTAAGTAAAGACCTGGTGTAGACTGTACTAACGTGTTAATCAGACTTTCCTCTATTTTACATTAGCAAATACCTGGTTAGTCTGTATTAACATGCTTGCAGATCGCTGTATATAATTTACACCCAAAAATGCCAATGTGCACAGCAAAAGAGACCCTCTAGCATCCAAAACCCTTTAGCCCTGACTTTGCGACTAGGCTTATGTGTTTGATGAAAGGTTACCACCTGACTGATAAATTCCTCTGAGTTAAAATCGTACAAGTCTTTGAATATTATCCATATCTCTTAATGATTTGTTTTTTCTCTTCTAAACCAAGTCTCGAGAAAAGATTCAAAACTCTGGATACGGGTATGTGAAAATATGTGGTAGGGAATGATTAAGCTTGATAGACTACACATATTAATTACCTAGGATTTGTGTGTGACTATCTTGTGTTCATAATTAATATACCTAAAAGATAAATAAGTGACAAACAGCCTGGAAAAGAGGAACATGGGTTTGAAGAGGATCAATATACTAGCAATCACCTAGACGTGTTCGAGTAACAGATGCTGAAAAGGGTTTCTTAGTTCAGAAAAAGATGGTTTGATCCCAAATAAAACCTTCTGATATGTTTGTTTTTATTTTTAATTCTCTTTTATGTTATCTTAAGTTTTTATTGTTTATTTTCAACCATGGCCAGGTTAATTTAAAGGTTTTAATATGTTTTTGTGGGTTTTTATGCAGAAAAGTATGCCCCTCCTCAGAATCTCAGGGGAAATAATGTGAAGAGTCCTCGGGTTCAAGGGAAGTATTTATAGAAAACCCATAACCTGTGTTAGGGTTTTTGGTTAAATAATGCTAACCTGATAACCAGTCATCATTGTCTGGTTACTGTTTGTTCCATGTTGTGCTTCACAAGTTAAGTCAGAAAAAGACAACTCATGGACAAGAAAGTCAAGGACTCAGTTGATCAAAGCACTGATGCTGCTACCGATATAGTTAAAGAACCAACCGGAAAAGGACTTGCCCTATGCTCATGGGAAGTTTGTTGGTTCAAGAAAAGCTTCCAAAGATTTGAGAAGATACCGTTCACATGTTGAGGGGAAGCAATAGGCATCATTGCAGTTAATGAAGAAAAGATGATTCAGCAAGGACTCAACATGTTTCAAGAAGGAGCAAGTATTTGAGAATCCTCCTCTCATTATTTGCAATTCATGCTGATGCTGATAAAGAGAAAGAGCCATCAAACATCTCTCATGCTGCCAATGAAGATTGTGCAAGATAAAAGAACTTCATCAACCCATGTTCAAGCCAAGGAGAAGACTGCAAGTCTGACGATTGAAAGTAGAATACATTTAATATCACAAGCCAAGGGGAAGATTATAATAGAATAATATGTGGCTTGTGTATTAAATTATCCATTGGCGGACTATTTTGAAGGCCTCTGTGATAGAATAGGTGAAAATTAGTTGGGTTATGGTTATATTGGGTCATTGGGCCATTTTAGACATGTTTGGGCTCAATTAAAAAGTGTTTAGAGGTAGTTTAGTGGTCCTATAGGTGCAAATCCATAAATTAGAGAGGGATTAGGGTTTTTAGGAGATTAGCTTGTTCTCCAAGCTAATCCCACCTATAAATAGAACCCCTCTCTAACTAGATTAGGGTGTTGATTCTACAAGGTGTTGCTAGTGTGTAAACCGTAACCAAAAAGGTTTACGGCTTGGTTTTGGTGTGTTCAACCAGTTTGCAATCAAGAAGTCTCCTTCATTCTTAATCGGTTTGCATTTCCATTTATTGTTTCTTTCATTATTTTTGTTATACTTTTCGATTGTTCTTGAATCACCTTAATCACCAGATTCCGTACGGTGATTATAGGATCTGATATCGCTGTCAGAAACTAGTTTAATCCTTACATGGACCAGAATCACTCCAAAATGACCATTTTTGTGTCAGGAACACTTAGAAATGACCAAATCTTTAAAAACACGAATTTTTACGATTGGAAAACGTGAAAAAGTATAGAAAAACACCGAAAAATACTTCGTTTTCAACAAAACGACACATAAACAAGCTTAGCAACCAACCACAGCTCTGATACCAATTGAAAATTAGCGCGAACGGTCGGATCGTGCACAACTCAAGTCATTTGTATACGAAAACGATAGAAAGGGTGTAAATAATACTCGATCCTTTTATAAATCGGACAAACCAGATTACACAAGGACTCAGAGCATACAAACTTATTTCACACTGCAAAACACACACATAAGCAACTCTCTTACAAAATTCTAAATAACTTAACTGTTTTGGTCAAAAACTGCCTAAGCAATTAGTTGATCAAACTTTGTAAGTGAGGTAGAGTGTTTGATGAAATTAGCAAGAAAAATGTAAGTTTGAGTATTGACACGAGGATATAACGAGGGAAAATCCAGGAATCCTTGAGTATCCTCAAGGAGCCTAGCAAAAAACCTCGGGGGCCGGTTCAAAGTACCTGCCTCCTAAAACTTTTATATAATGAATGTCTTTAGTAGAAATGAAACGAGCTTCGTATTCTAAGTGTTACAAAGAGTTGTGATTGCTGAAAAAAGGTGTGTGTGTGCAAACCTAGAGCTCGGTTTAAATAGTGATTACATTTCAACAACCTATCCTAAAAAGTAGCAACTAAGTCCACGTCTTCCATATAGCCGTTAAGGTCCATTTGGTCCACGTTTCTGTTAGCTTGACCGAGTCTTTAGGACATGTGATTAATACTGGAGTCAACCTGCGAACAAACAAAAAAGGGAAAGACAATTGTTAGTAAATAAATGTAAATCAGGATCCTTACAGTGAAGTGCTTGCGAGCTGATCCGAGCTGCTCAGTATCTCTTGAATTCTAGTACCAACAATAAGTATTTATACTAAAGACCGACCAAGCAAACTAGACTTCACCCGAACTGGCACTTCGGCTGTCAGTTCGTTCCAGTTTGGGTCAGTTTGGCTGGCCATGGTTACTTCTTGTTTTCTTCATAGTTCTCTTCAATCTGATCCAGCATTCTGCCATTTCATATATCAACAGTTTCGCGATTCGATGAAGTGTGTGATGACTTATGACATTATTGATTACTAGAATCATAATTATGATGAAATTGGCATTCGATGACCAAATACGAGATTCCCGGTAAACGACGAATCGCGTACCGAAATCGCATAAAAACCGGAAATTGCTTTATTTTCAATTCGAGAAGTCCAATTTGATTCCAAATGATTATAGTTAAGTATTTGGTTTCTATAAATGATTATAAATCATTTAAATCCATTAACTGGGGTATAAACACCTGAAAACTCTTTCGGTTCTTAATAACTCGCAAATCGGTAAATCGCAAAATTTTAAAACGGGTCGGATTTCTCAATCGGGTAAAATGCAATAGTTACATAAATAATTCCACTTAACCCGAAGGTGCATACATGATTTCCACTCAATAAATCCAACCAAACCCTCATGGGTCAAAGTTATACAACACATATACTTTCATCCTATGCCACGAACAACTTTATGGCAACTACTATTGTTTCTAACTTGGGTAATTATTCATACTAGTGAATCAACCCATGATAATGAATACTTTGTAACGACATGAGCGCAACTTAAGTTACCTTTTAGCTTCAAATTGTGAGTTCCTTGATGACTTGAACTCTCCCCTTGACCACCTATAATTTCTTGAGTATCTAGATTGACAATTCACAATTATGACCATCCATGACACTCAAGTAGTACACCACATATTAAATTAACCAAAACCACCTACTTTCAAATTCCACATATTATAGAATTTGTTCTTTGTATTTTAGTAACAATTCATACAACTGAAATCCATGCATTACACATACATATATCACTCCTATAGTTGATTCCATGCACCAAATCAACTTATTATGTGGCTACAATCTCAACCAACCTAGGGGAAGAACTTACTTAGCCATATAACCAGGAAATCACGATGAATCATGTGAAGAATGCTATATAGGGCTCTAATTGGCAAACCCTCTAACCAAATTGTTGAGCATAATCGGTTCATCGTGTCAAGTATCTGAACAAGACGAAGATGCAAAATGGTTGTTACCCGAAGTCACCCGAAGTGACACAAACTGGGACCTGAAGTCATAGTTCATGACTTCCCGAAGTGACACAAAGTGCCACCTCAGGTGAGCTCCAGTTTGGGCAGATCTGCATGCATATAAATAGAATTTGTTCTTTGTATTTTAGTAACTTTTGAGAGAGAACTTTGAGTGCACCGAATCTTAACTATGTGTTTTAAATTGTTTCTCTGTTACAGCTGATTAGAGAGTCTGTAATTGAGTCTTGTTGATTTCAATAAAGCAAACTTTATATTTGCATTTTGTTCTCTCGTATACGATCAAGCAAACCTTTAGTAAGATCCGTTTCACGGTTTTACTATTGGTATCAGAGCAAATCCAGGTTGCTATATTGCGTTTTCTTTGATCGTTTTCGTTTTCGTGGTAGAACCGAGTGTTTTTCTATAAAAAAAAAAACAAGTCAATTTTTTGATCTTTTCGAGTGCAATTTGTCTTCAAAACATTCATATTGCTAAAACCTCGTTGACTGCTGCAAATCTTGTTTAAAATCTTCAAAAATCTCGAAATTAGGTCCAAAAATGTTCTAGTTCGTTTCAGTTCGGGTCAAGAACAATCTATTCAGAAAAGAACCGCTCCGAAGTGCAAGTTCGGACCAGTTCGCATCAGTTTGCTCAACCGAAGTGTTATTTCGGACCAGTTCGGATCTCAGTTTGGTTGTAACTTCGCATATCAGTTCGGTTTCCAGTTCGGATCAGTTCATGTAACCGAAGTCACAATTTGGACCAGTTTGTATCACTTCGGTGAAAACTCATTTCGGACTAATTTGCAACTCAAAATTCTTAGATCGTGAATTTTTGGTCGTTTCACTAAACTTATGTAACTTCAGTTCTGTTAAGAGTTACGGGAGCTAATACTAGCCAAAATGACCGTTTCGGAGAGATCTACACTTTTACTGCCTTACAGCTAGTACCCTCCATTTCGGTATCCAAACTCCACTTTTAAGACCTCCGTTTTTTGAGTTTGAAGTTTTAAAGATGGAGGAGATCAAAAGTTTTGTTGCTAGTCATAGATAGGAAGTGCCACAATTGTTAAGATTTGAATATTATTCTCATTGGGCATCAAGGTTTAAAACATATCTTGATATTGTGGATAAACATTATTGGATTCCGATTAAAGATTTATATGTTTATCCAACTGATTCTTATGGAGAACCTAAATGGAGAAGGGATCTTACAAATGCAAAAAAAAAAAAAAAAGCAGTTTAGAAATGAAACGAAGGCATATGAGTATGTTAAGTTATCATTATCAACTGAATTACTTGTGTATTCAAGGATTATCGGAAATAAAAAATATTGTGGGACAATCTAAAAACAATCTTTGAAAATTATAATATGCATCTTTCTCGAAATTTAAGGTCAGCAAAGGATAACAAAGATGAAATTGAGGAGTTAGAGAAGAAGGTGGGAATGTTGACAGAAGAAAATATTATTTTGACAAAAGAAGTGGACAATTAGAAAATAAAGTCAGTGATAGTTTGGTAGCAGATATTCAAAATAATGTGTCTGAGTCATGTTCAAACTGTTCTGAATTTATTAGAATTAAGGAAGATTGGTTGAAAGAGAAGAAAGTGTTGATGGAAGAATGTGATAAAGCTAAAGCTAAAGCTAAAGAAAAAGAATTTAATGAATATTTTAATGCTTTATTTGTTAAGTCAAGGGAGAAGCTTGATTATCTTCAAGTACAAAGTGATGAACTTGCTGCAAAAGCTAAAAGGGTTTCAATTGAAAATGAAGCTTTAGTTTCTGAAAAGACTGAGTTAGTTAGAGAGAATAAAGTTTTGAAAGCAGATGTTGATGGTCTTCAAAAGAAAGTGAAAAACGTAACAAAAGAAGTGCTTGATGAATGTGAGAGAATGTATGTTCAAAAACAAAAGTATAAAAAATTGTCTGAGAAATTTATCGCTTCTCAAAAGGAGTTACTGGAAGTTAATACAAAGATGTCTGAGATAAAGATTGAAATGCTTGATTTCCAACGACAACTTGAGAATTGCAATACATCAAGTGTGTTTCAGAATTATTTGTATCATCTGGAACGAGATGGCAAACCAAGAAAAGATGTTGATAATCATGAAGTTCCTGCTCTAGTGGTTGGTTTGAAAACAACATCTAATGATAATTCAAATCAGAAGTTGCAAGATTATCCAGCAGGAGATGGTGTTAAGTCGGAAAAATCAAAGAAATCAAAGTCTTAGAAAAAGAACAAGGATGAAAGAATATGTGTTTCAAACAAGGTTCCAAAGTTTGATTCAAAATCTGTTTTTCTTGACGCATAGAAAATCTTTGAAGGCAAACCTGAATATGTGAAGATTCCTGATTTTTCTGATATTGTGATTGATGAATATTTACTGAATAAGAAAGTTGGTGTTAAAGATATCAAAGATTAATTTTCTCGTCTAGCATATCAAGGTCATTCTGTGAAAGAATATCCTATGCAGAAGAATGGTGGATTGGGATATAAAGGAAAAGGAGTTCCAATGAAAAATTACAACAAAAAGGAGTTCAAAGCTAAGCAAAAAAAGAAACAGAAGGTGTTCTCAGATAAAAAGCCTCAATTTTGGAAGAAGAAAGTGTCTCCTCAATTTGTATATGAAGATATTTCTTCTAAAGAGTCTTCTTGCATATCCGATGCTACACCATCAGGCGGTAAAAATTCGGATTCATTTTATTCCGCTAAACCTAACAAATTTTATCGTTAAGATAAATTTTCTTTGGTTATGGAGATGATTCTAGCTTTTATGATTCTCCAAAATGTTTTCAAAAATATCAGAAACCAAAGAAATCTAGACCTGTGATTTCAAGAGTTCATGATGAATGTTTGACTGATCAGCTTGGAAAACCAGATTTAATCACTCAAACTAATTGTCGACTGTGTTATGTTTGTCATAATAAAGGTCATTGTGCTAAAAATTATCCTACGACTAATAACAATTCATCAACAAATGCCAAAAATACAAAATATATTAATTTTGATGGCATTATTTTTAGTTAACCAATGCCCAATACTAAAATTTTTTCTGGAAAAAAAAAGCTTAATTCGAAAAAATTGGGTAGTAGTTCTGATTGTCACTCATTAGTTGACAATGGTTCACTAGAAAGGTTAAAACCAAAACAAGAATGGAGACCAAAAGTTGTATCTACGGCCAACACAGATTTTGTTTAAGACACTGGATGACCTACCACAACTGTGGATGAGGGTCGGGGTTTTACAAATTTATTATTTTCCAGTGGTTGCAGGTATTTCAAGAAGACCTGTTAGAGATTGAAAGATTGCTGACAGTGGAATACTTGTGGTTGATCTAAGTTAAATTGAATAGTTCCTATCTTTGAGACACTGATTTTCAAAAATATCATTTTCAAAATGTGTCAAGTGTTGATCGATCATTTTCCATTTAATTTTTTTTATTCATTAACTTTCTTTTATAATTTTAGGGGGGGGGGGGCAGAATTAGAAAATTCAATAAATAGAGTTTTGTTCAATTTTAGGGGGAGAAATCATGGAAAATATAAAAAAATATGAAAAATTGAGAATGATCCGACAAATGCGAGAAATGTAGTACATCAGCATATACGCTATCTGCCATGGATGGATTAAATATAAAAGTTGTAGGTACTTGCATAATCTGTGAATGTGCATGACTAATCTGATATCTGCAAGTAAGATATAAACATAAAGCTTGCCTGATGATCTTTGGTCATTTGTTTTTTGATGAATGTTGTGTGATGATTCTGACAAAAATAGAATAAGAGATATCCTGATGAATGTATGTTTTCTTTTTGAAAGATTTTAACTGTTTGATTTTCTCTTTTTCTCAAACGATCGGACATTCTCTGCGTATCAAAAGATTGACCTGATTAATTGTTGTTCGTTTGAGATTGTGCTTTATTTTCTTTGATGTTTCATATAATTCATCGGACTTTCTCTGCGTGCCCACAAGGCCGACCTGATTTTTGTTGAATTATAAAACTTTAACTTGTTTTGTTTTCTTATTTTCTCAAATACTTGGGCTTTCTCTGCGTGTCCACAAGACCGACCTTATTGCTAGGTATTTGAGGTTCTGCTTTATTTTTGTATGACTCATCAAGGATGATTAAATCTCAAAGAAAATTTGCTTCAATGTGATAAACATGATGATTTGCCGGTATTTCTGATAGAGTGGAAGTCAAGTTATCAGTGCATGATAATATTACCTTAAGCATATCTGAAAATGATAAATATGATTGGTTCATGCTGAAATAAACATAAATGTTGTATTTACGATTATCTAGGATTGCATGCTAATTAACGCCAAAATTGAAATGTGCTAGATGCGTTATGTCTGATATGATCTCGCGTCGTGATCTTTCTCGCAAAATCAAAAATTTAGTCTGATTCCGTATTGCATTTTATTTTTCTTTCCAGAAAAATCAAAAAGATTTTTGGTGTGTTTTAGCATAAACTTTGTAAAAGCCAAAAGGATTTTATTTCTTGTTTGTTTTCGATTGACCGACACAAGATACTAAAAACATTTTCAAAATATTTTGCAGTCTTAAAGAGACGTTTTGCACCAAGATTATTTATGTTAGCCAGGTTGAAAAAGAAAGAGATAATCACAACTTCAAGTCTTCTGAAGCTGTTGATAAAGATGCAACAATCATCTAATATTCAAAATCAGATACTGCACACGTCGAGGGGGAGTTTGTTGAGCATAATCGGTTCGTCGTGTGAAGTATCTGAACAAGACGAAGATGCAAAATGGCTATTACTTGAAGTCACCCAAACTGACATGAACTGGGACCCGAAGTCACAGTTCGTGACTTCCCGAAGTGACACGAAGTGCCACTTCGGGTGAGCTCCAGTTCGGGCAGATCTGCATGCATATAAATAGACTTTGTTCTTTTTATTTCAGTAACGATTGAGAGAGAACTTTGAGAGCACCAGATCTTAACTATGTGTTTTGAGTGTGTTTCTCTGTTTGAGCTGATTAGAGAGTTTGTAATTGAGTCTTGTTGATTTCAATAAAGCAAACTTTATATTTACATCTTGTTCTCTCATATACGATCAAGCAAACCTTTAGTAAGATCCGTTTCAGGGTTTTACACAAATTCACTAGATTTGGCCTTGATTCAAGATTAGAGTTCAAGCCCTAGTTTTCTCCCATTCCTTCTCTGGTTAACGATTTTTACAAGAATGGGGAAACCGATACTTCCATTCTCTAATCATTAAATTTATCATTTTACAACTATGGCCCCTCAATTCAGTTAACTTGATATTCTAACCATATAATTTCCAATTTACACATTACACCCAAATCGTTCAGGTTTTTGTTAGAGCATATTCCTATGCTACGTTGTGTCTCATGTATTGTATCTAATCTAGAGCAAGTTTGTGAATCTTAGTGGCAACATACCAAAGTGGTTGTACCACTTGGTCCGCCGTACCATTGGTACGGGCGTACCAATGATACGTTGGGTGGTCCGCCAGTAGTATGTTGTGTACTATAAATAGTACGTGTAGAGAGAGTAAAAGAGTTCTGTCATTTCAATACTCTTAACTGTGTGTTTCTAAGGTGTTTTCTCTCTAGCATTGTAACATCTAAGTGAATCAATAAATCTTTGCTTTATTTACATCCGTGTTCATCGATTAACCGAATCCTGCAGTAGTAAGATTCGTTCAGTGGTTTTACAAGTGGTATCAGAGCAATCCAGGTTGCTCTACTGCTGTGATTTGGCCAATTTCGAAATTCTAGTGAGAGAAAGTTTGGGTTTGAGTCGTTTTTCATCAATTTTTCTCAATTCTGAGTGATTTCGAGGTCAAAAATGATTTCTGAGTGTTCCTAGAGTGTTTTCACATCTCATTGATCCATTTTCCAGTTCCAAAAGTACAAAATTCAAAAAATCAGTCGATTTCAGTCTGGTACGCAGCTGGTACGTTCAATGATGATGATGGTACGCCGAATGAACACACTGGTATGCTAGGAAATCTTCATAGATTTCTGGTACGCTGGTTGTTGGTACGCTAGGCAATCTTCATCGTTGGTATGCGACGGTTATTTCCTGGTACGCTGAAAGTTACGCCGTACCAAATTAGTACGTCGCTTATTTTGGTATGCTGATATTTCTGGTCCGGAAATTGGTACGCTGACTTAGTTGGTCTACTGGTGGTACGTTGCACTTTGTTGGTACGGAAGTCGTTGGTTTGGTACGCTGGTAGAAAAGTGGTGTTCACTAAAACTGACGTAACTTGAGAACCGTTAAGAGTTACGGGAGCTAATACCAGCCAAAACGTTCGTCTCAACAAGATCTATACTTTTACTCGCCTAGCGGCTAGTACCCTTCAGTTTGACCCCCAAAATCTGCTTGGAAGACGTCCATTTTTTAGTTTGAAGTTTTCGCGTTCGGTATCGTAAGTTCAAAATGAGCGATTATCAAGCATTTTTGGTTGTCCAAACAATGATGCAAGCCATGTTGAACTATGATAATGAGATAGGAACAACTCAGAAGGTTCCTAAGTTGCTTCGATTGGAAAATTATCATAAAAGAAGAAGAGATAGAAAGTTACAAAAGAAAGTGGTTATGAATCAACTTGTGAATTTTGTGTTCAAAAAGGATAGCAAGATTCGTGATTTGATTCAAGAAAAGGAAGGATTGATTATTGAAAAGAAAAATAAAAGAAGAAGAGATAGAAAGTTACAAAAGAAAGTGTGAGGTTTCTGATGGGATTTTCAAAGCTAATGAAATGTTGGAACAAGAAAAGAAGGTGTTGATGGGAGAGTTTTTAGAGCTAAAGACAAGATTGGATGAGATAGGTAGTGTCAATAAAGAAAAAATCTTGAAGTTACAAAATGAAAATGCTGAGTTAGTTACAAAGGTTGAAAAGTGGGAGTTTGAAGCAAAGGATGCTATTGGAGATTTCGATGCATTGTTTAAGAAATTCACCTTGTGAACTTCGATTCCTACAAGTGTATTGAAACCGGTGATAATCAAGTATTCTCTTATAGAGTGGTTTGTGTTTTTAATTGTTTCAATTGCTATTTTATTATATTTTTCGTTTGTTTTTTAATCACCGGATTTCGCACGGTGATTATAGGACTGGATATCGCGTGAGGAACCGTTTTTTATCCATACAATTGGTATCAGAGCCAAGAAAATTCGTTTCAAGGCTCTAGCGATATCGGATTCAAGCTTTATAGAACTAACGGTTTGAGGTTTTGTGTGGTTTTCAGTTCTTTAGCTCGAAACAGGACGAGTTTGTGCGATTTTGTGCAGGTTTCAAACAAATCAGAAGCAAGAATTTCGAGAATTTTAAGCTTTTCGGTCGAAGTTTGTGGCTTAGTCCATGTTTCGATCGAGATTACAGCTTTTCAATCCTGATTTGGAGCTTTTCGATCATCTTTCCGATCAGCACCCTCAAGCTTTTCAATCAGCAACTTTGCTTTTCGATCGAAAAGTGCCATTCGATCCTGTCAACCCCTTTCTATCAATACCTTTTCGATCAAATATTGTGGCATGTCCCTGTTCAATCTGATAGAAATCATACTTTTCGATTTGTCATAGACTTTTCGAACGAGCAATCACTATGCCCGATCGAAAAGTGGACTTTTCGATCAAGGCTTCTTGAGCAAGCCCCTTTTCGATCCAAGACCTTTTCGATCAAAAACCTACTTTTCAATCCGTACAACCTATTTGACCGGATTCCTACTTTTCGATCCATCTATTCTGCGGTAAAAACCCTATTTCGCACTGTTTCACTAAAACACGCGTAACTTGGGCCTTGTTTAGAGTTTGAAGCTCTAATACTAGCCCAAACGACTGTCTCGACGAGCCCCACAACAACCTCCGCCTAACAGCTAGGGGAGCTTGTTTGGACCCTCAAATTCCACTTCGAAGGCTTCCATTTTTCAGCTTAAAGTTTTTGACACTATTCTTTGAGTAGTGATTTTGTCGTTTTTTACAAGATTTGCTCTAGAAGTTCATCCAAAGAAGTTCATGGCACACATTCTACCAGGTACTACTGTATCTACCAGCAACAATGAGATATGTTGTAATCCCAAGTGTCTTTCCAAAGAATGGGAACGTAAGTTCACAAATGAAACTCTAAATCATGAATCCACTACTAGAGACCTTAGGGAATATCAAGATAATGCTAGAGTCTTTAGAGAGAAATTAGAGGCAATAAAATTAGACGTTAGGAGCCTAGAAAGTCGGTTGAGTGACAAGAGCACCTATCTTAAGCTGCCTAACTCTAAATTTGAAGAGCTAACCTAGGAGGTTGAGGAACTAAAAGCCAAATTAGGAACATCTTAAACCAAAATAGAGCGTAATGATAAAATTGTTTCAAAAATGATGGAAGCTAGTTCCTTGTTTTATAACACTGATGTTAAAATGAGGCATGTTAAAGATAACTCAGGTTAAGGATTTTGAACAGATGAAAAAGATCCAAAATCTACACACATTGTTCCTATGCCTTTGATGTATGAGATCATACCTGAACATCAGACTTCACAAACTACACTTGAAATCAAAGCTGAAATTGAAAAGAAACTTGCATCATGTCCCATTAAAATGTATGCTCCAGTTTCAAACACTACTGACAATTCTACCTGCTGTGCAGATAAAGTTAGAAAAGAGGCAGGGGTAAAGGATGAAAAGCAGAGTCTTAAGAGTCAAACAACTTCTCCTTTTGAAAATTTTGATTGGGAAAAACTTAAATATCGTGTGGTTGAGTCTAGTTTAAAACTGTCTGAGTCTGAAGTCTTTAACAAACTTCAGTGTGTGGTGGTTTTAATTTTGGCAAGTGTGATGCTAAAACTTTGAGAACTGTTAAAATTTTAAAACGAGGTAAGGGACCACAGGTTGCTGGTCCTAAACCCTCAAATGCTTGTGGGTTTGGTGTGAAAATTTGTGATTTTGAGAAAGATAATGTTGTGAAAAGTGTTTAGAAAGTACGGGACGCCAAACCTCATGTTTTTTTCCCGTACTCTGAAGTCATTTCTGCAAATGACCGGTATAAACCGATACAGCGAGAGTACATTTTGACCACCAAACCTAAAGGCCGAACCCATTGGATTCATAAAAACTGTTCAAAACCCTATTGGCAATCCACTGGACGAAACCAATCTCAGACTCTCGCGTATCCCAAGAAGAAATCTTGCCATGTGTGTGGAAAGCTTGGACACTTGGCAAGAAATTGCTTACACAAACCATATGAGCTCTATTACCCTAAGAAGTTTTTGCAGAACCCTGTCTCACAGGGCTAAACACATGTTGGTTCAAAACAAAAGCCTGCACCCTCTAACCCTAAGGTGTAAAAGTCTATACCTCAACAACCAAAGGTACAGAAGGTGAATAAAAAAGCCAAGCCACCTCAAAAACCAACAAAAAGTGTTTTCAAAACTCAGAAAGTGTGTCACTCTTTTCCAAAACCAGTCTGTTTTTCCAAACAAGTCAGTTTTCCAAAACCTGCCAGGTTTACAAAATCAGTTGGTTATTCAAAAACAAGTGCAAGGTGTGAGGAAGAAATGTGGAATGTGCCAATGGTGGTAAACCAGTTTTACCAGCTAAAAGGGGTGTATAAAAAACACTCTAAACAATTTCAAGATGTCAAAATTGAGAATGAGAATGTTAAGAAAAGTCCACCCAAAGGTCCTCGGGTGAAGTGGAAAGCGAACCACTATGTCTGGAAAGTTAAGACCAAAGAAGTTCTTGAGAAATCCCAAGATTCCCCAAAACCAGAAATACCTAAACCAGGTCCGACCAAAAGCAACCTGAAAAAACCCAAAACCAAGGCAGCCACAACTCCAATCCCTAATTTTTCAAAGGGCATGTGTTTAAAAGAATTAACTTTCATTGATTCATCAGGTCTACCCAGAACCACAATGGCCTGGGTTCCAATGGCTAACTGATTTCTCTCACAGTGTGCAGGAACAGTCAAGGAGGACTTCAATTAACTTATTTGTTTTTGAAAGTGATTGTTCCAGACACAGGAAGGAGGCATCTCTTCACTACATGACATGCATATCTTCAAAGGAAGGTTTGTTCTCCTTGTGAGAGGTAAAACAAAATCAGCATAGAGAGGTGACATTGTCTGATTTAGATATTTCTTGGTCAAATTGCATGTGATATGTCATTGCTTGCAACAAAAACCCAGTTCTGGAAAATTTTCAAATGATAATCTTTGAAGTTAGCTTGGCTAGTTTTAGTAGATACTTAGTGATGTGTCAGTGTGTTCATAAAAAACAAAGGAAAAAGGAAAAGAGTGTGTTGTTATTAAAAATCAAAAAGCAAGGGGAATAATAGAAAAGATGAAATAGTTGACCTCTCAGAAATTGTATTTTTTTAATTATTAATCTTTTGTTTGTGTGTTTGAGAAGGTGGGAAGTGAAATAATCTTCCGATCTGAGAATGACTGACACGCGTAAGGCTGAAGTGAAAGACATGCTCCAAGGTGATGTGCTCGGTAGGCTCAGTTCCAAAAACAAATGTATGGGTCACAACACTTAAAGATAAAGTATGACATTTGACGGGAAACACACACTTAGGTTAGTTGCATGTTCTATTTGACTGTGAAATTATTCCCGATACACACGCCAGACTCCAAAGTGTTGAATCGAAAATCTCAAAAAGTCGGCGTCCCCTCTGTTTTGTGTGAGCAAAGACCTGGGGATGTCAAAGCCGTTAGTCAGTCTCACCTCTGTTTTGGGTAAGTAAAGACCTGGTGTAGACTGTACTAACGTGTTAATCAGACTTTCCTCTATTTTACATTAGCAAATACCTGGTTAGTCTGTATTAACATGCTTGCAGATCGCTGTATATAATTTACACCCAAAAATGCCAATGTGCACAGCAAAAGAGACCCTCTAGCATCCAAAACCCTTTAGCCCTGACTTTGCGACTAGGCTTATGTGTTTGATGAAAGGTTACCACCTGACTGATAAATTCCTCTGAGTTAAAATCGTACAAGTCTTTGAATATTATCCATATCTCTTAATGATTTGTTTTTTCTCTTCTAAACCAAGTCTCGAGAAAAGATTCAAAACTCTGGATACGGGTATGTGAAAATATGTGGTAGGGAATGATTAAGCTTGATAGACTACACATATTAATTACCTAGGATTTGTGTGTGACTATCTTGTGTTCATAATTAATATACCTAAAAGATAAATAAGTGACAAACAGCCTGGAAAAGAGGAACATGGGTTTGAAGAGGATCAATATACTAGCAATCACCTAGACGTGTTCGAGTAACAGATGCTGAAAAGGGTTTCTTAGTTCAGAAAAAGATGGTTTGATCCCAAATAAAACCTTCTGATATGTTTGTTTTTATTTTTAATTCTCTTTTATGTTATCTTAAGTTTTTATTGTTTATTTTCAACCATGGCCAGGTTAATTTAAAGGTTTTAATATGTTTTTGTGGGTTTTTATGCAGAAAAGTATGCCCCTCCTCAGAATCTCAGGGGAAATAATGTGAAGAGTCCTCGGGTTCAAGGGAAGTATTTATAGAAAACCCATAACCTGTGTTAGGGTTTTTGGTTAAATAATGCTAACCTGATAACCAGTCATCATTGTCTGGTTACTGTTTGTTCCATGTTGTGCTTCACAAGTTAAGTCAGAAAAAGACAACTCATGGACAAGAAAGTCAAGGACTCAGTTGATCAAAGCACTGATGCTGCTACCGATATAGTTAAAGAACCAACCGGAAAAGGACTTGCCCTATGCTCATGGGAAGTTTGTTGGTTCAAGAAAAGCTTCCAAAGATTTGAGAAGATACCGTTCACATGTTGAGGGGAAGCAATAGGCATCATTGCAGTTAATGAAGAAAAGATGATTCAGCAAGGACTCAACATGTTTCAAGAAGGAGCAAGTATTTGAGAATCCTCCTCTCATTATTTGCAATTCATGCTGATGCTGATAAAGAGAAAGAGCCATCAAACATCTCTCATGCTGCCAATGAAGATTGTGCAAGATAAAAGAACTTCATCAACCCATGTTCAAGCCAAGGAGAAGACTGCAAGTCTGACGATTGAAAGTAGAATACATTTAATATCACAAGCCAAGGGGAAGATTATAATGAATAATATGTGGCTTGTGTATTAAATTATCCATTGGCGGACTATTTTGAAGGCCTCTGTGATAGAATAGGTGAAAATTAGTTGGGTTATGGTTATATTGGGTCATTGGGCCATTTTAGACATGTTTGGGCTCAATTAAAAAGTGTTTAGAGGTAGTTTAGTGGTCCTATAGGTGCAAATCCATAAATTAGAGAGGGATTAGGGTTTTTAGGAGATTAGCTTGTTCTCCAAGCTAATCCCACCTATAAATAGAACCCCTCTCTAACTAGATTAGGGTGTTGATTCTACAAGGTGTTGCTAGTGTGTAAATCGTAACCAAAAAGGTTTACGGCTTGGTTTTGGTGTGTTCAACCAGTTTGCAATCAAGAAGTCTCCTTCATTCTTAATCGGTTTGCATTTCCATTTATTGTTTCTTTCATTATTTTGTTATACTTTTCGATTGTTCTTGAATCACTAGATTCCGTACGGTGATTATAGGATCTGATATCCTGTCAGAAACTAGTTTAATCCTTACATGGACCAGAATCACTCCAAAATGACCATTTTTGTGTCAGGAACACTTAGAAATGACCAAATCTTTAAAAACACGAATTTTTACGATTGGAAAACGTGAAAAAGTATAGAAAAACACCGAAAATACTTCGTTTTCAACAAAACGACACATAAACAAGCTTAGCAACCAACCACAGCTCTGATACCAATTGAAAATTAGCGCGAACGGTCGGATCGTGCACAACTCAAGTCATTTGTATACGAAAACGATAGAAAGGGTGTAAATAATACTCAATCATTTTATAAATTGGACAAACCAGATTACACAAGGACTCAAAGCATACAAACTTATTTCACACTGCAAAACACACACATAAGCAACTCTCTTACAAAATTCTAAACAGCTTAACTATTTATACTAAAGACCGACCAAGCAAACTAGACTTCACCCGAACTGGCACTTCGGCTGCCAGTTCGTTCCTGTTTGGGTCAGTTTGGCTGGCCATGGTTACTTCTTGTTTTCTTCACAGTTTCTCTTCAATCTGATCCAGCATTCTGCCATTTCATGTATCAACAATTTCGCGATTCGATGAAGTGTGTGATGACTTATGACATTATTGATTACTAGAGTCATAATTATGATGAAATTGGCATACGATGACCAAATACGAGAATTCCCGGTAAATGACGAATCGCGTACCGAAATCGCATAAAAACCAGAAATTGCTTTATTTTCAATTCTAGAAGTCCAATTTGATTCCAAATGATTATAGTTAAGTATTTGGTTTCTAGAAATGATTATAAATCATTTAAATCCATTAACTAGGGTATAAACACCTGAAAACTCTTCCGGTTCTTGATAACTCGCAAATCGGTAAATCGCAAAATTTCAAAACGGGTCAGATTTCTCAATCGGGTAAAATGCTATAGTTAAAAAAATAATTCCACTTAACCCGAATGTGCATACATAATTTCCACTCAATAATTCCAACCAAACCCTCATGGGTCAAAGTTATACAGAACATATACTTTCATCCTATGCCACAAACAACTATTATGGCAACTACTATTGTTTCTAACTTGGGTAATTATTCATACTAGTTAATCAACCCATGATAATGAATACTTTGTAACAATATGAGCGCAACTTAAGTTACCTTTTAGCTTCAAATTGTGAGTTCCTTGATGACTTGAACTCTCCCCTTGACCACCTATAATTTCTTGAGTATCGAGATTGACAATTCACAATTATGACCATCCATGACACTCAAGTATTACACCACATATTAAATTAACCAAAACCGCCTACTTTCAAATTTCACATGTTATAGAATTTGTTCTTTGTATTTTAGTAACGATTCATGCAACTGAAATTCATGCATTACACATACATATATCACTCTTATAGTAGATTCCATGCACCAAATCAACTTATTATGTGGCTACAATCTCAACCAACCTAGGGGAAGAACTTACTTAGCCATATAACCAGGAAATCGCGATGAATCATGTGAAGAATGCTATATGGGGCTCTAATTGGCAAACCCTCTAACCAAATTGTTGCGCATAATCGGTTCATCGTGTCAAGTATCTGAACAAGACAAAGATGCAAAATGGTTGTTACCCGAAGTCAACAGAAATGATACGAACTGGGACCCGAAGTCACAGTTCATGACTTCCCGAAGTGACACAATGTGCCACTTCGGGTGAGCTCCAGTTCGGGCAGATCTGCATGCATATAAATAGAATTTGTTCTTTGTATTTTAGTAACAATTGAGAGAGAACTTTGAGAGCACCGGATCTTAACTATGTGTTTTAAATGTGCTTCTCTGTTAGAGCTGATTAGAGAGTTTGTAATTGAGTCTTGTTGATTTCAATAAAGTAAATTTATATTTGCATTTTGTTCTCTCGTATACGATCAAGCAAACCTTTAGTAAGATACGTTTCACGGTTTTACAATTGGTATCAGAGCAAATCCAGGTTGCTCTATTGCGTTTTCTTTGATCGTTTTCTTTTTCGTGATAAAACCGAGTGTTTTTCTATAATACAAACAAGTCAATCTTTTGATCTTTTCGAGTGCAATTTGTCTTCAAAACATTCATGTTGCTAAAACCTCGTTGACTGCTGCAAATCTTGTTCAAAATCTTCAAAAATCTCAAAATTAGGTCCAAAAATGTTCTTGTTCATTTCAGTTGGGGTCAAGAACAATCTATTCGGAAAAGAACCGCTCCGAAGTGCAAGTTCGAACTAGTTCGCATCAGCTTGCTCAACCGAAGTGTCAGTTCGGACCAGTTCGTATCTCAGTTTGGTTGTAACTTCGCATATCAGTTCGGTTTCCAGTTCAGAATTGTTCATGTAACCGAAGTCACAATTTGGACCAGTTTGTATCACTTCGGTGAAACTCAGTTCGGGCTAGTTTGCAACTCAAAATTCTTAGATCGTGAATTTTTGGTCGTTTCAGTAAAACTGATGTAACTTGAGTTCCGTTAAGAGTTACGGGAGCTAATACCAGCCAAAATGACCGTCTCGGAGAGATCTACACTTTTACTGCCTTACAGCTAGTACCGTCCATTTCGATATCCAAAATCCACCTTTAAGACCTCCGTTTTTTAGTTTGAAGTTTTAAAATGGAGGAGATCAAAAGTTTTGTTGCTAGTCATAGACAGGAAGTGCCACAATTGTTAAGATTTGAAGATTTTTCTCATTGGACATCAAGGTTTAAAACATATCTTGATATTGTGGATAATGATTTGTGGATTCCGATTAAAGAGTTTTATGTCTATCCAACTGATTCTTATGCAGAATCTAAATGGAGAAGGGATCTTACAAATGCGGAAAAAAATCAGTTTGGAAATGAAAAGAAGGCATATGAGTATGTTAAGTTGGCATTATCAACTGAATTACTTGTGTATTTCAAGTATTATCGGAAATCAAAAGTATTGTGGGACAATCTAAAAACAATCTGTGAATATTACAATATGCATCTTTCTCGAAATTCAAGGTCAGCAAAGGATAACAAAGATGAAATTGAGGAGTTAGAGAAGAAGGTGGGAATGTTGATAGAAGAAAATATTATTTTGACAAAAGCAGTGGACAATTGGAAAAATAAAGTCAGTGATAGTTTGGTAGCAGATATTCAAAAGAATGTGTCTGAGTCATGTTCAAACTGTTCTGAATTTATTAGAATTAAGGAAGATTGGTTGAAATAGAAGAAAGTGTTGATTGAATAATGTGATAAAGCTAAAGCTAAATAAAAAGAATTTAATGAAGATTTTGATGCTTTATTTGTTAAGTCAAAGGAGAAGCTTGATTATCTTCGAGTACAAAGTAATGAACTTGCTGCAAAAGCTAAAAGGGTTTCAATTGAAAATGAAGCTTTGGTTTCTGAAAAGACTGAGTTAGTTAGAGAGAATAAAGTTTTGAAAGCAGATGTTGATGATCTTCAAAAGAAAGTGAAAAGCGTAACAAAAGAAGTGCTTGATGAATGTGAGAGAATGTATGTTCAAAAGCATAAGTATAAAATTGTCTGAGAAATTTATCGCTTCTCAAAAGGAGTTACTGGAAGTTAATACAAAGATGTATGAGATAAAGATTGAAATGCTTGATTTCCAACGACAACTTGAGAATTGCAATACATCAAGTGTGTTTCAGAATTATTTGTATCATCTGGAACGAGATGGCAAACCAGGCAAAGATGTTGATAATCATGAAGTTCCTGCTCCAGTGGTTGGTTTGAAACAACATCTAATGATAATTCAAATCAAAAGTTGCAAGATTATCCAGCAGGAGATGGTGTTAAGTCGGAATAATCAAAAAATCAAAGTCTTAGAAAAAGAACAAGGATGAAAGAATATGTGTTTGAAACAAGGTTCCAAATTTTGATTCAAAATCTGTTTTTCTTGACGCTGAGAAAATCTTTGAAGGCAAACCTGAACATGTGAAGATTCATGATTTTTCTGATATTGTGATTGATGAATCTTTACTGAATAAGAAAGTTGGTGTTAAAGCTATCAAAGATGAATTTTCTCGTCTAGCTTATCAAGGTCATTCTTTGAAAGAATATCCTATGTAGAAGAATGGTGGATTGGGATATATAGGAAAAGGAGTTCCAATGAAAAATTACAACAAAAAGGAGTTCAAAGCTGAGCAGAAAAAGAAACAGAATGTGTTCTCAGATAAAAAGCCTCAATTTTGGAAGAAGAAAGTGTCTCCTCAATTTGTAGATGAAGAGTTTCTTCTGAATAGTCTTCTTGCATATCTGATGCTACACCATCAGGCGGTAAAAATTCGGATTCATTTTATTCCGCTAAATCTAACAGATTTTATCGTTAAGATAAATTCTTTGGTTATGGAGATGATTCTAGCTTTTATGATTCTCCAAAATGTTTTCAAAAATCTCAGAACCCAAAGAAATCTAGACCTGTGATTTCAAGGTTCATGATGAATGTTTGACTGGTCAGTTTGGAAAACTAGATTTAATCACTCAAACTAATTGTCGACTGTGTTATGTTTGTCATAAGAAAGGTCATGGTGCTAAAAATTGTCCTACGACTAATAACAATTCATCATCAAATGCCAAAAATACAAAATATATTAATTTTGATGGCATTATTTTTAGTGAACCAATGCCCAATACTAAATTTTTTCTGAAAAAAAAAAGCTTAATTCGAAAAAGTTGGGTAGTACTTCTGATTGTCACTCATTAGTTGACAATGGTTCACTACAAAGGTAAAACCAAAACAAGAATGGAGACCAAAAGTTGTCTCTACGGCCAACACAGATTTTGTTTAAGACTGTAAGGAAAAATAGAGCTTGGAAGATTTCCGGCTGAAATGCCAATTTTACTAGTTCCGGCTGAAGTTGAAGTTGAAGCGGAATTCATACTTCAAGCGGAACAGGCAGTTCAAGCGGAAAGAAGCAGTTTTGTTTCTTAGCGAATATTCCGGGTGAACTCGTTTATCCACCAGATAAAGAGTTCAACCTGACTTTTCCTGAGAAGTCTTTTCAGAAGTCCAATCCTGCAAAAGCTTCTCGTATGCTTCTAAATCTGATTCAAGCCGCTCTCCTAAAATAGATTGTTGCTGCCAACACGCAAGTCATTCCGATTGTCGATGTTTATTCTTTTGGTAGTTTATATTTGACTTTTATGTTTACGGTCTAGATTAGATCGCATGAGATCAATGGCTGTCATTGATCTCATCAGCACTATATATAGCATGTAATTTCTTAGTTTACCAACACTGTCATCACTTGTAATAGTGTAGCTTTGAGTTAATGCAAATAGTGCCGAATATTCGATATATCGTTGTTTTACTATTCTGCAAATCAAGCATTTACATTATACAAGAGCTTAATATCGCTTAAGTAAAGTGAAATAACTTTAATTCCGCAGGGTTATATTTGCAAGTAAAGGGTTTAGTTTTAGTTTATTCATAACTACTAACGATCCTACAAGTGGTATCAGAGCTTTGGCTCTCACTTTGAAGACTTTCTGTGCTTCAAAGTCGATACTTTACTTGCTTACTTTACAAGCTTCGTTGTCTTATCTTTCTAAAAGTTTTTCAAAATGAGTGATTTCAGTTTAAGTTGCCCAAATGGCTCCTCCAACAAACCACCAATGTTCACTCCTGATGACTTTGGTACCTGGAAACTCAGGATGGAAGGTTTTGTTAGGATTTTGGACCGTCGTATTTGGAAATCTTTCACTGAAGGACCCTACTCACCAATGGTTTCATCTGCTGATGATGCAGAAGTCAAAATACCTAAGCCATTAGATAAATATGTTGAAGCTGACTACACTGCTCTTGAATTTGACCATAAGGCATACTGGACTCTACAGGCCGCACTTCCTAATTCCATTTTAAGTGGGTTTAAAGGATATAAAACTGCATTTGACCTGTGGAATGCCTTAAGTGAAATGTATGAAGGAACCAGTGAAGTAAAAGAAAACAAGAAAGATGTTTTAAAACAAAAATATGAAAACTTTACTTTTAAATCTGGTGAAACAATGACAAACCAGTACTTGAGATTTGTCTCACTGCTTGATGAACTCCAAAAAGTGGATGTTAAACTAGAACAAGTAGATGTGAACAAAAAATTCCTACGTTCCCTGCCTTCTGTGTGGACAGTTTACACAGTAAGCATCAGGGAATGCAAGAATTTGAAAAAGATGAGACTTAGTGAACTTCATGGCATACTCAGTGCTTATGAAATGGAACTAGATCTTAAACAAAGCTCATCTTCTGAATCAACTCAACTGTTCTCATCTGCACTAGTAACCACTGATTTTAACAGTCAAAGATCATCTAACTCATCATCATACTCCTCACCTATAGTCAGTTTCCCTGAGACACCAAGGTGTCAAGAGAATTTTTCAAACTCTTTTGAAAGTTCTCACAATGCTCACGTAGCAGCTGACTCTTATCAAGGTTTCATACCTGAAGATCTTGAATGCATAGGTGCTGATGATTTAGAAGAAATGGATATAATGACCCAACTTGCCATGGTTTCTGTAAGAGCTCAAAGGTTTTACAAAAGGACAGGTAGAACCTACAAGGGAGCAAAAGGTGCTCACATAGGCCTTGACAAAAGCAAAGTCAAATGCTACAACTGTCACCAACTTGGTCACTTTGCAAGAGAATGCTCTCAACCAAGAAGAGAAGGACAGAACCAGAACCATGCTCAAGGGAAAAATCATGGAGGAAGCAACTCAAACAACAACAATTCTGGAAACAACTCAGGTTCACACCCCACCCCACCAAAGCCAACCGGAAGTCAAAACCATCAGAACGTGGTAGCTGCTGTAGCAAATCAAACATCATGTGTTGAATGGGAAGACTTCGCTGCTGAGTTTGAACCCATCAACTATGCTTTAATGGCCAAACAGGACTCCATCACAGATCAGGTAAATTCTATCCCTGAAAAGGTTTTAGAGAATCTATGTAGTCCTGCCTGCATAGAACAAGTGGCAAAATATTGAAATCACAACACTGATTTAATTGATGAAGTTTCAAACTTAAATGAGTTAAAGGAATGTTTTAAGAAAACTGAATCATCATACATTTCAAAAATTGAAAACTTAACCAAAGAGTATGAACAGTTAAAACAAACCAACTCAGTGCTTGAAACACAGCTTGATGACTTGCTGTCAAAACTTGAAAAATCAAGAAATGAAACCAAAGATGCTAAGGCTGAGGTTGATGTTCTTGAAATCAAGCTGAAAGATGCTTTGTTTACTTGTGATAAATTTCAAACAGCAAACAAAAAGGCCGAAAAACTGTGGATGGGAGGGATGTATGGTAAAGCAGGTGTTGGCTATAACTCTGTTGAGCCACCAATTGAATACTCACCTGCAATCAAACCAATTGAAGCTTTAAAATCAGAATGCAAAGTTGGTCTCACAGTTGATGACATTTCATCACAATCCAATTCTGAAAACACTGTTGAGTCTAATAAAATTGATGTCACTGCTGCCAGCACATCTGCTTCAGCTGACCAATTAAACATTTTGAAACCATCAATTGTTGTTCCTCCACCAACTGTTTATGAACCTAAGGATTCAAAAGTTGGAGGAAAACAACCTGAGCAACCAAAGGGAAGTCAAACTCAAAGGTTTGGTCAAGTAAACTTTAATCAAGTAACCAAAATTGAGTCTCCCAGGAAATTTGAAACCAAAATTGTTGAGTGCATGTGCTGTGGTGAACAAGGTCACCTAGCTGCTGTCTGTCAGTTTAACCCAATGAGTAAAGTCAGACCATTTCAAAAGCCAAAACCTGTTTTGAAACCAAAAGCCGATTTTCAAAAGAAGCTCACAGGGAGAATCTCACCTGTGAAAAACCACACTTTGAAGCATTTTGGATCTGAATCCAACAGAGTTTTAGTTGGTAATGATAGAAATGGTAGTTTCACTGTTTTAAAGCAAAATCGTTTTCCGGCTGAAGTTCAAGCGGAACATTCTTCCGCTCGAACTCATGTTCAACCGGAAAATAAATTTCAACCCAGATCAGCTACTGCTCCAAAGCAGAGACCTCAAGTTCATTTTGCTGATGGGTTTGAACATTTTGAAGCTCAAGGAAGAAGAAACCCCTCCAGAGGAAAAGTCACCTCTAGAGAAAAATTTTCAAGAAACAGCAAACCCAATCAATTTGAAACTGTATTTGCTAATGGTTCAAGTGGAAATCATTATGTTCCACTTCAGGGGGGAGTTTAAATCAAAGCAAAAATTTTCTCCAAAGATTTTCAAAATCACCTGAAAGAACCAAGTTAGTTAAACAAGAAAGTGAACAACTTAAGAAACTAACTAACAAGCAAAGAAAGTTTAAAGAATATAGAGATAGAAAAATTGCTGCAAAAAGGAACACCAAAGATGAAAGGTCTAGTCAACCAAGTGCTCAGTATGAGAACTTCAGTTTGGACAATGATGATCTGTTAAATGAAGCTCCAGTTGTTAATACTCTAGTACTCAAAGAGTACAGGTATAATGATGCTTATGGCAGACCCAAGACCACTCAGGCTTGGGTCCCCCATATAAATTGATCATTTCTGATATGTGCAGGTGCAAAATAAAGGCCAGAATAGCCTATGGGTAGTTGACAGTGGTTGCACTTGCCACATGACAGGGAATAAGCACATTCTGAAAAATACAAAAAGAATCAATGGAGGACCAGTTGCCTTTGGAAGCACAAAAGGCCATATCACAGCACAAGGTGATGTGACAAATGGACTGGTAAAATTTGACAGAGTCAATTTTGTTGATACATTGAATTTTAATTTGCTTAGTGTCTCACAAATGTGTGACAAGAATTTAAATTTAATGTTTAATGAGAAAGAGGCAATAGTTCTCAAACCTGATGTTAAAATTCCTGATGAATTGATAATGCTTAAGGCACCTAGGAGAGATGGACTATACATTCTGGATATGTCAGTGGCTACACCTTCATGTGGCACTGCTTGCTTTGTATCCAAGGCCTCAGTTGACGAATCTGATCTCTGGCATAGGAGGTTAGGTCATGTGAACTACAAGAACATGAACAGAATTGTAAATTTAGGCTTGGTTAAGGGTCTTCCTAACAAGCACTTTATTTGTTCTGAAAACTGTGTGCCATGTCTCAAAGGCAAGCAACACAGAACCTCTTTCAAGCCAAAAGTTGAATCTTCAATCTCAAAACCTCTAGAGCTTTTGCACATGGACTTATTTGGTCCAACTAGAGTAATGAGTCTAGGAAAAAGGTCATACTGCTTTGTTATAATTGATGATTTTTCTAGATATACTTGGGTTTTCTTTCTCAAAACAAAAGATGAAACTGCTGAATTGTTGAAAACTCTTGTCATTAGTTTAGAAAATCAATCCAATCTTAAAGTCAAAACAATCAGATGTGACAATGGCACATAATTCAAAAATCATATTCTAAATTCATTTTGTGAGGAAAAGGGAATTTTGAGGCAATTTAGTGCTCCTAGAACTCCACAGCAAAACGGTGTTGCTGAAAGGAGAAATAGGACATTGATTGAAGCTGCCAGGTCAATGTTGGCAGACTCTAAGCTCCCTGTGATATTTTGGGCTGAAGCAGTGAACACTGCCTGCTATGTCCAAAACAGGATCCTAATTGTCAAAGGAAAGAATAAAACACCTTATGAGCTTTGGAGAAAAAGGAAGCCAAACATTTATTTCTTTAAGCCATTTGGTTGTTCCGTCACTATTCTAATAACCAATGAGTCTTTGCCTAAGTTTGATGAAAAGGCAGATGAAGGTTATTTTGTTGGCTACTCTGGTGTGTCAAAGGCATTTAGAGTATACAACAAGAGAACTAAAATTGTTGAGGAAACAATAAACGTATCTTTCAATGAAAGATCTGCCAATAATTTTAAGTCTCAGCCAAGCTGGTTATTTGATATTGATGCACTAACCACTGCTTTCAACATGACTGTTGATAAGCCTGTGAGCTCTCTAGTGCAGGAACAAAACTTTAACAGGTCTGCTGATGAGCATTGGAAGAAAAATCAAACTGTTAATGAGAAGTCAATCTTCTTCTCTTCAATGAGTTCTGAACCTGTTTTCCCAAGAAATGACAAGAAACTGACTGAAATAATTCAAATTGAAGAAGAAATTGTTCCGCTTGAAGTTCAAGCTGAACATATTTCTCCGGTTCAAGTTCAACCGGAAAATCAAATTTCAGAAACTGAAGAGAATACTGAATCAGAGTCAAATGAAGCTGGAAACTCACATGATAACACATCAAATGAGCTCAATTCAGATCATCTGATCTACAATTCAGATACCAATTCTCTTGAATCAGTTGGAGTTTCAGATCCTACGTCATAACTTGAAAATGTTGAGCTTGATCACAGACTTCCTCAGCTCAACATACCCTCAAATGGAAGAAGCCATGAATTTCCTATGTTCATTGATAGAAGAATCAACAGAGATCATCCAGCGGGAAATATTATTGGAGAAGCTTCAGCTCCAGTGCTGACAAGAAGTAGATCTGCAAATGCAAATATCTGTTTGCATGCTGCATTTTTGTCTCAAGAAGTACCCAAGAAGGTAGCAGATGCCTTAGAAGACAACAGCTGGGTAGAGGCAATGCAAGAAGAACTATTTCAGATAAACAAGCAAAAGGTTTGGGAATTGGTGGATCTGCCTGATGGAGCAGAACCAATAGGAACAAAATGGGTGTTCAGAAACAAGAAAGATGACAGGGGAATTGTTATCAAGAATAAAGCAAGACTGGTTGTGCAAGGCTATGTACAGGAGGAAGGCATCGATTATGATGAAGTCTTTGCACCAGTAGCCAGGTTGGAAGCAATCAGAATCTTCCTAGCCTATGCTGCATTTAAAGACTTCCAAGTATATCAAATGGACGTGAAAAGTGCTTTCCTGTATGGCCTCCTGGAACAAGAAGTTTATGTTAATCAACCTCCTGGTTTTGAAGACCCTCATCATCCGAACAAGGTATGCAAGCTAATCAAAGCTTTGTATGGTCTCAAACAAGCCCCTAGAACCTGGTATGAAACTCTTTCTAACTACCTTCTAGTAAATGGCTACAAGAGAGGAGCAATTGACAAAACTCTTTTTGTTAAAACTGTTGGTAATGACATGTTAATGGTACAAATTTATGTTGATGACATTATTTTTGGTTCATCTAACACTCTGTTGTGCAAGGAGTTTGAAACTTTGATGCAGTCAAAATTTGAAATGAGCTCCATGGGAGAACTAACCTTCTTCCTAGGGCTTCAAGTAAAGCAAACTGCAGACGGAATCTTTCTAAATCAATCAAAGTACATCCAAGACATGCTGAAGAGATTCGACATGTTATCATGCTCAAGTGCCAAGACTCCAATCTCCACTTCCCACAAGTTAACCAATGACTTAAGTGGAAAGCCAGTGGACGTGCACATGTATAGAGCAATGATAGGCTCTCTAATGTATCTCACAGCTAGTAGACCTGACATCATGTTCAGTGTTTGCTTATGTGCTAGATATCAATCTTCTCCAAAAGAGTCACACATGCTCGCTGTTAAGAGAATTTTCAAGTACCTAAAAGGGCAACCCAAACTGGGTTTGTGGTATCCCAAGAACTCTGACTTCTCTTTCAAATCATACACAGACAGTGATTATGGAGGATGTGATATAGATAAGAAATCAACATCAGGAGGATGTCAATTTCTAGGAGAAAGGCTTGTCTCTTGGCAATGCAAGAAGCAAACATGTGTTTCTACTTCAACTGCAGAGGCTGAGTACATTGCTGCCTCAAGTTGTTGCAGCCAAGTCCTTTGGATCCAAAATCAGATGCTTGATTATGGAATCACATTCATGGAGACTCCTATTCTTGCAGACAACAACAGTGCCATTTCCATCGTTAACAATCCAGTGAAGCACTCCAAGACCAAACACATTGACATAAGGTATCACTTTATTAGAGATTGTGCTGAAAAGAATTTAATCAAATTATTTAAAGTTCACACTGATCATCAACTGGCAGATTTGTTTACAAAAGCTTTCGATGAGGCAAGATTTTTCTACCTCATTACAGCCATTGGGATGATGAACTTTGAATAAAATTTTTCACAACTTTAATAAAAGAAAGAGATGTGCTCAAAGAGTCCGTCTCTTGATACAAAAAGAAAAAGAAAAAGAAAAACTCTTGTGTTAATTGAAGAATATTTCAGTTCATAGTCAATAACTGCTGTTAAAACTATGAAAAATTTGACACAAATTTTCAAAATTTATGTGTTTTGGATTTTCCGGTTCAAGTTCAGGTTCAACCTGAAAGAACAACTTTTGAAATTCACCGGGTGAACTTCAACCGGAAAAATGCTTTAAATTTGACGTGGAAACTTATTTTTTGAAAACAATTCTTCCAAGCGGAAAACTTGTCCGCTTGAAGTTCAAACGGAAGAAATTTGGTTTTTAAAAATTAAAGGAGAAAATGAGTTCCGCCTGAACTTCCGGGTCAACAAAGTCAAGGGATCATTTAATTACCCGGAATGCACAATTTACTAAGCGGATATTCATTTATTTTACCCATTGAATTTTTAACTGTTCAATTCCGAGGTTTCAGTAAATTAATTTTTGGATAAGGGCATGCTTTAACCAGTTGTACTGTATAACCCTTAAAGCACCTGTCCCATCCGTCAATGAACCGTCAATTTACAACCTCTCTCCTCCACGTCATCTCCGAAAAGGTAAAAAGCCCTAAATTACCGTCATTTTCCCCATTTCTCGCAACACAACTCAGAATTTACTCCCAAAACCCTCCCAAACCATCTCCGATTAACTCCCACAAAACCGTCGACATTCTCAAATTCCGTCCACAATGGCTCCGAAAGGAAAGGCCAGTGGCAAGAAGCCAGTTGGTGACTCAAAATTTCTGGTAGAACACAACTTGATGGCATACCTGGAACCACCATCCAAGACTGAAATCTACAATGAAATGATCGAGTTCATCAAAAGCTCTCACCTCCATCATGTGCTTACTGTAGAAGCCGAAATCTTTGAAGAGGTGATGGAAGACTTTTGGGTTCACGCTAGGGTTACCGACGAGGCTAGCGGAAGTGGTAAAATTGTGTCAACTGTCCAAGGGAAGGAAGTTGAAATTGATGAAGCAAAGATTCGAAGACTGTTGAAACTGAGGGATGAAGGTGGATACGGAGAAATAGATCAGAAGAGATATCTCCGCCTATTCAGAAACATTGGTTATGGTGGCTCCCTGCACAGCAAAACTATCAAGAAGGGGGAGTTACCATACAAGTGGAGATTTCTTGCACACACACTTCTGGTGTGTTTATCTCCAAAGAAGGGAGGTTTTGATGAGCTCTCCGGTGAGCAAGCCTCTGCCTTCTACGCTGTGGTAAAGGGTGAGAAGTTCAATTTTTCCAAACAAATTTTTCAAGCCCTAAGATCCAATGTTCATTCTGAATATGTATACTTATATCCCAGATTTTTGACATATATTCTCAAAGAAGAGTACCCCCATATAGTATGGCTTGGTACAATTTTGCACCAAAAACTTCTGAATGAGAAAACATTTTCAAATCTCGCTTTAAACAAATCTCCATTTCTTGGAAGGGACACTGACCACCCCTTACCAATTCCAAGGCAATTTCCTGATGAACCTGCTACTGTAGAGGTTCAACCGGAAACTGTAGGAGTGACTGAGCTCCCTGCTCAAGATGACAGAGCTGTAGACCTAACAGTTTCTGATCCCACATCTGTCCCAGCTTCCTCTTCACTAATAGTTTTTCAATCCAAAAAGAGGAAAGCTACCACAATCACTTCCACTGCCACCTCCTCTTCAAACTCTCCTCCTGTCATTTTCAAGAGACAGAGAAAAGTGGTTACTAGGTCTCCTCCACCTAGCACCACCAACCAACCTGAAGCTTCAAACCCCGTTCAAGGCAAAAAGCCTAAACGGAAACTGGTAAATTTGGGATTATCTCTTAGGGATGAACCTTCTGTTGAGGGGGAGTCATTAGAAACAGATGTAGCTTCCCCATCTGAACATTTTTCACCCCTGCAACCCCTGTCACCCAGGAGTGACAGTGCTCTCAATCCCGGCTTAAATGAAGGTGTTATTAACTCACCTACCATATTACATGAGAACATCCTGATAAGCCAGGACACTGTAGCACTGCAACCCCACTCCTCATCGGAGGTGAATCTCAGTGGTTCTGAAGAGATTCATGCAGAAAGGGCTGCTGCTGCCCAAGTATCCCAACTGGAGCTTGGTGTCAGCAGTAACATAAATAAGACCCAATCTGCGGCAATCTTCTCTGAATCAGCACTCGGAAGTCCTTCATTGGAACCAAGGGTTGTTGAAATAGCAGAAGAGAATCCCAGGTGCCAAGAAGCCATGGGTACCAATGCTGATCAATCTAGGATTGATAGCTTGGTTATTTCCAAGGATACTGGCAAAAAGCCAGTTGAGGATAGTCTTACACTACCTGAATTGACGAAACTGTACCTTTCTCTGCAAGCACAGGTTGAAGCTCTTAACTCAACTGTTGCCAAACTGGTTCAAGCTGTTCCTACTCCAACTGAAGCAGGTCCTTCAAACCCTACCAGAGATGCTGAAGAAGTTCTCGTAACAGATGAAGCTGATACTGTCAAATTGGGGGAGAAGTTACTGTCAAAACCTGCTATTACTGAAATCGAAGAAGTAGAAAGGATACCGGCTGAAGTAAGAGCCACAGCTTGCCAAAAGATTGGCATTGAGCCTTTTTCTGTTGAAGAGAGTTGGGTGAATATGAAGTGCAGTCAACTGATTGCTATTTCCCCTTTTGAGGACCCCAACCTCACCGAGCTTGTTCAGTCGTCCATGTTGATTGCTGGTGCTCTCCCTGAGCATATCAACATGATTACAACACTTCTGACAGATGTTATTTTTCCGGATGAAAGAGCCAGTGATCATGTTGTAGGTAGCATTGCCTCCACCAGCAAGGCAGCAGTTGATATGGAAGAAAGTACTGCAACTGCAGCAGTTGGTACTTTGACTGAAGGAGAAGGAGAAAGTTTGATTGGTGAAGATGAAGGAACCGAGGTACTGGAGATTACTGACAAAGAACCTGAAGTCACCCAACCTCAGGTGGTGACTGATGGTCAAATACTAGTTCAAGCGGAACTTCAACCGGAAGTTCAACCGGTAGTTCCAGGTGAAGGAGATCTGAATGTTCAACCGGAACAACAAATACCAACCCAGGTGGATGTTCAAGGTCCTAGCTCCTCAATTTTTGGGACTGTTGAATCACCTGTGGTTCAACCGGAAGAGCAAAGAAATGAAGAAGCTGAGGATGTGGCTAGATCACTGATAACGTTAAGGAGTTCAGAGACAGTTCAAACTGACGAACCTGTTCAAGCTGATATAGCTAGAACCTTTCAACAGGTAACTCAAACTCCTGAAGCTGAGGCTACAGTGAAAATGGTTGAAGATGCCAGAAGGGTTGCTGAGGATGAGAGAATAGCCAGAGAGCTCCAAGAAGAATTTGATCTATACATGCAAAACAATGTGTTTGAAAACCTTCTTGAAGAAGCAAAGACCAGGTCTTTCAACTGGAGGTTAAAGGATTATGATTTGGATACAATGTCTGAAGCTAATAGGCAGAGGTTAATTGCTATTGCCTCTCACTTGCCTACCAAGCTGGTAAAGAATGATGAAAATTACCATCTGTTGAAAAAGATTAAGAGGGCTCTTGTGATTAGAAATTTAAAGAAAGAGGAAGAGCTAGCTCAGATGCAGGTTAAAGGACTTTGCAGCTTAATTGACAAAATATTTTATGAGCTAAAAGGAGAAAGTGCTGTTGTCAATCCTAACCTGGTGATGCCTTCACCATCAGAGCTGGTCTCAGGTACTATAACTGCTAATGTTAAACCTGAAATTGATGATATTGCAGATATACCACCTCCACCTTCATTTATCTACAATCCAAACCCAATGCCTACAACAACTTCATCCATTCTACAGTCACTTCCAATCATACCTTACAAACCTCCACACATCCCCAAGAAGCTTGCTGCTAAACTTGCCAATCCTAAGTTTAGATCAGACAACTTCACACCCATCACTCCCTTTAAGAAGAAGCCTCCACCAACTATGGACTTCTCCGACATCTTTCCACCTACTCCACCATCAAGCCCAACTCCTGAAACCAATGAACCACCTCCAAAAACCACCCTGCCTCCACTCACCATAAGAGAACCTCCTTCCTCCACCACCAAACCTACTGAAACTCAACCAGGTCCCTCTTCATCTTCTGCCAAAGGCAAAAGGCCTATTGTGCAAGAATCTGCTGATGATTCTGATGAAGAGAGGGAAATTAAGAAGAAAAAGTTGATGCATGCCAGAAATAAAAGAAATCAAAGACAAATGAGAAGAGGCCCTCCCAGCAAAAGAAGAATTGCTAGTTGGACAGTGGATGAAGCCACACTTGATTTCACTTTCACCATGGTCAGCGGCATAACTCAGGTGGTGAATGCTCGCAAGGCAACTTCCCAACTCACCCTGCAGCAAATGACTGACATCATTCTAAAGCTCAGAGAAATTTTGAGCCCTTCAAGAGCAGAAAACATGCTAAGGCTTTTAATTGAGCCTTCTGTGCTGGAATGTGGAATGCTCTATCGAAGCAATTTAGATGATGAATCAGCAGGAGAAGAAGAAGAGCCTACCAGTGAGATCAAATTTATCATCTGGGAAGAAGAAGAGAAGCTCTTCTATGTTCATAGAGCTGATGGCACCTTTACAATCCATGAGTCCATTTCTGTTCAAGAAGAATGGAACGAAACGGACTGGGATTCAATCAAACATGTAAAGGTGACCAAAACAAACACCAAAGAGCTTTCTCAAAATCTTGATGCCAGCATCGGATCTTCTAACAAGTAGGTTGTGGAGAAGAAAATTTTTGGGTACAAGTCAGTTTTGAAGATAAACATTGAAGACAATGAATAATTTGACAGCATCAGCTTAGGGGGAGATTGTAAGGAAAAATAGAGCTTGGAAGATTTCCGGCTGAAATGCCAATTTTACTAGTTCCGGCTGAAGTTGAAGTTGAAGCGGAATTCATACTTCAAGCGGAACAGGCAGTTCAAGCGGAAAGAAGCAGTTTTGTTTCTTAGCGAATATTCCGGGTGAACTCGTTTATCCACCAGATAAAGAGTTCAACCTGACTTTTCCTGAGAAGTCTTTTCAGAACTCCAATCCTGCAAAAGCTTCTCGTATGCTTCTAAATCTGATTCAAGCCGCTCTCCTAAAATAGATTGTTGCTGCCAACACGCAAGTCATTCCGATTGTCGATGTTTATTCTTTTGGTAGTTTATATTTGACTTTTATGTTTACGGTCTAGATTAGATCGCATGAGATCAATGGCTGTCATTGATCTCATCAGCACTATATATAGCATGTAATCTCTTAGTTTACCAACACTGTCATCACTTGTAATAGTGTAGCTTTGAGTTAATGCAAATAGTGCCGAATATTCGATATATCGTTGTTTTACTATTCTGCAAATCAAGCATTTACATTATACAAGAGCTTAATATCGCTTAAGTAAAGTGAAATATAACTTTAATTCCGCAGGGTTATATTTGCAAGTAAAGAGCTTAGTTTTAGTTTATTCATAACTAATAACGATCCTACAAAGACATTGGATGACCTACCACAACTGTGGATGAGGGTCGGGGTTTTACAAATTAATTATTTTCCAGTGTTTGCAGGTACTTCAAGAAGACCTGTTAGTGATTGAAAGATTGCTGACAGTGGAATTCTTGTGGTTGATCTAAGTTAAATTGAATAGTTCCTATCTTTGAGACACTGATTTTCAAAAATATCATTTTCAAAATGTGTCAAGTGTTGATCGATCATTTTCTATTTTATTTTTTTATTCATTAACTTTCTTTTATAATTTTAGGGGGGGGGGGGATTTGGAAATTTCTAAAAATAGAGTTTTGTTCAATTTTAAGGGGAGAAATCGTGGAAAATATAAAAAAAAATGAAAACTTGATAATGATCCGAAAAATACGAGAAATGATAGTACATCAGCATATACGGTATCTGTCATGGGTAGATTAATTCTAAAAGTTGTAGGTAATTGCATAATCTGCGAATGTGCATGACTAATCTGATATCTGCAAGTAAGATATAAACATAAAGCTTGCCTGATGATCTTTGGTTATTTGCTTTTTGATGAATGTTGTGTGATGATTCTGACAAAAATAGAATAAGAGATATCTGATTAATGCATGTTTTCTTTTTAAAAGATTTAAACTTGTTTGATTTTCTTTATTTTCTAAAACGATCGGATATTCTCTACGTATCCCAAGGAAATTTGTTCGTGGTAAAGACAAGATACACTTGGACCAGAAAAACCTGTGCCCAAAAATATCGAAAGTTCGACCTGATTGTTGTTCGTTTGAGGTTGTGCTTTATTTTCTTTGATGTTTCATATAATTCATCGGACTTTCTCTACGTGCCCACAAGGCCGACCTGATTTTTTTTGAATTATACAACTTCAACTTGTTTTGCTTTCTTATTTTCTCAAATACTTGGGCTTTCTCTGCGTGTCCAAAAGACCGACCTTATTGCTAGGTATTTGAGGTTCTGCTTTATTTTTGTATGACTCATCAAGGATGATTAAATCTCAAAGAAAATTTGCTTCAATGTGATAAACATGATGACTTGCCGGTATTTCTGATAGAGTGGAAGCCAATTTATCAGTGCATGATAATATTACCTTAAGCATATCTGAAAACGATAAATATGATTGGTACGTGCTGAAATAAACATAAATGTTGTTTTAAGATTACCTTGGCTTGCATGCTGATTAAGGCCGAAATTGAAATGCGCTAGATGCATTATGTCTGATATGATCTCGCGTCGTGATCTTTCTCGCAAAATCAAAAATAGAGTCTGATTCTGTATTGCATTTTATTTTTCTTTCCAGAAAAATCAAAAAGATTTTTGGTGTGTTTTAGCATAAACTTTGTAAAAGCCAAAAGGATTTTATTTCTTGTTTGTTTTCGATTGATCGACACAAGATACTAAAAACATTTTCAAAATATCTTGGAGTCTTAAAGAGACGTTTTGCACCAAGATTATTTATGTTAGCCAGGTTGAAAAAGAAAGAGATAATCACAACTTCAAGTCTTTTGAAGCTGTTGATAAAGATGCAACAATCATCTAGTATTCAAAATCAGACTAACCATCAAGTTGAGGGGAGTTTGATTGAAGATACAGTTTTTATGGATGGCCAGATACTGCACACGTCGAGGGGGAGTTTGTTGAGCATAATCGGTTCGTCGTAAAAAGTATCTGATCAAGACGAAGATGCAAAAAGGATGTTACTTGAAGTCACCCAAAGTGACACGAACTGGGTAGCGAAGTCACAGTTCGTGACTTCCTGAAGTGACACGAAGTGCCACTTCGGGTGAGCTCCAGTTCGGGCAGATCTGCATGCATATAAATAGACTTTGTTCTTTGTATTTCAGTAACGATTGAGAGAGAACTTTGAGAGCACCAGATCTTAACTATGTGTTTTGAGTGTGTTTCTCTATTTGAGCTGATTAGAGAGTTTGTAATTGAGTCTTGTTGATTTCAATAAAGTAAACTTTATATTTGCATTTTGTTGTCTCATATACGATCAAGCAAACCTTTAGTAAGATACGTTTCACGGTTTTACAATTGGTATCAGAGCAAATCCAGGTTGCTCTATTGCGTTTTCTTTGATCGTTTTCTTTTTCGTGATAAACCGAGTGGTTTTTCTATAATAAAAACAAGTCAATTTTTTTATCTTTTCGAGTGCAATTTGTCTTCAAAACATTCATGTTGCTAAAACCTCGTTGACTGCTGCAAATCTTGTTCAAAATCTTCAAAATCTCGAAATTAGGTCCAAAAATGTTCTAGTTCATTTCAGTTGGGGTCAAGAACAATCTATTCGGAAAAGAACCGCTCCGAAGTGCAAGTTCGGACCAGTTCGCATCAGTTTGCTCAACCGAAGTGTCAATTCGGACCAGTTCGGATCTCAGTTTGGTTGTAACTTCGCATATCAGTTCGGTTTCCAGTTCAGAATTGTTCATGTAACCGAAGTCACAATTTGGACCAGTTTGTATCACTTCGGTGAAACTCAGTTCGGGCTAGTTTGCAACTCAAAATTCTTAGATCGTGAATTTTTGGTCGTTTCAGTAAAACTGATGTAACTTGAGTTCCGTTAAGAATTACGGGAGCTAATACCAGCCAAAATGACCGTCTCGGAGAGATCTACACTTTTACTGCCTTACAGCTAGTACCGTCCATTTCGATATCCAAAATCCACCTTTAAGACCTCCGTTTTTTAGTTTGAAGTTTTAAAATGGAGGAGATCAAAAGTTTTGTTGCTAGTCATAGACAGGAAGTGCCACAATTGTTAAGATTTGAAGATTTTTCTCATTGGACATCAAGGTTTAAAACATATCTTGATATTGTGGATAATGATTTGTGGATTCCGATTAAAGATTTTTATGTTTATCCAACTGATTCTTATGCAGAATCTAAATGGAGAAGGGATCTTACAAATGCGGAAAAAAATCAGTTTGGAAATGAAAAGAAGGCATATGAGTATGTTAAGTTGGCATTATCAACTGAATTACTTGTGTATTTCAAGTATTATCGGAAATCAAAAGTATTGTGGGACAATCTAAAAACAATCTGTGAATATTACAAAATGCATCTTTCTCGAAATTCAAGGTCAGCAAAGGATAACAAAGATGAAATTGAGGAGTTAGAGAAGAAGGTGGGAATGTTGATAGAAGAAAATATTATTTTGACAAAAGCAGTGGACAATTGGAAAAATAAAGTCAGTGATAGTTTGGTAGCAGATATTCAAAAGAATGTGTCTGAGTCATGTTCAAACTGTTCTGAATTTATTAGAATTAAGGAAGATTGGTTGAAATAGAAGAAAGTGTTGATTGAATAATGTGATAAAGCTAAAGCTAAATAAAAAGAATTTAATGAAGATTTTGATGCTTTATTTGTTAAGTCAAAGGAGAAGCTTGATTATCTTCGAGTACAAAGTAATGAACTTGCTGCAAAAGCTAAAAGGGTTTCAATTGAAAATGAAGCTTTGGTTTCTGAAAAGACTGAGTTAGTTAGAGAGAATAAAGTTTTGAAAGCAGATGTTGATGATCTTCAAAAGAAAGTGAAAAGTGTAACAAAAGAAGTGCTTGATGAATGTGAGAGAATGTATGTTCAAAAGCATAAGTATAAAATTGTCTGAGAAATTTATCGCTTCTCAAAAGGAGTTACTGGAAGTTAATACAAATATGTATGAGATAAAGATTGAAATGCTTGATTTCCAACGACAACTTGAGAATTGCAATACATCAAGTGTGTTTCAGAATTATTTGTATCATCTGGAACGAGATGGCAAACCAGGCAAAGATGTTGATAATCATGAAGTTCCTGCTCCAGTGGTTGGTTTGAAACAACATCTAATGATAATTCAAATCAAAAGTTGCAAGATTATCCAGCAGGAGATGGTGTTAAGTCGGAATAATCAAAAAATCAAAGTCTTAGAAAAAGAACAAGGATGAAAGAATATGTGTTTGAAACAAGGTTCCAAATTTTGATTCAAAATCTGTTTTTCTTGACGCTGAGAAAATCTTTGAAGGCAAACCTGAACATGTGAAGATTCATGATTTTTCTGATATTGTGATTGATGAATCTTTACTGAATAAGAAAGTTGGTGTTAAAGCTATCAAAGATGAATTTTCTCGTCTAGCATATCAAGGTCATTCTTTGAAAGAATATCCTATGTAGAAGAATGGTGGATTGGGATATATAGGAAAAGGAGTTCCAATGAAAAATTACAACAAAAAGGAGTTCAAAGCTGAGCAGAAAAAGAAACAGAATGTGTTCTCAGATAAAAAGCCTCAATTTTGGAAGAAGAAAGTGTCTCCTCAATTTGTAGATGAAGAGTTTCTTCTGAATAGTCTTCTTGCATATCTGATGCTACACCATCAGGCGGTAAAAATTCGGATTCATTTTATTCCGCTAAATCTAACAGATTTTATCGTTAAGATAAATTCTTTGGTTATGGAGATGATTCTAGCTTTTATGATTCTCCAAAATGTTTTCAAAAATCTCAGAAACCAAAGAAATCTAGACCTGTGATTTCAAGAGTTCATGATGAATGTTTGACTGGTCAGTTTGGAAAACCAGATTTAATCACTCAAACTAATTGTCGACTGTGTTATGTTTGTCATAAGAAAGGTCATGGTGCTAAAAATTGTCCTACGACTAATAACAATTCATCATCAAATGCCAAAAATAAAAAATATATTAATTTTGATGGCATTATTTTTAGTGAACCAATGCCCAATACTAAATTTTTTCTGGAAAAAAAAGCTTAATTCAAAAAAGTTAGGTAGTACTTCTGATTGTCACTCATTAGTTGACAATGGTTCACTACAAAGGTTAAAACCAAAACAAGAATGGAGACCAAAAGTTGTCTCTACGGCCAACACAGATTTTGTTTAAGACATTGGATGACCTACCATAACTGTGGATGAGAGCACGGGATTTTACAAATTAATATCATTTTCAAAATGTGTGCAAGTGCTTGATCGATCATTTTCCATTTTATTTTTGTTATTCATTAAGCTTTCTTTGATAATTTTAGGGGGGCGGGAATGGAAATTTCTAAAAACAGAGTTTTGTTCAATTTTAAGGGGAGAAATCATGGAAAATATAAAAAAAAATGAAAATTTGAGAATGATTCGACAAATACGAGAAATGATAGTACATCAGCATATACGGTATCTGTCATGGGTAGATTAATTCTAAAAGTTGTAGGTACTTGCATAATCTGCGAATGTGCATTACTAATCTGATATCTGCAAGTAAGATATAAACATAAAGCTTGCCTGATGATCTTTGGTTATTTGCTTTTTGATGAATGTTGTGTGATGATTCTGACAAAAATAGAATAAGAGATATCCTGCTTTAATGCATGTTTTCTTTTTAAAAGATTTAAACTTGTTTGATTTTCTTTATTTTCTAAAACGATCGGATATTCTCTACGTATCCCAAGGAAATTTGTTCGTGGTAAAGACAAGATACACTTGGACCAGAAAAACCTGTGCCCAAAAATATTGAAAGTTCGACCTGATTATTGTTCGTTTGAGGTTGTGCTTTATTTTCTTTGATGTTTCGTATAATTCATCGGACTTTCTCAACGTGCCCACAAGGCCGACCTGATTTTTTTTTAATTATACAACTTCAACTTGTTTTGCTTTCTTATTTTCTCAAATACTTGGGCTTTCTCTGCGTGTCCAAAAGACCGACCTTATTGCTAGGTATTTGAGGTTCTGCTTTATTTTTGTATGACTCATCAAGGATGATTAAATCTCAAAGAAAATTTGCTTCAATGTGATAAACATGATGACTTGCCGGTATTTCTGATAGAGTGGAAGCCAAGTTATCAGTGCATGATAATATTACCTTAAGCATATCTGAAAACGATAAATATGATTGGTTCGTGCTGAAATAAACATAAATGTTGTTTTAAGATTATCTTGGCTTGCATGCTGATTAAGGCCGAAATTGAAATGCGCTAGATGCGTTATGTCTGATATGATCTCGCGTCGTGATCTTTCTCGCAAAATCAAAAATAGAGTCTGATTTTGTATTGCATTTTATTTTTCTTTCCAGAAAAATCAAAAAGATTTTTGGTGTGTTTTAGCATAAACTTTGTAAAAGCCAAAAGGATTTTATTTCTTGTTTGTTTTCGATTGATCGACACAAGATACTAAAAACATTTTCAAAATATCTTGGAGTCTTAAAGAGACGTTTTGCACCAAGATTATTTATGTTAGCCAGGTTGAAAAAGAAAGAGATAATCACAACTTCAAGTCTTTTGAAGCTGTTGATAAAGATGCAACAATCATCTAGTATTCAAAATCAGACTAACCATCAAGTTGAGGGGAGTTTGATTGAAGATACAGTTTTTATGGATGACCAGATACTACACACGTCGAGGGGGAGTTTGTTGAGCATAATCGGTTCGTCGTAAAAATTATCTGATCAAGACGAAGATGCAAAATGGTTGTTACTTGAAGTCACCCAAAGTGACACGAACTGGGTAGCGAAGTCACAGTTCGTGACTTCCTGAAGTGACACGAAGTGCCGCTTCGGGTGAGCTCCAGTTCGGGCAGATCTGCATGCATATAAATAGACTTTGTTCTTTGTATTTCGATAACGATTGAGAGAGAACTTTGAGAGCACCAGATCCTAACTATGTGTTTTGAGTGTGTTTCTCCGTTTTGAGCTGATTAGAGAGTTTGTAATTGAGTCTTGTTGATTTCAATAAAGAAAACTTTATATTTAAATCTTGTTCTGTCATATACGATCAAGCAAACCTTTAGTAAGATCCGTTTCAAGGTTTTACACAAATTCACTGGATTTGGCCTTGATTCAAGATTAGAATTCAAGCACTAGTTTTCTCCCATTCTTTCTCTGGTTAACGATTTTTACAAGAATGGGGAAACCAATACTTCCATTCTCTAATCGTCAAATTTATCATTTTACAACTATGACCCCTCAATTTAGTTAACTTGATATTCTAACCATTTAATTTCCAATTTACACATTACACCCTAATCGTTCAGGTTTTTGTTAGAGCATATTCTTATGCTACGTTGTGTCTCGTATATTGTATCTAATCTAGAGCAAGTTTGTGAGTCTTAGTGGCAACCTACCAAAGTGGCCATACCACTTGGTCCGCCGTACCATTGGTACGGGCATACTAATGATACGCTGGGTGGTCTGCCAGTAGTATGTTGTGCACTATAAATAGTATGTGTTAGAGAGAGTTAAAGAGTTCTGTCAATTCAATACTCTTAACTGTGTGTTTCCAAGGTGTTTTCTCTCTAGCATTGTAACCTCTAAGTGAATCAATAAAGTTTTGCTTTATTTACATCTGTGTTCATCAATTAACCGAATCATGCAGTAGTAAGATTCGTTCCGTGGTTTTACAAGTGGTATCAGAGCAATCCAGGTTACTCTACTGTTGTGATTTGGCCAATTTCAAAATTCTAATGAGAGAAAGTTTGGGTTTGAGTCGTTTTTCATCAATTTTTCTCAATTTTGAGTGATTTCGAGGTCAAAATGATTTCTGAGTGTTCCTAGTGTGTTTTCACATCTCATTGATCTAATTTCCAGTTCCTAAAGTCAAAAACTCGAAAAATCAGTCGATTTCAGTCTGGTACACAGCTGGTACGTTAAATGATGATGATGGTACGCCGGAGGAACACACTGGTACGCTAGGCAATCCCTTCCCGAAAAGTGGGAGAATTTTGTTATGATTTTGACTAATGATCCAAACTACTCAAGTTGGACATTCAATCAATTGATAAGCAAATTACAAGCTCGTGAAATGGAACTACTTGTGAAAAAGTCGGCAACTCCGTCTGTTCAGAATCCTGAAGTATATTTTGGAGAAAATTCAGCTACCATGCATGCTAAAGCAAAGTCACATCCTAGTTCAACCATTAATCCACCATCAACAGCTTTTCTTGCTGGAAAATCTTAATCTTCTGGTTACTCTCCAGGTTGCAGTTTCTCTACTTCTGGTAAATCAACAAATAATTCGAAATATGCTCATGCAACTGAAGATTTAGCTGCATTGATATCTGCTTTTATATCATCTTCTTCTAGTTCTATATTTAGTCAAATTAGTGAAGCTGGTTTGTATCCAAATGACATAAATCAGTTGGATGATGATCAGTTGAATAAGTTAGATTTGGATTGGCAGTTTGCTACTATAATTGAACGAGGATGAAGATTTATGAAGAAACATGGAAAGCAATCGCTTTTTCAAGGAGAGAAACTTGGTTTGAATAAATCAAAGATTATATGTTTCAAATGTTCCAAGTTAAGACATTTTGCTCGTGAGTGCACTCAATCATCCTCTGCAAAAGCTACTTCGGATAAACGTGTTCATGATAAAGATGCAAAAGCTCTGGTGGCCGAGGATGGATATGATTGGGCTAAAGATTTTCCGGATGAATCAACTTTTCTTAGTAACAATGAATCTGCGTTTATTGCCACTTTGCATGTTGACTCAGGTGATTCGGATTCTGAAGTAAGTGGTTATGAATCAACTTGTGAATTTTGTGTTCAAAAGGATAGCAAGATTCGGGATTTGATTCAAGAAAAGTAAGGATTGATTGTTGAAAAGAAAAAGAAAGAAGAAGAGATAGAAAGTTACAAAAAAAAGTGTGAGGTTTCTGATGAGATTTTCAAAGCTAATGAAATGTTGGAACAAGAAAAGAAGGTGTTGATGGGAGAGTTTTTAGAGCTAAAGACAAGATTGGATGAGATAGGTAGTGTCAATAAAGAACAAATCTTGAAATTACAAAATGAAAATGTTGAGTTAGTTACAAAGGTTGAAAAGTTGGAGTTTGAAGCAAAGGATGCTATTGGAGATTTCGATGCATTGTTTAAGGAATCAAAAGCAAGAGTGGAATCACTTAAATGTTGAACTTCAGAAAGCTTATGATGAAATCATGGTTTCGAACAATGATTATCAAGTTCTTCAGTCGAAATTACAAGATAAAGTCACCAATCTGACAAAAGAAAACAAATTGTTGACAAGAAATGTAGAAATTTATCAAGGAAAGGTGGAGAAAGTTACACAGGAAATGTACGATGCACATGATAAAGTGAGAAGAGAAAAGTCTTTGTCTAACAGAGTTTCAGAACGGCTAATTGCATCAGAAAAGGCGTTGGGTGAAGCTCAGAAGAAGATATCGGATTTAAATGTTCAAGTTCTGGATTTGAATCGTCAACTAAATAATTTGAAGAATTCACACTCTTTCACTAGTTATTTGTGCAACGACGATAATTTCAAAAGGGTGTTTGGCGGTGAAGAATTCAATCAATTACCACCCCCATTGGTTCAAACTGATCTTCTGGCTAATGTCAAATCTTCTGAAACAATTGGTGATTATTCTGAATTTTTTTCTAAGATATCTGAGAAGAAGAATTCAATGGTCTCAAACAAGAAAGTGAAAAAGGAAGAAAGTTTAATTGACAAATCTGCTTCTAAGTTTGTCTCTGGTGGGTTTATATCTGATGAGGGAATCATTTCTGCTGACAATTGAGAAAAATTGAGAATTTGTTGAGTGAAGAACAAGTTGCTGCTAACTTGGTAGAAGTTAACAAGTTGAAGGATATTAAAGCAGTATTCAATCAAGCTGCTAAAGTTGTTCCTTCTGGTTCTCAAATTGATTTATCAAAACTACTAGGTTACAAATGTTCGGGTTTGGGTAGTGAGGGTAAGAAGTTTGAGAAGAATGTCAAGAAGAATATGCCTAACAAAGCTCCAAAAGAAAAGAAAGACACAAGCTTGGAACAAATATATCATTTGGCTCAAGTATTCATGTCTACAATGGAAAAAGGGTTTGGAGGTAAGATTCAGAAGAAAGCTTCGTCTGAAAGTTCTTCTCGAGATGCTCATAAACTTAAGGATTCTTCATCATCTGGGTCAAATTCCACACCTCGAAGTCCTACTTCTAAATGGGTATATGCTACTCGATTTCAAATTTTTGATGAAATTTCTGATAGTTCTGAGTCTGATAATTGATGTCATTCAGTTCAGGACAAATCAAAATCTCAACGATCATATCGTTTGTGCTATCAATGTCGCCGAAAGGGACATATGGCACGAGATTGTCCTGAATCTATAAAAAGATCATTTTCAAACACAACTGCCACATTTATTGATGAATCATGCAGAATTTTTACTGAGTCAACACCTTCCAAATCAAGATCTAAAACGATTATTCAAGTGTTGGTGGTTCATCACATGATGATGACTCTGTTAAAAAAACCAAAAATGCAATGGCAACCTAAAGTGGTTAGCATGGCTGCAACTGATTTTGTGGAAGACACTGGTCGACCGAAAGTTGTGTGCTTCGGGTCATTTGAGTACTAAACATTTAAAACCAGTGTGCAGGTACTTCAAGAAGACATGTCGGTGATTGTGAAGTTCAAAGATTCAAGCAGTTACTGATAGAGGAGTCTCCTGCTTAATTTAAATCAAATGAATCATCTTACAAAACTGGAAAAAATTCTGAAAGCTTAAACTAGAAGGTATCAGTATCGGTTGGTCAATATTCTATTACATTTTGTATGTAGTTTAGAATGAGAAAATTGAAAATCCAAAAATAGTGACTTTGTGTTTTTTGTTAAAATAAAAATCCAAAAATAGAGTTTTCATTTTAAGGGGGGGGGGGAGGGAAAAATACAAAAACATTGAAAAACAGAAAAATATAAAAACATTGAAAAATGATAAATTGTATCCAACATAATTGGGAAATGATGGTACATTGGCTTACGTGTCTGACTCATGGATAAAATAGATGAAAAAGTCATAAGATCATTGCTCGATGTGCTTGGTAGGCTCGGCATTAAATCAGAAAATATTCAGATGTGATATACATTAAAATACTAATGCTTGACCAAGTGGACAACATCTTGATGCATATCTCATGATATCTCAAGAAAAGATATGTGAAAAAGAAAATGAGAAGTCACTGTGTAAACATGTGTTCATTTTGCAAAGATTTAAACTTGTTTGATTTTCTTTACATTGTCAAACGATCGGACTTTCTCTGTGTGTCCACAAGACCGACCTGATTGTTGTTCGTTTGACGTTCTGCTTTATTTTCTTTGGTGTTTCATATAACTCAACGAACTTTCTCTGCGTGTACGGGAGTACCGACCTGATTGTTGTTGAGTTATATAATTTCAACTTGTTTTTATTTTCTTATTTTGTTAAATCCGAGGCCTTATCTGTGTATCGAAAGATCGACCTTAAGGTAGACGATTTAATGTTCTTATTTCTTTTTGCATGGAACACAATTGACGATATCATAGATTCAATCATTATGTGTTAAATCACAAATGAAATCACAAAGTGTGATAAGCAAAAGCATATCTGAGTATGTCTGATAGTGTGGGGTACACTGGTCAAAACAAATCTAATAAATACAATAACATATCCAGATGTTATGAGTATGATTGTGCCTGAGTTTAAGATGGACAAATTATACTAGCAATCGACATGACTTGTGTGCTGAAGTAATTGAAATTGAAGTGTAGTTCAGCATGTCATGTCCAATATGATCCCAAGTTGTGATCTTTCTCACAAAAGACAAAAATAGTGTCTGATTCTGTAGTGCATTTATGTTTCATTTCTGAAACTTCCAAAAAGATTTTAGGTGTGTTTTAGCATAAACTTAGAAAAATCAAAAAGATTTTCGGTGTGTTTTGAGGTAAAGTTTCAAAAAGCCAAAAAGATTTTGTTTCTTATTTGTTTTCGACTGATGATAGAAGATACAAAATTTCTGATTTCAAAACTATATCTTGGATTCTCGAAGAGAAGTTTTGCACCAAGATTAAATTAATTTTCAAAAAGAAAAAGGAAAGTCGCGTTTCTGCCTTCTGAAATTGCAGGTTATCTGTGTGACAAGACTCAAGCATGGTGAAAGGGGGAGTATGAAGTATCTTTCACAAGTGGATCTTGAAGTTCAAAGACTGTTCAAGAATGATCCAGCCATGCAAGCTCTATTTCTGACAAGATTTCAAGTTAAAGATCAGATGCAGCGATGCTGAAGATTGAAGAATGAAGTTTAGTTAGATAGATTGATACATAGAGACACTACACGTTAAGGGGGAGTTTGTTAGAGCATATTCCTATGCTACGTTATGTCTCGTGTATTGTATCTAATCTATAGCAAGTTTGTGAGTCTTAGTGGCAACATACAAAAGTGGCCATACCACTTGGTCCGCCGTCCGCCAGTAGTATGTTGTGCACTATAAATAGTACGTGTTAGAGAGAGTTAAAGAGTTCTGTCATTTCAATACTCTTAACTGTGTGTTTCCAAGGTGTTTTCTCTCTAGTAGTGTAACCTCTAAGTGAATCAAAAAAGCTTTGCTTTATTTACATCTGTGTTCATCGATTAACCGTCGTTCCGTGGTTTTACAATTTTATTTGTTAGTTACCTTATAACTTATAGTAACTAATAAAACAATATAATGAACAACTATGGGTTAGCATGTATGACATATTTCACCCAATAACCTCACACAACGTAAATAATCATTTTAAACATCATTTTGGATTTCGGGATGTTACAGTCCTCATGTGGTCTTGGCCAGAAATGGAAATTTTGTAAAATTGGACTTTAACTTGGTTTTTGACAACGGGGTCAGTAATGGAGTTACATGTTATGGAGAGAGATTAACCCAGATTGGGTGTAATGCCTTTTGAAAATCTAAGGTTTCCGATGTCGTGATAAAACGGTCAAATCCGGGTTACTCAGGTGATAGGTTGCCATCTGTAATTAAGTTTAATGTTATAGAATCATTAGCATCAAACGGTTATCTTATAGTAGGTTTCCTATATTAGCTTGATATCTGTTGTTGTCGAGGAGGATTCCTTGGAGCGCTTGTGCTTGTTTGTCAAACCAATTGTGACTTCGTGTGCTCTCCCATTTTTATTATGTTATTGAGGTCGTATATAAGCTATGTGTGTTACTGGTTTTATAAACTGAAAATGTGTTGGGATGTTAAACTGATCGTGGGTTCTGGATTGCTAGTCAATAGGACTTGGGGGTCTTAGGACTTATATATATATATATATATATATATATATATATATATATATATATATATATATGGGGAGAGGATCATTTGAGAACTAATTGGTTTTAAGAACTTTTAAGAACCATTCTAAGCCACTATTTTATATATATGGAAACCCCCCCCCCCCCCCCATAAATTAAAGTGGTCCCACCTGAAATTAGTGGTTGAGATTTGGTTCTCAAAATAAAAAGTTCTCATTTGAACGTAACCCTATATATATATATATATTTGTGTGTGTGTGTGTGCGCTTAGACATATTTCTGTTAGATAGTGGTGTGCTCATACATGTTATACTTTTGGTATAAAGTTTCGTGTATGATATTTATGTTATGATGTTATAGGGAACCGTCGTAACCTCGCGACTGCTCCCGAGCAAGATTTGACTAGTAGGGAGCACGTATTTAATATTCACATTGTTTATGGTGTTGAGTTACTGGCCACGACTCACCAACAACATAGTTGTTGACATTTTAGCTCGTTACACAGGTAAGTGATTTACAAGGTTGGATATTGATAGGCTCACAGGGAAAGGTTTTGGCTATATCTTGATTAGCTTGGGCAGGTATGCCCGTTATGTTATTTTAGTTTTCTATATTGGAATAGTTTTCATGGTTATGTAAATTGTTTATTCCTAGTCTTAGAAATATGGGACCTAGAATTTTGAATGACATGGTGAATGTTAGAAAAGTTTCACTTTGTTGTGCTTTTTACATTAAGTGTACATTGTCTATTTACATTTCTGCGATATAATGATACTATCGGATCACGTTCAGCCGCTCTCGTAGCGCTCCTATTAGGGGCTTTGACGGTGGGTGTGGGGCGGGTGTGACAACCAAACTTGTCAACGAGCTAAATATGAGAGAGTGTCATCACTTAAGTTACTTCAGCCTTTACTAGTCCCTCAATCTGTCTTTACAGACATATCTATGGACTTTGTCTTTGGGTTACCAAGGGTCAATGGCAAGGATACCATTTTTGTAGTAGTTGACCGCCTAACTAAATTTGGTGATTTCATGGCTTTGGGCTATCCATTTATTGATCTCCAGGTCGCTCAGTTGTTCTTAGACACTATTTTTCAAGCCCATGGGTGTCCGAGCACAATTGTCTTAGATTGAGACCCTATCTCTAAAAGCAAAGGTCGGCAAGAGTTAATGCGCTTACAAGGGGTTGACCTTCATTTGTCTACTACTTATCATCCCCAATCCGATGGCCAGACAGAGATATTGAAACGTTGTCAGCAATCTTATTTGAATTGTATGACATGGATGCTTCGTTGCAATGGCTCAAGTGGTTACCGTTAGCATAGTAGTGGTATAGCATTACTTATCATTCCGCCATTGCAATGTCTCCATATGAAGATTTATTTGGTATTTGTACGTCTGAAATCAATCCTAACACGATATCTTTTTACTGGTTACGAGTGCGGAATTCAAGTAACCTGGTGATATAAGAATGGGGATGATATAGAAAAACGATGAACACGATAGATATATGAACGATGAAACCTGGAAACGATGCACACGATTAACTTGATATCGTCTAGTCTCTTCTCCTAGCTCCTCACTTTTTCCTTGTTCAAATGGTTAACCCCCAATTTAAACCCCTACATGTGTTTATATACCCACACATGAGGCACATACAAGTCCTCATAACCGGCCCAAGCCCAAATCATAATCACTTAGGCCACTAACAACACTAGAGCTAGCCCACTACATTCTAATTAACCAACACAACAGTATCTAAAACTATATAAAAAACAAGCCTCAAATTAGGTCCTTATAGTATTCCACCCGCAATCCACTTACCATATATCCCTCATGGTACGCCTATGATTGCTATTAAGGAATTATTTCATGATCGGGAATTCATGATATAGAGTCTCAAATCATATTTGCAGTCTACTCCCAATCGAATGAGACAATTAGCTGACCATAATCGCATTGATCGCAATTTCCAAGTTGGGGGCTGGGTTTATTTGTAATTATAGCCTTGTGTGCAAACTTCATTGAAGCTTCATCTCCATCACAAATTCATACCTCGTTTTTATGCGGCAATTTACTCCACATTCCATGTGTCCTTGCGGGCAACATTGAAGCTTCATGTCCATCACAAATGTTGTCAGTTTTGTTTTAGGGTTGTAATCCTGATGCATTCACTTAATTTTGCTAGTCATGTCTTATGTACAACTAGATGGGTGACCTACGTTTTGCAGCGGGAAAATGAAAACCAAAACACATCTATGACATATAAGCTAAAACCAAAACGCACCAAGATGACGAAAGAACATGTGAAGCTCGTTTCACCTAACAATCCTCAAAATGATAATGTGTATTCCCAAACAATGGGGTTCGAAACAAAAAGATGATATACTCCAAAATCAAAAGATTACAAATTACATCAATCAATTAAAAATTATCTTTCCAATTCTCTTCCAGCACCACCACCGTTACACATTTCATCACCGCCACCACCATGAACGTATTAGTCTCGTCAATCACCACCACTGTTTAAAAAAGCAATCATCTAACGGCCTTTATCCCTGCATAAAAGTAAAAAATGAAAGATCGAAACTATCAACTGGTTTTGTATTATGCTTAGATCGGAAAAAAGTGAAGCACTTATGATATAGTTGGTTCGGATTTGTAAAACTAAAATCGCAAGCCCATCATAGCTGCAAAAGAAAATTGCCCTACCAACACATGGATTATCATTAACTTTTAAAACGGTTACTAAGCATAGCCATGTACAACTAAAACCTCAATTTACAGTTGAATGCAACAACCAAGAAGCCATCGAACATAACAACAGAAAAGCAAGATCCAAAATACAACACAGATAATCACATTTGATTTAAAATATGGTTCAGATCTGTAAACAATTGAACAAAATAGGACACTAACCATAGTTGCAAATAATTAACCCGCCAAGATAAGAGTTATCACAAAATTTCTCCAATCAACGGAGACAATCGTTAAACTTCATCATAGCTAGTCATAGCATAAAAATAAACAAAAGGTAAAGTTGTTGTGCTAACAGGAAAAGAAACGAAGAAAACAGACACATATAAAACAAAAGTATCGGTAGATGCACTGCACATACGAAGGCCTACACCTCCTCTGAGACCACCCATCTCGTGAACCACAAACAATACGCGACCAAATCGAACAATAGCATTTGTGAGACACCATAAAACCACAATTTGTGGGTAAATAAAACATCCCATCGTTAAAGACAACAACAGTGATAGTCATCATCGCAAAGAATAAACCAACGATGTACCAATAACAAATAAACAATACGTGTTGAGTGCAGCAATCGATAAACGGTGTTAGACCCTAAATCGAACCATCCAAACCAACCACCACCGCCTTCAAGAACCACCATCGATTTACAGATCTAGAATTTCTAAACATCAAAACCATACACCACTACCTTCAAAAACCACCATCGATTTACAGATCTGGACCTTACAAAGGCGAAGATGCTATGGTGGTTGTCGGGCAATAATGGGTAATGAAGGGAAGACAGTGTCGTAGATGGAAGCAATTGTTAGCAATGTATGTATGTACGTATGTATGCATGAGAGAGGCAGAGAGAGATAGAGAGGAAGATAGGAAGTAGATAGAAACAATGAAGATGAAAAGCACAGAGAGAGAATGAGAGGAACTTCAACCGGGGAGAAAGTGAGAGAGTTCAGCCTTTTAGGCAGGCAGGTGAGATTTATAGAGAAGATGGGTGTGGAGCTTGATACGTGTGAGTTGATAAGAAGCATATATAGTTGTTTTGAAATGTGAGTTGATAAGAAGCATATATAGTTGTTTTGAACCGTAACTATATAGAGACAAACAAAGAGTTTCATTTTGTTATATATTATAAATTCACGTGGATAGGATTGAGAAATAAATTGTGGATGGAACCAAGCTCATACGGTTTATCATTGTGTTATCTTAAAGTAAGCTCCTGAATTTGTATCAACTATAAATTTTATTTGAAGGCCATTTCGGTTTTCACATTTTAAGAATCAATCAGTTTTGGTTTATTTCGGTTCCGTTATTTGGTTTTTGAATGCAAGGTCGTTTCGGTTAAAAACAAAACACAAAACAAACCTGGGCTTGTGACCATAAATTTAATGCATATGGGCTTTCAATTTATAATCTATTGGAACTATTATATAAAAAGTCAAGATTGGGTCGTTTTTTATAAGGAAATAAGGGATGCACTTACTTGTTAAACGAGCATTGTGGGATGCTCTTTTCTAATTGACCCGTCGTTATCTTTTTTTAACACCGTTAAGTAAACGTGACGTGGAATGCTGACGTGTAATACTCATCTTATTTTTTTAATCCTTTAATCCACGACATTTCCAAATAAGATTTTCTCTTAATTATCTTTTTAAAAAATATCCAGCCATCCATAATTGAAAACAGATCAGCGCTTCAAATCCCGAAAATCGTTCGTGCCCAAATTCCACAAATACATACGTATGATCCCATCCCCCCAAAATCCCTAATTCCCCCCCAGCCGCATATGTATCTCAGATCCTTCACCCCCAATTCGAAGTCGCAGATAAGTTTTTCTTCTTCTTTGATCTCTGTTTCACGCAAAAAGCTAAAGAATTTGAAGGTTGCAAACCTAGAACTAGAGTCGATGATGCTAATGGAGGAGGTGAAGAACTTGAAATTGAAGCTTGCAATGACCAAATTCTTCTCCATCAAACACTTTCTGATTGGAGTTTTTTCTTTTGTGACTGTAGCTTACTTAATTTCAATGTTTTCATGATGGTTTTAGTATAGTATTGGTGGTAATTTGGTCTATGTAGTAGTGGTGGTGTTTTCATGATGGTTTAAGTTGTACCAAGATTTTCAAGTGCTTACTGTGAAATCATTATTTTAGTATTGACAATTGTTGGGAAAATGTTTCATCAGAAACTGTTTGGTCCACGGCATTTATCAATGTATTTCTAGGATTTTATTGATTTTGTGTTCATATAAGTGTACCATTTGTGATATTTGTGATAACCATATCAGCATCCATACTATCACAGAAAGTGATTAGGTTACTTATTCACATGTGAAAGGTTAAATGAAGGTTGCATGTGAACCATATCATTAAAAAAGAATGTCAAAGTTTAAGAATTACCCTTATGCTGGTTCTTTGTTGGGAGTCAAACTACATAATTGTGGTTCTTATGTTGGGAGTCAAACTACATAATTGTGGTTCACATATTAGACTACTGTATTGATCATTTAAAATGGTCATTTGATCAAAAAAAAGTCAACTGCACCTTTAAAATGGTGCAAAAACCCATGGTTAACTCAAGCATCTAAATTATATAGTAGCATTATGCTAACCTACTAAAGCCTCAAGCATCTAAATTATATAGTAGCATTATGCTAACCTACTAAAGCATTTAACAAAATAGTGGTCTCAATATAACAATTTTGATCACAAATAACCAAAACAGAATTCTTAATGACCACAAAAGTAATTTTCCTGCATATTACACCAATAGTCACCAAAACACAATTCCATAACAGTCAACAAAATAGAGTTTTACAATCATCAAATAAACTTTAACAGTCTTCAACAAAATAGATTTCAAAAAGTCTTCTAGCGCCAATACAAGCAGAAATCTCTTTCGATTTGTATAACCCAGACTCCATTACATAATCAGCAATCTCATTTTTATTTTTATTTTTTTGAAACGGCAACAATCGACATAGAATGCTAGCAAGCCGCTAGCAAGGCACAAATACAAGACGAGTTCGAAAGAAATATGAAACACGAAAATGAAACGAGACAATACAATAAGATACACTAGCAATCACCCCTCTATATTAAAGCTATCCAAACCATGGGACCAGCACCAAAAAACTCGACACAACCACTGCAATATTCCTCCATATTTAGTGCAGAACCTTCCACACCAAACCAGTGACCACCAAAACTTTCTTGAGCATTCCACTTTAAGTCCAATTAGCAGCAACAGACCAGCACATTTTCATAATCAGCAATCTCATGGTAAGACATCTTGTCAATCTCAATCTTGACCAACTTTGATTCACCACCCTCGTACATAACTGTTGGTTCTTGCAGAATCTTCCCTCCCAGTAGAATGTTCACAGACATGAAATCAAGCATCGCGATTTTGGGTCAGGAAAAAGAAACTTCGATTTAGGGATAGTGATTTAGGGCTAGCGGTCTGATGAAAGGTTTACGATAGGTGGAACTGATGAAAGGTTTTCAATGGATGGAACTCGATGCGATTCAGGGAACGATTCAAGGATACGTATCTGTGTATGCGATTCACGGATTAGTTTTTTAGGGACTTCTAAATTGAAAAGGGTGGATATTTTTTTTTAAAGAGAATTAAGAGAAAATTTTATTTGGAAATAATGTGGATTAAAGGATTAAAAAAAATGAGTATTTCACATAAGCGTTTACTTAACGATGTTAAAAAAGATAATGGCGGGTCCATTAGAACAAACTTGATAAAAATTGGGACTGGTAGAGAGGATTTTTAAATATGGGATTATTACCGCCAATAGGTAAAAGTTATGATTATTTAATCCAATTTTCCTCTTTTTATGAATATACAGGTGTTACAAGTCTATCGTATAAAATCATCAGTTCAAGTTTATCCTGTTTCTATCCGACCCCATCTCGCTCATTGAAAAATTATCGCTCTCACAAGTATAACATCTGGAACCTCTCATCTCTTCCCAAGCCCTAGTCTGAAGTGGATGGTGTTCCAGCACAGACTGTGCACCGCCCTGACGGAAGGAGAACACATGCACGTTTAGAATAAATAAGTAGAAAAATAAATTTGCAATACTTGATTGAATGAATGGATGTTAATGTTTATATCAAATGTTATCTTCACACAAATGTCCAACCAAGCCCACAATTCAAAACATCAAAACCGATCACCTATATCATACAAACATCACTTTACCTTCTTTTTACTGTTTGACTCTTCCTAATTTTTCCCCGCAAAAAAAATAAATAAATAAATAATAATAAGAGAGAGAGAGAGAGAGAGAGAAATAAGATACGAATAACAAAACCAATATTACATGATCAGAAGTCAAACCACCGCTACCCTGCTAAGTGCCAACCGATAACCCTTAGCCTAGACCTCCATTCATCATGATGTACACAGACACGGGGCTGGGTACGCTAACTATGTGGGGCCCGATGAGCATTGTGTCTCTAGGAGGAGCAGTAATAAGTAATATCAGCAACACAGATTACATCCATGCAAGAGAGCCTCGATCATTGGTAGCTTGTGGTCTACCCCTAGTGGGCGTCGGTGGTCTGTTTGCATTAAGCTCCTACTCCCCAACAACATAAAATTTTACATGTCAAAAAGCTTGTAAACTGGTAGATTTAAGTTACAGGTCATGCTGTACTTGGTATCATGTTCGACACGAATTATTCATTAAAATAAAAAAAATGTTGGGAAAAAATATCTTTTAGTTCAACCCGACCTGTTCCGTACCTAAAAGTACCAACTTGACCCATTACCCAACCCGTCAAATTTCTATAAACAACCATGATGATAATAACAGTACCTGCATCCACGTATCTTCTATATGCCGTTCAGGGGAAGTTTCAGGTGATGAGATTGCGGGTGGCAGTGGATGAATGAGTTTGGGAACCACTACAAGATCTCTACCCAAGACTAATATTGCACCCGCGTTACTTGCAGTCCCTACAGAAGAAATATCTATGCTGTCAATATGACATATTCCAGACACAGGTAAATCATCTGTTACAACGGTCATCAAGAATCAAAGATTTACCACAATAATTAGTGGCCGAGAAAAGAGTGATTAAATGTCCCTGGGCAAAACGCTCAAATCCATCCATCACACATTCATGTGCACGCACAATTAGTTGGAGATCATTGTTATTGCAGAACTCCAAGACACGATCAGGCTGCAACAAGTATACATGTGTCAGCAACTCTACGATGGTGATTAAGTTAAAGGGCAAATGTATCCAGATCTTTAAAAACTGTGAGACACTCCGAAGTTTTCAGTTCCCAAAATCAGAGGCCAGATCCTCTTATATGTGACACGTTGCTCTATGTTAACCAAATATATTTTATCTACAACTAAATAAGTTTTATTACAACCAAAAGCTGCACCTCTCTCATCTATTTTACATATAAGCCTTCTTTATCAAGTGAACCATTCATAATTACTTCATCCTTTTGCTCAATTTTACATATCAGCCACCCCCAGACCCTAAATTTGACCAATTTTGGTCCAAATGTGCAAGAAGCACCGCCTCAAGGCCGTTTTACAATCACCTCAGGCACACTTTTTGAATCCAAGAACCGGATACTAACCGAGTTTCAGGACTGTTCCACCTAGACCACTCAGACCTTTTTTTCAGAGGTTTAACCACTAATGTTTCAATTTTGTGAAGTTCTTTAAAAAAACTGACCAGCAACCTATCATCATTTACATATGTTGATGTGGCATGCCGTTTTTGTGAAGTAGCTAGTATTACAAGTAAACTGTGTAAAACCAATGATGCAGCATAAACAGTCAATTCTGCTGCCACATTATCAATTTTATACAAATAACACACCACATCAGCTATTTTACACAATCAAGGTTGCAGAAGTCGGAAGTCGGAGTTGAGGCGGCCGGCATCTTTGGAGGGACTCCTCGGAAGGAGTCAGATAGGACTTTTTTATATAAAAATAAAAATATATAAATATATATATATATATATATATATATTTGGAGGTATTTGAGAACTAAGGGTAACTAGCCACATTTTATATATATGAATTGAATGCTCTTGAAAGGGCCCAATTTTTAAAGTTCTAAGAAAATCTTCCTAACCCTATATATATATATATATATATATAATTATATAATTTAACATAAATATTATTCAAATGAGAAATATTTGAGTAATAGAACATGGAAATACTTTTAGATGTTTTAGGAATTTTATTAGTACTTTAATATAAGTAAATCAAAATAGTAAATAAAGGAAACATGAAGGGTGATGATTAAAATATTTATTAAGTAAAAGGGCTATACTTGTAAATATCATATGAAAAGGGATATATTTATATAATTGGTAGTAGGGTTTTGCAATTTTTTGCCAACACACAAGTTTAGCCGCCAAGACAAAAGAAATTGTCCCGTTCCGACAAATCACTCTGGCAAATGGATCCGGCCAATTGCTCCGACTGCTTGGCAACGATTAGGGATAAAACCCAGAATTTACAGGCGTTGACTTGGTTAACGACTTTGGCTGATTTTCAGAAGTCGCGACGGAGGACAACCGCCTTCCGATTCCCAAGCGATTCCTCAGCCGACTCCGGCGACTTTTACAACCCTGTACACAATTGGCACGCCAACATGTAACATGTCATACAAGTTGCATGTCTATTAAGATAACCCAAAATCACAACAATGAAACAAAACTGAAACTTGAGTGGTTAAATCTATTTAATAAAAACTGACCGACCAAGATGGAATAAAAAAGTATGATCTAGTCCTATTTATCCAAAAGGAAGAAAACTCACCCCAAAAGTAACCAAACCGGGACCTCTGGCGTTCGGTCTTAGTCCTTCTACACTATCATTCTCTGTTGGGTCAGACCTATTTAGAGAGATCAGAATTGAAATTTATGCCATATGAAACAAATTTGAAATGAAGGCTTAAATGGTTGATGGATAAGAATTAAGAAAACACCAACCACAACAAATCCATAAGAACTATTGAACCAGCTTCCATTGTAATTGGTCGTTGAAGATTTTCAATCTGTTCAACATGGTTAATTGACCTTCCAATACCACCATGCATACAGATGATCTTTTTTTCAATTAGAGCAGCCAGTGGCAACCAGTTGAATAATCTATTTATCCGGTGCCATACCCAAATTCCATCTCTCTCACCCTGTCCAGGATATCACAAATAAATAACCATTATAAAAATGTACATATTAAAATAACATGACACCAAGAAAAAAGTGATAGCCTTACCATGCGCTCGATGCACTCAATTCGAAAGCCAAAAAGCGCGTTTATATCAGCAGCTTCATGATTTCCTCGTATTAAATGTACATTTTGTGGATACTCAACCTGCAATATTTGATAAATACGATACCATGGTGAACCGTGCTTTTAAGAAACCTAACACAACAGCAAAAGTGAGTACCTTTAAAGCTAAGAGAAGACATATAGTTTCCAAACTGTGTTGACCTCGATCAACATAATCTCCTAAGAAGAGATAATCGATATACCTGGTAAATATTGCAAATAAAACTAGCATGAGATGGTAGGTAATTAGGTATATAAGCGCTTTGGTTAGACTAAGAATTAGAAACAACTGAAAGGAATAAGAAGTAACATGAAGACTTACGCTATGTCTCCCGCAGTTGATGGGGATCCATACTCATCAAAAAGACGCATGAGGTCACCAAACTGACCATGTAAATCACCGAATATCTTTATAGGGGCCCTTAGTTGTAGGACACTAGGTTCACTTGAAAATATTCTTTCAGAACAATCACAAAGATCAGCTATCTCATTACAATCCAGAAAAAACTGTCGACGTACAGGAGGCTTCCACCCACGAGGCTTCAATAGGTGAGCTATTACCTGAAATACCATCATAACACAAGAAGCATCACAAGACTCAACAACACTGAGCATTAAACATCAAAGGAAATCAAGAGAACACAAAATAGAACAAGCTTTAAAGAAGATATAAAAAATTACAAAGAAACAAAAATGCTAAGCATTATGCACCAGACTAGATTGAACATGACACTGCTTAAAGCCGACTGACAAACCCTAATCACATAATTTGGTACTTTTTCATTACGTTATCAACAGTACAAAAAAATGAACAAAAAGAAACATAACCCAAAAAGGGTAAACTCCACCACTGCAGTGACACTCCTTCGAAATGTGAAACTCATTTCTTTGAGTAAGGCTGTTTGCAGACCTCACTCAAGAGCTTTATACTATGACATTGTATGTAAACACATTAAAACCTTTAGTGACTGGTTCTTTCCGTAAGTACAGACAGGGCCGGCCCTGGGCATGGGCCAGATGGGCTACAGCCCTGAGCATCAAATTGAAAGGGGGTATCAATTGCGAACGGCGATCTTGTTATTTTTCGAAGAGAACACAACATCACATCAGTCATCACTCATCAGGTGATATTGCTCCATATATTCTACTTTTAAATATATTTTTGTCATTGATATCATGCCTCTCGTGTACAACTATCTGGTGCCCAAAATAGAAAAAGGGAAAAACAACAAGAAAACTTATTCAATCTTTACAAGGATCTTTAAAAAAATATTTTAGACATGAAGGTAATACTAGTGGAGAAAATGTTGATGAAAAGAATGTGGAAGACAATAATATTAGTGAAAATGATATTGATGAAAGTAATGGTAATGAGAATAATGTTGATGATAATAATATTGAAGACAATAATGTTGAGGAAAATAATGTTGATAAAAATGAAAATGAATTTAATAGAATGTGAAGATAATGAAAATCATTTTAGATGATTTATATGTTGTAATTTAACTGTAAGTTTGAAACTTTTTATTTAGTTAATAAAATCGGCATGGGGATGAGCCGCTTAGCTTGACTAGGTTCCAAACCCTTAAAACTTTGTGTCGTACTATTTAAAGTTTTTAACAGGAGGCAAATTTTCGACTCGCAACCTGAGCATCCAAATTCTCAGGACCAGCCCTGAGTACAGATCACATGCCAATAGTTCTTTCATTGATATATAATATATATGCTTGTTTAGTTTTGCTATCAAACATGCACAACAATCAAATTTACCTTTTTTGGAACACTGTTAATTGACATTTGTCTATCTAAGAGTTTCCTTGCTGCAGTTGCATTTTCAGGAGTTCCATAACTGACCCTCCTTCCCTCATTTTCAAACTGATCTATAGAAAGCTGTCTGACCATACCTCCTAAGGCTCCACCAGTCTCTGCAGCTATTACCACCTGCAAACCCAAGGCAAAGCTCACCTACATATGTAGGGTAGAAAAATTGGAAGAAAAAAAAAGCACACACATAATGGTAATACTAACAGCTCGATGATGCAATCGCACTCCAGTTGGAGCAGAGTTGTTTGCCATACTAGGATCTGGCTTGATCTGTTTCCCACTAGGAGTAGCCTCCGCTCCACGATCCCTGTCTGGCAATTCAACTTCTCCCTTAGACTGGCGTGCTTTTGCAGCAGCAAGGGTTGCAGTAATGGCCTCAGCTTCTGCTGCTGATGCCTCAACCAAGTATTCAACTCCTTTGCTCAATCTCCTGCAAAGTAAACCATGGGATTACACTCCACATCAGGCATATCTATAATCTATAGAGAACAGAAAAATCAAAAATCTAATTCTTAATCAACCGTGAGCCTTGTAGCATAGCATTTTCAGTGCTAATATCTGCATATATGTCACCATTGACTGGTGGAGCAACAGGATTCCCCAGTACTACGGCACCATCAAAAGCGGCTTCCGGAGTTGTCTGCCTTGTTCTGTCATCAGCAAACCCATACCTTCCTAGTAACCTTCCCACCTGTACATTTGATGCTGCAGCAGCTGCTGCTGCATGTGATACAGCAGAGGTCATTTCAGCAGCAGCAAGATCTTCAGCAACTAAAAGATCATCTAGCAACACCCCTGCAACAAGAAAATGTCATATGTCTCCTTAGTAACTATAGGTTGACTAATTGACATACAACGAGAGTCACAAGCAAACTAAATAGATCAGCTTAGTTTTCACTATTAATTGTGTTCAGAAATTTATTATATAACAAACTTGTTGACAATAGAACTCAACTAAACTAGCAGAGACATCTATCAATTTTCTAAGCTCAAATTCAGATTCAGCCATCTAAAAGCAATGACATGTATTTAGAAATCTTAAAATTAAATAATCATTGCTGTATCAAACACCACAAATGCTGAATCTGCTCTCGCAGTCCAAAGATGCATACATACCACAGTTCTACCTATGTTGTCAAAGGCACAAAGCGCACAGTCTTCGTCCGGAGCCTAGGCGCAAAAAAAAAAAGGCAACAGCCCGAGAAAAAAAGGCGCACATAAAGTTAATTAAAAAATATAATATGTTTTAAATTAATATTATTCCACAAAAGAAGCTATTTTAATTAGCATATAACATCATTCAATCAATATTAATATCATATTCGTCAATCATCAAGACCAAAGTTAAAGCCGGCCTACCACATTTACTCCAATACCATGGAGAAATCATTTTTTTCAAAATATCTTTTACTGTTGACTGCTGGACAAACACAGACAATGGGTCTCTTTATAACCCTAGAAACAGCCGGCCCTAGCCCATTTACTCCTAGATGGCTTTCTTTTCCTCCATGTTCCTGAAGTGCTGCGACTTCTTATCTTCTCCAAATAAAGAACAGGTTCGCGCTTCGACTTTTCTTTTTTCTTCCCTGTTGTTTCTAGAGTTCTAATAAAGTATTACAACTTCTTTCTCCTACAAATCATCAAGATAGAGCCTAATTAAACTAAACCCGTGCCCATTGAGCCTGCGCCCTGGTACAGTCGCTGCGCTTGAGCTCGCCTTTAACAGAAAATCGATCCAGGTCATCACCAGGTGGTAAACTGTTACCTCGCTGCGTCCGAGCACCTAGGCACGCGCTCAGAGCGCTTTTGACAACATAGAGTTCTACACATCTCCATGATGTTGCACATTATAATAATTTAAGAAAACACAAATAATAAATAATCCTAACAGAAAAGTAAGAAGCTACTATGCTAAAACAAAGCTAACTGAAATGAGACAGGCAGACAGCTAGCAATGTCAATTGGAGTCGATGATTACTAATACAAAAACTCCAGATGCGGAACTCTGTTTTCACAGGCTGCCCAACACAACTAAATAACAACTTAATGTAGGCCCTGCAAATGGAACGAAATGTGCAATCCACACACACACGTCTGTTAGATCTGTAACACTTCACAAAGAACAGAAAAACAGAGATCAACCCATAATAAGTTGAAAGACTACAGAATAGTCGCGTATCCTCTTATTTGGAATCTTGTTCATGCATGTTGTTGATCAGAAAACTTCTCTTTAAAATAATGTAACTATAAGAAAGCTCAGGATATGGGCCAATTCATTACAGCAAAGCTGATTATCTGATGTCATGAACTTCAAGAAACTTAACAACATAAACTAAACCCCATCAAACATGTACCAACTTAAATAGGGTGTTTGCCCAACCTATGCGAAGTTTGACACCTAATATCAATTTTCTCTTTTAAAGCCTTATAATCACCTGCCATAATCACTACAAAACAGGGGTCACAACTCAGAAGGCCATAACAGGATAGAATATTTCTTTTAGGCCGTATGAAGAAGAAGAAATCCCATAGACCAACATATTGCTACTTGGTAGACAACCATCTCCAACATGCATGTTTACACAGGTAAATTAAAGACTTTAAAGACACTTATTTCCCCTCGCCATGTAAAAGGATCTTAATCTGCACCACATTAAATGTACATCTGTAGCTAACCTCAATGATAAGTCATACGTGTAAGGAACTAGTCATGAAGGGTAGATTTGTCAATTGGCACGGACAAGAGCATAATTCACTGGCTATGGCATCTTTATAGTAGTAAGTTGGAGTATTGCCGAATTCCTTTTCTCCAATGGACTGACCAAAATATGCAAACTATCCTTTGGTTTCTGTTAAAGTTATAACACAAACAGCAAATGTCATTGTGATGCATAAGGTATCCCTCCAAATCCCAGATCATTAAATACATCTAGATCTCTCATTCTCTCTAACATAACTTTCTCTTAAGAGCCCAAACAGAGAAGGCATTTCCAGTTTAGTGAATGACTGAATACCCATGTGATATTTGGATAGATTACATGTACCCAGCATAATCACTTCCAACTGGAGTTGAACTATTGGTTGGAATGTACAATCTGAAGGTCAACGGGTATACCAGTCTTTATTTTAAAATTCTAATGTCATCAAGTATTCAAGCCTTCCATGCAAAATCATATTTCACTAAGTTTTCCTGTAAACATTGATATTTTCTTACCAGAGAATGCTCAAAAGATGAGAAACAAATTGCAACTTTCATATCATAATTTGTATATGATGATCATTTTAACTATCCCCACTTGTTGAGTCCAAAGAACGAGTGTGTTTCAAAAAATCCCCCACATCAAAAAAAAAATAGTCTTTATCTTACAAGTCAAAGGAAAGAACAAGCAACAAAATGCATTACATCGATACTCTTCACACACCATTGAGATAATGGGGTTGCAATTCAGAAGAAAAAATCATGTATAAATCACAGCACAGACTCTTACTTCTTGGATCATAAGCTCTAATAGATTCAATATAAGAACTCATATGTATGTAGCCAAAACAGGCTTAACAGCTTAAGATATTAATGGTGCATATATGACAATAGAAACTACAACTAAAAATCAAGAATATATTACTTATCCAATCGCAGAAAACTCGGACTCTTGGAGAACGTAAAATGTAGGTCTAGTTTTACCTCCACGTAAACCACCATAAATAAATATTAAATCACCAAAAGCAGCAGCAGCATGCCTACAGCGTCTTGTCAATTCAACCGCAGCATCTCCACCAGCAGCATCAGCACTATATCTACCCGTCCGTGGACTAGTGACAACTGACTTCGTATCGCACCACACTCCTGCAGCAGTATCCAGAACTACATGCAAAGGCAATAAGAAAAATTAGTGAGAAATCAGAAATGTGTGAAAACATTAAAGTGGCAAATAAAGAAGTGAAAGCCAATAGCATACACAATCCATCTAATAACTATTCTGCCTGAGGATCAAAATTGTGAAGCATAAGTGTGTATGGTTTAATTCAAAATCAACTATTAGTCAATTAGATAGGTTTATATATATATATATGTTTATTCTAGAAGGTGGTCTTGTGTAAATATCCTATCTATATATACTTGTACAAAGTAATCATAATAATATACAACACAATTTACGTCTGATTTGGTATCACAGCCAGAAATTCGATCCCCCCCCCCCTCCCAACCCTAAAAGCCGTCGGCCTCCACCTTCTTCCTCAATCTTCCACCTTCTTCCGCAATGTCGGAACTAAAACTATTTGACCAACGCGAACGCACCACCCATAACTCACACAAGTTTGGGTTTACCCTCAACCAATCCAATCACGGCTATTGGAAAACCCTGATCACCCCGTTCCTCATCACCAATGGCCTATACGGTTACGTGGATGGCTCTATTCCCTGCCCTCCCGCTACCGTCACCGTCACAACTACCCCTGCCACAACCGAGAATACAAGTCCGGCTCAGCCGACCACCTCCATTACTCCGAACCCTCAACATGCAATCTGGGTTGCCAACGATGCTCATGTTCGGATGCTGATTCTCTCAACAATCTCCGAATCCGCATTCTTACATGTTCAGGGGACCTCCACATCCAAGGAAGTATGGCTTGCTCTTGATCGAGCCTACTCTCCTCACACCGCATCCCGCGAATACACTCTTAAAACACAACTGCTACGGATTGAGATGAAGCCTGAAGAAACCTCATCCGAGTATCTAAACCGTGCCCAACAATATGCATCTGCCCTCGCTAATATAGGTGAACCGATGAAAGAAAAAGACCTCGTCATGCTTGTTATCTCCAGCCTTCGTGAGGAATATAACAGGGTTAAGTCCGCTGCTCTGTCTCGTCAACTGGCCTTCAATGAACTCCACGCTCTGTTCGCGGACCATGAGTACATGCTCAAGAAGACTAACCCTGCTGTCCCACCAACCCAAGCATTCCACACGGCGTCTTCGGTGCAACCACAACCCACACCCATCGCCAATTTGGATGCCATCAAAGCTGTCCAGAATTTGGCTGCGCAACTTGGTCTTCAACTACAGCTTCCGGCTACAAATCAGCCCCCACAAGCTCTATATGCCGGCCGAACTCAACCCCGTGGCCAGAATCAGAACCGCCAAGGCCAGAGCCGTAATCAGCCCCGTGCGGCTTCTAACCGTCGACCTCCAGAAGGTAACCGCACTAATTTTGATTGGGCTACTACTCAAAACACAGTTTTTAGTACTTGTAACAGGTGTGGCATAGGTCACGTTCCGTCCGATTGTCCAAACCGTGACCCTTCAACAATCAGGCCTCGGTCACAACCTTCAGCAAATTATGCAGACTACCGATCACAAACTTCCAACGTGTGGCTCCCGGACACCGGCTCAAGCCACCATGTTGCACCTGATCTTTCAACGTTTGACTCGGCCACGTCCTACAATGGCAATGACAATCTTCGTGTTGGTGATGGTAAGGGTCTCCCCATTTTTCACATTGGTTCTTCCCATATTCGTTCACCCACTAAAAACTTTAACGTTCTTCATATTCTTCACGTTCCATCTATTAAACGTAACCTCATATTTGTCCAAAAATTTTGCAAGGATAATAATGTTTATTTTGAGTTTCATGCAAATTTCTTTTCTGTGAAGGACACGTCTACACACACTACCCTCCTCACGGGTCCAGCTTCTGATGGGCTCTACTCGTTCCAGCTCCCAAGCTTTCGACCGGTTCCAAACGTGTCCTTCTCTGCCATCTGTGCTTCTCCATCAACTTGGCATCAACGTTTGGGGCACCCACACCCTCAACTCTTGAAGTCTATGTTGAAATTTTATCAGTTACCTTTGCAAAACTCTAGTTTAATTTCTATTTGTGATTCTTGTTGCATTGGAAAATCTTCAAAACTTCATTTATTGTCATCTACATTTAAAAGTTCTTCCTTATTGGATTTAGTATTTTGTGATGTGTGGGGACATGCTCCGACAGTGTCTTTTGATGGTCATAAATATTTCATGTTATGTGTTGATCACTTTACTAAATTCATGTGGTTTTTCCTATTAAAATCAAAATCTGATGTCTTTAATACATTCAAGCAATTCATTACCATGGTTGAACGACAATTTAAAACCAGAATAAAATCTGTTCAAACCGATTGGGGGGGTGAATTCCGAAACCTTTCACCATTCTTTAAATCGCTCGGCATCATTCATCGCCTCTCGTGCCCTCACACGAGTGAGCAAAACGGAACTGTGGAACGTCGGCACCGACACGTAGTCGAAACTGGCCTCACTCTCCTTGCTCAATCCCGCGTTCCTCGTCGTTTTTGGCACTTCGCTTTCGACACTGCCATTTATCTCATTAACCGTATGCCTTCCCGTAACAACTCCTCCACCTCTCCATTCCAACACCTCTTCAACCGCAAACCCGACTACACTTTCCTCCGAGTGTTCGGGTCTCAATGTTTTCCCCACCTTCGACCGTACAATCAACACAAGATGGACTTTCGATCCACCTCTTGTGTTTTCCTCGGATACAGTCCCGCACACCATGGTTACCGGTGCTTTGACCCGGAAACCAACCGCCATTATATCTCCCGCCATATTCGGTTTAATGAATCCTACTTTCCTTTTAAAACGAAATCAAAGCCCCCCACACCTCCAACCCCAGCTGATCCCTACGTCCCATCCTACCCTCACCCGGTCCTTCCCGATGATCCTCCCATCCCGGTTCCTCCCACCCCCCCAGAACCTCCCTTGTCAACACCGCCCCTCATCCACACTTACCAGCGTCGCCCTAAACCTACTACCACCACCTCGGCTCCACCTCAAACCCGTACCCGTCCCCCAAACCTTTGGCCTAATCCTAAGCAAACCAAAATCCACAACATCAGTTCGTTCCACACAACCTGCCTTAACACCGACACCGAACCTGAATCATTTACCATTGCCAACAATGACCCACGGTGGCGTCATGCCATGTCGGTTGAGTATGAAGCGTTGATTAGAAACGGTACGTGGTCTCTTGTCCCGCGTGTTCCAGGTACTAACATTGTCGGTTGCAAGTGGCTGTATAAAATAAAACGGGATCCAAACGGCAACATCGTTCGCCACAAGGCGCGTCTAGTGGCGAAGGGGTATCGACAACAACCCGGTATTGATTTTCAAGAGACATTCAGCCCTGTTGTTAAAGCCACTACTATTCGGCTGATTCTATCTCTTGCTGTCACCCAAAAATTGAACCTTAGGCAGTTGGATATTCAAAATGCTTTTTTGCACGGGAACCTTGAGGAAACTGTATATCTTCAGCAGCCCCTCGGGTTTGTCGACCCTGCCCGACCAGATCATGTATGCCTTCTTCACAAGTCTCTTTATGGGCTCAAGCAGGCTCCTCGGGCCTGGTTCCATCGGTTATCTTCCGCTCTGCGACAACTCGGGTTTCGTGGCTCTCGCACCGATCCCTCCTTGTTTATTTACTCATCTGGGGGCACCCTTCTTTACATGTTGGTGTATGTCGATGATATAATCTTATCAGGTAACAATCCATCTGCCATTGACAAGGTTGTCCAGCGCCTTGGACAATTGTTTCCGGTTCAGGATATGGGGCGTTTAGCATATTTCTTGCATATTTCTTGGGTATTGAGGTTGTTCACAAGGGGTCTGACGTCATTCTCTCTCAGCAAAAATATATTTTAGACATCCTCAAACGGGTTGGTCTCAGTGATGCGAAATCGGTCTCATCTCCTATGACCACTGATGCGAGTCTTCGTTTGGGTGATAGCCCCCCATGTGATAACCCGGTGAAATATCGTCAAACTGTTGGGGCTCTTCAATATGCTACACTTTCTCGGCCGGACATTGCGTATGTCGTCAACAAGGTCTGTCAGTTCATGCATGCGCCCACTGGAAATCACTGGTCTGCGGTTAAGCATATTCTCCGCTATCTGCGAGGCACGTTCTCACATGGCCTTCTAATTCATCACAACTCAGCCCGTGTTCTCCATGCGTATGCGGATTCTACTTTTCCAAATGTCACGGCCTTTTCTGATGCTGACTGGGTTGGGTGTCCCGATGACCGTCGATCCACGGGGGGATATGCTATATACCTTGGTTCAAACCTGGTTTCTTAGTCTGCACGCAAGCAGAAAACTGTCTCGAGGTCATCCACTGAAGCCGAGTACAAAGCCTTGGCTGACACTGTTTCTGAAATTACATGGCTTAGGGCTCTAATGCATGAACTCCGAGTTCCAATGACTTCCCCCACTTTGTGGTGTGATAACTTAGGCGCTACATACTTGTCTGCTAATCCGGTGTTCCATGCCAGAACTAAACACGTGGAGATCGATTTTCATTTTGTTCGGGAACAAGTTGCAGAAGGAAATCTTCATGTCCAGTTTATTACAACTGATGATCAGATTGCTGATGTGTTCACCAAACCTCTATCATCACAGCGGTTTACAAATTTAAGAACCAAGCTCAAGGTCTATCCCCGGCCTTAGCTTGCGGGGGGATATTAGTCAATTAGATAGGTTTATATATATATGTTTATTCTAGAAGGTGGTCTTGTGTAAATATCCTATCTATATATACTTGTACAAAGTAATCATAAAAATATACAACACAATTTACGTCTGATTTCAACTCATAGTAAAAGAAAGAAAAGACAACATGAAGATGTCGTGTGTATCTCCAACAAAATGAGGTTCAAAGCGTCTTGTAATATTTAACAAGTGGCAATTTGTTTTAATTTAAATCATGGAAAGAGGTAAATACTTTTTACCTCAGCACACAGTTACTTCATTTCAATTTACAAAAATAGAATTCAAAATTACCATGAATGTCATACCTGCTACACTTGATGAGTCCTCCACCATGCGTCCACCGCCAAGTGCTCCCCCAGAAACATGGAGCCGAGCATTGACAAAAACCTAAAACCAAGACATAAAATCAACACTTCTGAGCACTTTATTCATCTGCATGCGTTCTGAAAACTAATAATCTAATAAGAACCGACCGCTGCGTGTTGATAACGAGGGGATGGTGAGACACCCGGAGCAATAGCCCATTCCCAGCGACCATCTCTATGTTTTGCAAGTCCGTAGGCACTTGCCAGAGGCTACAGATATCCAAATTCCAAACGAAATCAGTTAAGACACCATGGTTCAAGATAGGATTTGGCTATGTTTCTTAAGTCCTTACTTTCAATATATAAGGAAAAATTTGGACATATGCATTAATAAATGTTAATGAAAGTGCTAGTGCATAATATATGTCCAAATACATTGAGTATGGTAGGTAACTCTCACTATTCCACATGTTTTTCACAAGTCACTCACCACACTGTTTGCATCCCGTCCTCCACAAAGCAAAAGAAGACCATCAGAGCGTGCACTTGCGGTGGCATACCTTTTTTAAGAATCAAATAAGGATCAGTACAAAAAATTGCACATATAAGAAACCAAAACACGGACTAGCACCACTACATATATCTAAGCATTCACAGTACCGCTGTAATTCACTGTTGCACATTTTACAAATATGATGGACAGCTAAGGTAAATCTTTCTGTTAACCACTGCAGATGTAGAAGCCATTAAACTGAGACATGATCAGAATTCTAGAGAGTGGTACAACAGATTGAATTACAATGGATACATCAGAAATCAAGTCAAATGAATCATATATCAACTCAGATTTTGGAAAGTAGTTATGCCTCAAAGGCCTACATAGCCCAGTGACCAGAAGCAACATACATCTATAATCTATAAAAGAAACCATCAATAAGGTTCCAAACTGCACTTTAGGTACCGGGAATATGCCATTTAATTAATGCTATTCCATTTATGGTATCTACACAAACATAACCAGCAAAAATCACACTCAAATAGTAGGATCTTGGGGAGATGAGGGCAAACCTTATCTTTATCCTATTGGATAAAGAGGTTGCCAAGACCTGTCATGCTATCTAATTTCTCAAAAGTATAAGTATCTGTTGGATGGCGGAAATGAGAGCAAACCTTACCTCTATCCCATGGGATAAAGAGGCTACTCCTAGACTAATCGTGTTATCTAATGTCGCAAAGGTATAAGTATATGTTGGATGTCATATTAGCAACTTGCCAACAAGGCCTACGGAAAACATACTTGTGTACCAGGAAATGGAATGCATACCTTATCACTTATCTAGTGAAAGATTTATCATATAAGCAGCTGAGAATTTTACCAGATACAAGAAAATTGATGGATGAATGAGACAAGAAGCATGAAGGAAATGTTTATGGACTATAATCTAAAGAAAATATAACAATTTTGCATCAATAGTAGTATTAAATTTTAATAGAAGGATACTTGTGAAGAGATTTATAATTGACCACTATAAAGTCGCACTACCAACAAACCAAGGTTTTATAAATCAAATTTTTACAAGGATTTCATGTACAAAAGTATTTAAATCATGTCCATCGAGCGGAAAACATGATAATTTCACATTTATGCTGATAAAATAACATCTGTAGACTGAATAAACAAGACATGGTACAGGTAGTATAAGCAGCTAACATGAAAAAGAAAGTGTAAATTGAATTGAGTGGAGCAAACTATCTCTATATACATCCATTTCTGTTTACTAAAATTTTGACCATTGCATATAAATAAATAAAACAAAAAATGAAAAGAATGAATGCCAAAGGGAAACTAAGCAGCCATACATGCATGGGGGTGGACCTTCTCCCTCGGGTTCCAGTTTCCGCCATTCATATGGCTTAGCAGCCGTATCCAACGCCCATACATCAGCAAGAGGCCGCTTTCCTAGTCATGAATGATAGTTTTGTTAATCTGTAAGAACAGGGTCTAAAAAAAACATGAATTGTAGACAAAAGCTAGACGCAACTGACCATCATTCCCACCAATCGCCATAAGATACCGTTGCCCCACTAAAGCCATAACATGTCCATATCTTGGGCCTGGGCCCGGCCCTTGGACCACAACTCTACAAGAAACAAGCATTTATTTCACCGAGTTTGAACAGCAATAATTTCCAGCATAGGAGATACGTACAGGCAAAAAATCAAACCTATGCCATCGGAGCCGTTGTTGTGTAAGGTCAAGAACATGAAGATCCTCAGCAGATAAACCAGCCGGTCCAATGCCACCCTGTAATGGATTCAAAAAGGGTGTTCAATTGAAATGTGAACCGATTATCAAGAGCTAAAGAGCATACCAAAAAACAGAAAATCTACCAAAACGAGAATTATCAAACCTGAATAACCACCATCGTACCCACAGCAGTCGCCACATGTGCTGCCCTTGGTGTAGGTGGTTCTCCAAAGGGAGTTATTCTGCAAAAACAGTAATATGGAAAGCTCATTGAGGTGTTAAAATAAATGCATCATCAGGAACAATAATTATATCAACGAGCAAAAGGGATTGAGGATTAGCATTATAGACCATCTGACCTAGACCATTTATTTGTCAATACATCATAGCAATGCACATCAGCAGTAGCGCCTGATAAACCTGCGACATTAGAAGGAACTTAAAAACAGGTTACAAAGAAGCAAGCATTCAGATGTATACAAACAATATCGCATTAATGACAAAACGTCCAACCTTATTCTACAATCTTCTTTTCACGTGAAACACTAGTTATTATCAGAAGTCAATACACCAGCTAATTGTAGAAATCATGTTAAAGTCTATGTGTTATCATAAAGTGAATCACTACAAATGTAGCAAAATGCATGCAAATTATAACGAATTTTAGTGTATACACCGATAAGATGTGGGAGCAAAATTTTTATGGCTAAAAATACATCCATGCTACTTAACTTGCTAATACGCACAGCAAATACCATTTGTATTTTTAGTACAGAAAAGAAAAATGTAAACAGAGCAGAGTTCATTACAGCACTTGAATTCTAAATACAGATAGTAGAAACCTCAAGCAATCGATGTATAGCTGGTATCCTCTAAGAAAAGATTCTAAAACACTTGCATGAGTTTTCATTGAATTTGATAAAATTTACATCCAAGTATGAAGTTTCTGTGGGTTCTAGTTTAGTACTTGTATCTACTAGGTTCAAACATACATGCTTTCAACAAAGAGTAAACTAGATTAAATACACAAAAAAAGGAAAATTCTAGTTATCTAATAAAAAATGGAGCAAGACACATACGAATTCCGGCGCCTCCTGCAGAGGTCGGGGTCCCAGCATTAGCAGAGTTGCCCTCGAGAGCTGTTGCACCACCAAACAGTATAAGCCTCGGTCCAATGTAAGCTGGTGTCCCTTCCTCCCCAACTGCCGCCACTGCTGTCAAAGTATGCCCACACCTCGGACCAGGGCCATCTTCCGTCTTCTCTAGTATAGCATTCACCACAGAGTAAGTAGGCGCAAGCCGCGGCCCACCTACCGGACTTGTACTCGTCTGCTGCGGCTGACTCGAAGAAGTTTCGGCGTCGGCAGCAGTCCGCTGCTCCCCGGGCTCAGTACCATTAGCATTTATATCGTTACTATTATCTTCCAGCGACGAATCCACATCCATCGTTACTAGTATCTGGATTCGAAATTAAGAAGTCAAATTTAACCGATGATTCGCATACATACCTGATCAGCCTCAATTTCAATCAACTTCACAGATGGAAACCCTAGATTCAATATGACTGACTAGCACAACAACGGAATGAATCCTTGAGGTGAGGGAAAAGGAAAATCAAAAATTCTCGCTAATTAATTAATTAATGTTAAAGAATTAATTAAATCCCTCGCTGTCCGCCGTCGGAAGTAGCGAGAAAGTTGAACCGGCGGGCGGATATGAATCTATCTCTCCGGGGCCCAGCTTTCTCTTCTCTAATCGATGGAAGTGACTGATAGACGGCGGAGTAGGGCGGTTTGCGGATGAATCGGTGACAGGGGTCAATGATTGACGGGCGATGACAACACTACAGGCAGGCAGGCAGGCTTCTTGGTGGAGGGAGTGATAAAAGTCGACACCATTTTCAATATATCAAAACAAATTTGTTAAAAAGTAAAATTGGTTTTAATTTTGTGGACGCGCGAGGTGCGCGTATGATGAACACCGATTCTTCATTTTTATTTTGTATTTTCGAAAACAACACCACTCCACATGGTCCTTAACCTTTGCACATTTTATCAATTTTAGTTTTAACTTTTTTAAAATTCAATTTAGTGTCTCACATGTTATTTTCTTTTCTATTTTAGTTACAATGTTAACAACCATTTAAAGAGCCATTAGACTGACTTCACATGGTCCCCACGTGAGGGGTATTTTTGTTATTTCCGTTTGTTTTAAAGTATATGAGTTAAAACAAACGGAAATGACAAAAGTACACCTCATGTGGGGACCACATGAAGACAGTCTAACGGCTCTTTAAACAACTATTAACGTTGAGACCAAAATTGAAATAAAATGAAATGTGAGACACTAAATTGGGATTTTTTAAAAGTTATGACTAAAATTGTTAAAATATGTAAACGTTGGGGACTAAAAACGAAGTTTCTCTTAGTTTTACCTTCACATGACGTGTTATTATGTTTACTAAGTAAGTTAGTAACCCGTGTATATTACACGGGTTGAATTGAGGTTTATAATATTAGCTAAATATATAAAAACGATTAAGAAATTTGAAAATTATAAATAAAATAATTAATTATAAAATATTAATTGATAATTTAATACATTAAAGATGACAAATTCTTGATTTGTTTTTCTTAAAAAGACTCAAATTATTGAGTAATTTATCAAATCTACATTATGTTTGCCAATTTTTTTAGAGTGAAATTTTAATTTAGATAAAATTGGTAATTAGTTTAATTGGTAATTTAGTAAATTGATAATTTAATCTGGTTTGACATGTGACAATGCTGATGTGGACACCATTTAGATTTATTTATGACCATGATTACTAGGTTATGTGTAGTGGCTTCAAAACTAAGAAGTGTGTCACGCAAGTAATGTAGTGAAAGTGAAAAAAGTGACATAGTGGATAGTGATTGTATGTAGAAATGTAATAATTACTTAATTATCAATCTTTTATTTTTATATATTATTCTTAATAATTACTATATTAAAAATAAAATAGTTTTATAACAAATATAATAAAAGTAATTAAAATTAAAAATATTGCATCAAAACTAAAAATATTGCATTAAATTAAAAAATTACATTAAAAATCCTAATAATTAAAAGGAAAATTGGCCTGTAATAATACAAATTTTCACTCTTTGGCCAATAATAATATGAGTTTTTTAGTTGGTCTGTAATAATACCAGTTTTCGAACTATTGGACTGTAATAGTATGCCGTTAGTTTTTACTTAACGGGGTTAAATCCCTGCCTACGTGGCTGTCCACGTGGCTTCATTAATCATACGTGGCATTTTTAAGTGGGGGTTTTAAAAAGGAAAATTGGCCTGTAATAATACAAGTTTTCACTCTTTGGCCAATAATAATATGAGTTTTTGAGTTGGTCTGTAATAATACCAGTTTTCGAACTATTGGACTGTAATAGTATGTCGTTAGTTCTTACTTACGGGGTTAAATCCCTGCCTATGTGGCTGCCCACGTGGCTTCAATGTATTTCTTTTAACAAAAGACTATAGTGGGGGCTGTTACATTAGCTCTGCCTATGTGGATTCCGATTTCTTCTTCAAACCTAGATCTGAACTTTTCCCCTTTTCTCCCTCTTTTCGGGGGCTGTTACATTAGCTCCGCCGATGGCGGCCGGTGGCGATGGTGGCGGCAGGTGCGATGGCGACGGAGGGTGGTTGCGGCTGTTTGTTCTTCCTGTTTTCCTTTTCCTTTTTTTTTCTTTATATCTTAATAAAAAACAAAAATGAAGTTTAGAAATATTACAAAACTAGTCCTTATACTATAGTCTTTTGTTAAAAGAAATACATTGAAGCCACGTGGGCAGCCACATAGGCAGGGATTTAACCCCGTTAAGTAAGAACTAACTGCATACTATTACAGTCCAATAGTTCGAAAACTGGTATTATTACAGACCAACTCAAAAACTCATAATATTATTGGCCAAAGAGTGAAAACTTGTATTATTACAGGCCAATTTTCCTTTTTAAAACCCCCACTTAAAAATGCCACGTATGATTAATGAAGCCACGTGGACAGCCATGTAGGCAGGGATTTAACCCCGTTAAGTAAAAACTAACGGCATACTATTACAGTCCAATAGTTTGAAAACTGGTATTATTACAGACCAACTCAAAAACTCATATTATTATTGGCCAAAGAGTGAAAACTTGTATTATTACAGGCCAATTTTCCTAATTAAAAAATTACATAAAATAATAAGATTGCCGACGATTTTTTCAAACATGTTCAACTAAATCCGCTTTCAACATATTGTGGATCTCTCTGTTTCATTTCATCATACGATTAACCTATTTTTCTTGCTCACTAGTTGAACTCGTGGGATGTTGTCTTCCTCATATCACTCTTAGAAGACGAGGACGAAGAAGATGAAGATGATAAATCTTCCATTGTTGAAAAAATATAGAAGATGATGTAGTTTTTTTTAAGAAAAAAAAAGAGGTGAAAGGAAGAGAATATGGGTAGAAATGAAGTTGGGGATGATGAAAATGGTATGAAGGAGAGGGATTTATTTATTATCAAATTCCAAATCCTACGTGTACTAAGGAATGCTACTGTTAAGTCCAAATGGAAGTTTATCGTTCACTGACTTGGGCGGTGAATATGTTGATTGGTTGGAGCCACGTTAAAGGTTTTATTTTTTTTCTTTTTCTCTAATCATTATTTACGTGGCCTTGATTCAAAGAAACGTATGTCCCACTCATTTCATTATACGACGCGTGTATCACTTTGAAATACAGCTGTCTTTGTCCTTTAACTTAAATCACTGAACGTGTAGAGAGAGAAAAAGAGATACGCCTATATCTCTTCATCATAAATTCACTCCCTAACCTCATTGTCTCTCTCTAATATTCCGGTGATGTTTAATTTGATTCTCTCTCTAAAATTCCGGCAACTAAGTCGATGCTCCGGTGACGTTGATCAACGACTGTTGGAGGACTTACGCTTCTCTCCATTGAGGCCCTCTGTTTCTCTCTTTATATCCACCGGAATCTGATTCTCTCTAAAAATACGATGACGTTGAAGCAAGCAAGTCGATGCTCCGATGACGTTGAGCAACGATTGTTGGAGGACTTACAATTGTCTTCCTTTGTGGTTCTCTCTCTATACTTTAAACCCATTAAAATCGGCGTCTCTCTCTAAGATTCGGGTGGTGTTAAAGCTACCACGTCGTTGCTCCGGTGACGTTGAAGCGACGACGTTTGTGTTGCTTCGTTTTTTGCGTTTGTTTTTGGGTTTTTGAGAGCCCAGATCTCAAATGTGTTTTGTTTTGTTGTTTTCAAGATCTCAAATGTGTTTTGTTTTGGGGTTTTCAAAAACCCAGTTGTTATTGGTGGAAGGTTTAATTTGGTTTTTGATGGCTGTGGGCTGTGGCGACATTGTGGTGCTTTATATCTTATCTTATGGTTTTGCGGCTATGACGATCTTATTTGATCCGAGCCTCCGGTGCTTGCATTTA
>JBCNJP010000006.1:41253148-41281472 GCA_039602395.1 Deinandra increscens subsp. villosa
GGTTTAAAACCCTTGGACCTGCAAGATCCCCTTTTTACACAAACATTTATCAAGTATAATATATATCACAATTATACAGCATGTAATATTCCTTAACGGCAAACACCCCTTATAAAACCATTTATCCCGCTATCCCTTCCTACAACCCTAACATTTATTACCAGTGTAAACCCTGCTAATTGTATAAGCAGAGAAACCATCTTTGCCGATTGCCGAGTTTACCCCTCTAGGGTATTCCCTATAACGGTCAGTTGCCCCGCTTTCCCTTATTTGCTAACTGCCGAGTTTACCCTTCTAGGGCATTCCCTGTAACGGACAGTTGCCCTGTTTCCCCCTATTTGCTAACTGCCGAGTTTACCCTTCTAGAGTATTCCCTACAATGGACAGTTTCCCCGTTTCCCCCTATTTGCTAACTGTCGAGTTTACCCTTCTAGAGTATTCCCTATAACGGACAGTTGCCCCGTTTCCCCTATTTGCTAACTGCCGAGTTTACCCTTCTAGAGTATTCCCTATAACGGTCAGTAGCCTTTTTCCTCCTTTTTATTTGTAGTGGTCTCTAATCTCATTGAGCAACACTACCTCTTAACTCCCTTGTACTACTACCCGCCCTTAGTTAAATACCCAAGTGACTTAAGATTATTAGTAAACAGTGATAAAGTCTTCATATACTGCAACAAGTGGACATCCCCCAATTTACCGTTGGTATATGTATACAGGGCGTATCCTCCACACTTCTGATATACCGGGTAACTAATATTATTATGCTTATATATAGGAAGTACCAGCGGCGTATCCACCACATAATAATTAGGTGAATGCATCACCTGTTCTCATATAATCATACATATTCACTATAACGTTTACTAATAAATCCTTTATCACTTGACTATCTAATTTTGAAGCAAATAAAGCACATATCATATAACACGTACAAATGATTTAATATCATTTTCATAACATATCATATATATATTTATCTATATATATATATTATCCAAAAAGCCTTTTAACAGTTTATCAATTCAAGATATTTCACGTATATGTATTTCCATAACAGTTCACATATATATATATCAATCCAACAATAACTTAATAGTTCAATATATCCATTTATCAATTAGCACCTTAGCAATCTGATATATATTTACTCAAAGGTAATTCAATAGTTCAGATAGGCAACATTTCAGTTATAAATCATTTAGATGCATTTTATAACATTTGTATGTATATCAGCCCAAAAACATTTAAAACATTTAAAATATTTAAGAGTGGGCTCATAGAACTCACATTATTTCTTTAACCGGTTACTTGGACAGAACTCCCGATGTGATTCCCAATTTAACCTAATTTGCGTATCGTATGGCGTTAACGCAAGGTTTACACAATAAACACTTCCTATGTTTATTTTAATATCTTATTATCTTAATAATATTCAATTATTAAGTTTATCCCTTTTTAAAGGTCAAAATGACCAAAATGCCCTTTAGGCAGTTATCCTTTTCTTTTAATGATAATATGAAGACGCGCATTCCTATAAGTAAACGCTCACCCCGGGATCGCCCAGTGAGGTATGCCAGGTTCCAGTTGGAATTTATGCGACACCCTCGCTTTTACCAGAAACCCCAGAGTACAGGCGCTTACCCTTTCGGTCCGCACGAACTTCTAGATATCCGATTAACTTGGTATCTTTAATACTTTATTATTTATCCATTTTAAACCCATATATGTTTATTATATATATAAACATGTTACCATGCCAAAAATCGAGCCCCCATACTCTTCGGATTATTTTATATTAAATAATCATATTTAGAAACCCTAATTTCATGAATTGCTCGTTTTATTATCAAAACTCATTTTTAATTCAAACCAACTTAGGGTATTATCCATTATAACATTTTATAATATCCTTTAAAAGCTTAAAGCTTAATTCAACATCGTTTACTCAATTTGGGCAGAATAACGTTATGAAAACCCTAATTTTGACCCGTTTACAAAACCCTTACCAAACCTTTTCAAATTCTGAAAAAAACTTAGGGCTTTCTTAAAACACATTAAATTAGGATTGCCTACAAAAATTCAGATCCTAATTCCCACCCAATCACCCAATTTTGGCAAAACAAGCTTATGAACCCTAATTTTTACATGGTTTTAGATCTTTAATCTAGACATCATAACAACTGAAATTAACATGGGGCTATTGTAGAGCATACCTAGAAACGTAGGACTGCAGGAGATGGCCTTCTAATTCCTCACCGATTGCTCTAATTTCGCAGAAGAAAGTTCGGACGTGTTCTAGGGTTTTTAGGAGATGATTTTCGTGAATTGGTGCTCAAATCCGAAGGAATGGGGCTGTTATATATACTGGTAGGGTCGCAATTGGCTTCTAACACGTATTAGGATGACTAACCATAAAAAACGACACGTTAGAGCCATGAATTCGGACCAAACGTGGGCTGCAATCCGACCTCGTGGCAGTTTCTGCGACTGTAAGTAGTCGCGTATCGCGACAGTGTCAAAGGCGGGCTTCGCTTACCGCGAGCTACTTTGGGCTTTTGGCAGAAATGGTCCCTCTACTTTTTTAATTGCATTTTAACCCCTAAACTTCAATCGTTCTATCATTTTAAGCACCAAATCATTATAGGTTATATTTATGAAAGTTTCTAAGGCTCGGGACACGCTCGATGATATACGTATACATACGTATATATTTTTATATATATTTACATATATTTTTCATTATTTACACCTTTGGCCCTTCTAGCTTTACAACACTTATTATTTTATGTTCCGAACCACTTTAGGATATTTTTATAGTACTTTATAAGCCTCGGGATACTTATAAAAGTTATAGATACGTATAATATCCGTAAGTATTTATAACTTTACATAAATTACACTTTTAGCCCTTATACTTTTCCGTTAACTATTTAACTTGCATTTTCACACGTTTAACTAATGAAACATGTATTTCCACATATATACTCATCATACGAATATTTCACATGCATCCATACTATTCAAACATATTTTTACACATGTATTTAATATAAGGTAATCACGTAAAGACATTTTCTCCCGGTTACTAATCATTCCTATCATATAAACGTTTTGCTACGTTTTTCATGCCAATATCATATATATCAATTATCTTTGATATAAAACACATATTATTTTTATTTCCTTATCTCATTTTATCAATTAACACGTGTATCATTCATGCAATGTTATCGTTGATCGATTTATCACCCGGTAATGGGTAAACATGCATTTTCTACCTGTTTCATCATGTTTAGCTACCTAACACATATATCACCTGTATTATTCATAGTAGCTACGTATTCTATCAAATTTTGGGATGTTACACCTTGCTTTTTGAGTTTTAATAACAACACACTCTTTTCCTTTTTCCTTTGTTTTTTTATGAACACACTGACACATCACTAAGTATCTACTAATACTGGCCAAGCTAACCTTCAAAGATTATCGTTTGAAAATTTTCCAGAACTGGCTTTTTGTTGCAAGCAATGACATATCACATGCAATTTGACCAAGAAATATCTAAATCAGACAATGTTACCTCTCTATCCTGATTTTGTTTTACCTCTCACAAGGAGAACTAACTCTCCTTTGAAGATATGCATGTCATGTAGTGAAGAGATGCCTCCTTCCTGTGTCTGGAATAATCACTTTCACAAACAAATAAGTTAATTGAAGTCCTCCTCGACTGTTCCTGCACACTATGAGAGAAATCAGTTAGCCATTGGAACCCAGGCCATTGTGGTTCTAGGTAGACCTAATGAATCAATGAAAGTTACTTCTTTTAAACACATGCCCTTTGAAAAATTAGGGATTGGAGTTGTGGCTGCCTTGGTTTTGGATTTTTTTTGGTTGCTTTTGGTCGGACCTGGTTTGGGTGTTTCTGGTTTTGGGGAATCTTGGGATTTCTCAAGAACTTGTTTGGTCTTGACTTTCTAGACATAGTGGTTCGCTTTCCTCTTCACCCGAGGACCTTTGGGTAGACTTTTCTTAACATTCTCATTTACAATTTTGACATCTTGAAATTGTTTAGAGTGTTTTTTATACACCCCTCTAGGCTGGTAAAACTGGTTTACAACCTTTGGCACATTCCACATTTCTTCCTCACACCTTGCACTTGTTTTTGAATAACCAACTAATTTTGTAAACCTGGCAGGTTTTGGAAAACTGACTTGTTTGGGGAAACTGACTGGTTTTGGAAAAGAGTGACACACTTTCTCAGTTTTGAAAACAGTTTTTGTTGGTTTTTGAGGTGGCATGGCTTTTTGATTCACCTTCTGTACCTTTGGTTGTTGAGGTATAGACTTCTGCACCTTAGGGTTAGAGGGTGCAGCCTTTTGTTTTGAACTAGCATGTGTTTGGCCCTGTGAGACAGGGTTCTGCAAAAACTTCATAGGGTAATAGATATCATATGGTCTGTGTAAGCAATTTCTTGCCAAGTGTCCAGGCTTTCCACACACATGGCAAGAATGCTTCTTGGGATACGTGGGAGTCTGAGATTGGTTTCGCCCAGTGGATTGCCAAGAGGGTTTTGAATAGTTTTTATGAATCCAATGGGTTCGGTCTTTAGGTTTGGTGGTCAAAATGTACTCTCGCTGTATCGGTTTATACCGGTCATATGCAGAAATGACTTCAGGGTATGGGACAAAATCATGAGGTTTGGCGTCCCGTACTTTCTGAACAATTTTCACACCAAACCCACAAGCATTTGAGGGTTTAGGACCAGCAACATGTGGTCCCTTACCTCGTTTTAAAATTTTAACAAATCTCAAAGGTTTAGCATCACACTTGCCAAAATTAAAACCACCACACACTAAAGTTTTGTTAAAGACTTCAGACTCAGACAGTTTTAAACTAGACTCAACCACAGGAAATGTAAGTTTTTCCCAATCAAAATTTTCAAAAGGAGAAGTTGTTTGACTCTTAAGACTTTACTTTTCATCCTTTACCCCCTGCCTCTTTGCTAACTTTATCTGCACAACAGGTAGAATTGTCAGTAGTGTTAGAAACAGGAGCAGAAATTTTAATGGCACATGATGCAAGTTTCTTTTCAATTTCAGCTTTGATTTCAAGTGTGGTTTGTGAAGTCTGATGTTCAGGTATGATTTCATACATCAAAGGCATAGGAATAGTGTGTGTAGATTTTGGATCTTTTTCATCTGTTCTAAATCCTAAAGCTGAGTTATTTTTAACATGCCTCATTTTGACGTCAGTGTTATAAAACAAGGAACTAGCTTCCATCATTATTGAAACAATTTTATCATTACGCTCTATTTTGGTTTGAGTTGTTCCTAATTTGGATCTTAGTTCCTCAACCTCCTTGGTTAGCTCTTCAACTTTAGAGTTAGGCAGCTTAAGATAGGGGTGATCAAAATGTAATACCCGGCCCGACCCGGCGAAAGCCCGGCCCAGCCCGGAACCCGAAATAGGCATAAAGCAAGCCCGAAGACCGGACCGTAGGTTGGATTTCGGGTATCGGGCTTTTGAGGTCGTCGGTCCTTCGGTCCTGGATATAAGCCCGAGACCGAATCAAGCACTACCACATCTCTGTGAACTGAGATCTAACCTAGAGCTAACCTAGACTCCTAGAATGGTATAACGGTATAATCTGCTATCGGAAGAACACCTCGTCGGCGTTTTCCAGTGGAAGGCAGGCGGCGCCACCGTGAGAAGCAACAATTCCAGGTATGTTCTTCATTTTTGTCTTTGTAGTTCTTAAAAATGGGTTGATTGGCTTTACTTTGAGTGCATGTTCGCACATACCCAAGTTTTGTAATGTTTTGGTCTCTGTTCGTCAGATTGGGATGTTTGGCTTTACTTTGATTGCATGTTTGCACATAGCTGGTCTTTTTTACTTTTGTTTTTGGTTTGTGACTTTTGACTGTAAATTTGTCTTATTTCTTTGTCAATTTCATAAAAGGTGAAAGCTATTAATTTTGATGTTGGCATATGTATTTCTAAAGGCCTGTTGCATTTTGCATTTTTCACATACTTGAATCTGATATCTCCGGTGGTTTCTAATGTTTAATGTTTATTGAGCTTAACAGTCTTAACACATTTAAGCCACAATTTTGAAAGAACAAATTTGCACAGGCCTGCAGAATTTTCTTTTTAAAATGTAACATCAATGCAGCTCATGACCATCACTCTTTAACTTTAACAATTACACAGTTTAAAAGCTACACATTTATAGGAGACACCACACTTGATGATCAAGGAACTAAATAACACTGATGAGACAAAAAGCAAATATATTGAGAAAGTAATTTTTAAACCATTAATCAACCAAAAACAAACAAACTTAAACCCACAGGTCAAAAATATTAGAAACAAAATGTATAATATCTAATCAACGACACGAATGAAATGAAAAAGTAAATAATCATCTAAGTTTTTTACTTTGTAATATGCATTCGCAACCACTAACCACCGACTAATTGAGCTCTGTTGAAATCGTCTGACTTGGTTCGAGGTTCTCAGAAATTTCTACACAAGAAATAATATTATTATAACTAAAGTTACATACAAGAACTACATGAAGACGAGTAGTAATGTACTAAATGATATTATGATACCTTTTCCAATTTCATCAAAATCTGTCGAATCCACGTCCTCATTTATTATTTTTCTTGCCTTACGGATCCAATCTTGTGTACATATCAAGGACTCGACAACTGGAGGAGACAACGAACTTCTATACGCGTCCACTACTCTTCCGCCGGTACTAAAGGCCGATTCAGAAGCAACACTAGATACCGGAATCGCCAATATATCTAAAACAAACAAAAGACCATATATGACATGCAAATTATATATAAATTTATCTATATTGAATGTTGAAAGTGGTCGTACCTTTAGCCATTCTCGCTAAAATCGGGTATCTGGAAGAATTTGATTTCCACCATTTCATAATATCAAATCCTGCATACCATTCCTCCTCCTTATCATCCAAGTACTTTTCATATTCGGATCTACTACTACTAGACGAGCTGAAACCTCCCTCGGATTTAAACATTGATAAAAAATCATCTTCTTCATCTAAAGGTACCTGAACACTTTCATCCATTTGTGAAGCACTGCTTGAACTCCCAACGTCATAAAGCAATTTATACTCATTAAACAACTTCTCAAATGCGGCCTTGATGGGGTTAACCATTGCTTCAATCCTTTTTGTAACCATCTCCGGTGTATCTTCCTTCTTTTTCTCAGCAAAACATATTCTTTTATAACCAAATGTAAGCATGCGCACTTTTTGCCGAGGATCCAAGATGGTAGCAAAATACATATACATATTCTCAAGGTTGTCATATGTCCAATACTTGTCAAATTTTTCTTTCATCAACATACCCATGACTATAGAAGTGCGATCAACTAGAATTGGCCATCTCTCTTATCTTTTTATCGATTGCCATGATTTCTTTGAAGAATAGATTTACAACCACACTATTCGAAGTAGACGCATATGTGGTGCTGCGCTTAAACAGTTCTAAAACACTTGCAAGCTGTCTCGCATAGTGCCAATCCGCGCTCCTTGGAAGCTGATTATCCAAAAACTTGCTATAATTACTGTCATCCAAATCATACGCCACAAAAGCTTTCTCAAATTTTTCAGCCCGAATTATCATTTCATATGTGGAGTTCCATCTGGTTGGGCAATCTAAACATAACATTGCCTTGCTTGCACACTTCTTATCGATTGCACACTTCTTAAAACTGTCTAGCCTCTTAGGAGACATTCTAATATACCGTATAGCGTTCCGTATACGGTTAATGCCTATCTCCTCTTTACTCAACCCATCCTTCACAATGAGATTAATGATATGTGCCATGCAGCGGACATGCAAGTATCTCCCATCACATGGTAGGTTTGTTAACTTTTCCTAAAGAAATAATATGGCTGTGTCATTGGAAGATGCATTGTCGGTGGTTATTGTTAATACGTTTTCAATCTCCCATTCCTTTAAGCATTGAAGTAAGATCCTACCGATCTCCTCTCCCCTGTGGCTAAAAATAGGCTTAAAGTTAATAACTCTTTTGTGGAGTGTCCAGTTTTCATCAATGAAATGCGCAGTGACGCACATGTAGTTAACTCTCTGGATGGATGTCCAGGTGTCCGTTGTCAAACATATCCTGGATTTACCTGTTTGAAAAAAAGATTTTAAAGCCGCCTTCTCACTTAAGTATATGTCCCCAATATCTCTTGAGATAGTATGTCTACTCGGAAGCTTGAAGTTTGGACATACGGTTTCCATAAACCTTTTAAACCCTTCGTGCTCCACTGATGCAAATGGTAGCTCATCTAAAATAATCATCTCAGCAAGCGCTTTTCTGCTTGCTTTTGCACAGAATTTCCATGTTTTAACTTCACCACTAGGCCCTCCCTCAACACCATCGTTTTTTTAACATAAAGGTTGCTTTGATCTTTCGACTTATTAGGGTGATTTTCACATGATCTAATATGTCTTCTTAGTGAAGATGTACCATTTTCCGAGGAGCCGGCTAAACTTTTATCACAGTGCTTACATATTGCCTTCTGTTCCCCATCCACTATAACCTTCTCAAAATCCTTCCAAACCTCAAATCCTCCCTTTTTACCAGTTGGCGGTTTAGATTTCTTTGTATTTCGTTTTTTCTTAGCAGGAACAGGAGGAACAGGTTCTTCTTGTGTAGTTTTCCTTTTCTTGCCTCCGTGAGAGTCGTCACTCGATAGGTTCTGGATGTTTTCTTGCTCCATCTACATTAAATAGACAACATAAAGGAATTATATTTTAAATTATAAGTTCACTACACAAATGTATCAAAATCTGCCTAGTTTTACTATTAAAAGTCAAATTGTTGCACTTATAAGTTCACTACACAAATGTATCAAAATCTGCCTAGTTTGACTTTTAAAAGTCAAATTGTTGCACTTATAAGTTCACTACACAAGTGTATCAAAATCTACTTAGTTTGACTTTTAAAAGTCAAACTGTTGCACTTATAACTTCACTACACAAATGTATCAAAATCTGCTTAGTTTGACTTTTAAAAGTCAAACTGTTGCACTTAAAAGTTCACTACACAAATGTAACAAAATCTGCCTAGTTTAACTTTTAAAGTCAAATTGTTGCACTATTAAGGACCTTATAAATTTATAATAAACAAAGAAAATTGTATGATCTGTATCCAACCATTTATGATTTATGCATACTTTTGCTTATATTTTTCTTCTAAATTTGATCTTATTTAAGCACATCATATCTTGATCATGAACTCCTTAGTTGTACTGATGCTACTGATTGGAAAAACAAATAAGCAGTCTCCATGTAGAAAAGAAAAAATAACAAACTTTGTAGCAAACTTTGTAGCAAACCTGTAATAGTAGTGTACCCAATAATTTGCAGGCTATCAACAGCAAGAGTTGCATATAGAATTGTGGTCATGGATCAAGGCCAAGTTGCTGAGGTATCACTTTCGTTCTTATTCTTTAATTGGGTTAAATAGACTAATTTTCATGTAATTATAACAAACAGTTAGCGACATTAAACATGGAGTTCACACCCAACTAGAACACAAAGTCAAGAAATTTTAGATTTACATTGCTAAGTACTTGCCATGATCTTAGTCAAGAAAATTTATTTAACACAATCAAATAGTTTTAAAAAAACTATTTCCTAAGCAAATCCAATAAGCAACACGATTGTTGACTTTTTTGTGTATTTAACAATAGATTTCTTGGTTGTTGACATTAGAAAACTTACTGTGTAGTATGCCTTGAAGTTGCAGCACAGCAGCAGCCTTCTCCTTATCGATTGCAGAATTGCAGCAGCAGCCTTGGTGGTTTATATATATAATTCCATGTCCATCGATGGTTTTTATTTATAGATCTTAAGTTTATTTTATTGATAAAAATAAGGAATGGATATGATTCAAATTTGTAAGATATTGCAAATTTATAAATATATATATAGTTTATATGATAAAATATTGGATTTCCTAAAAAACCAACATAAAATACGTACAAAAAATATCTTACAAATCCACCTTTTTTTTTAAAAAAAAAAAATTACATGACTGGGCTTCGGGTATTACATGGTTTTTTCGGGAAAAGCCCGGGCCCGGGCCCGGGACCGTTTTTTATTAAATTATGGGCCCGATGCCCAAAACCCTATATACAAACCGGGCCGGGTATCGGGTTTTTTCGGGTCGGTTTTCGGGCCTCGGACGGGCTACCCGATTTTTGATCACCCCTAGCTTAAGATAGGTGCTCTTATCACTCAACCGACTTTCTAGGCTCCTAACGTCTAATTTGATAGCCTCTAGTTTCTCTCTAAAGACTCTAGCCTTATCTTGAAATTCCCTAAGGTCTCTAGCAATGGATTCATGATTTAGTGTTTCATTTGTGAACTTACGTTCCCATTCTTTGGAAAGACACTTGGGATTACAACATATCTCATTGTTGCTGGTAGATAAAGTAGTACCTGGTAGAATGTGTGCCATGAACTTCTTTGGATGAACTTCTAGAGCAAATCTTGTAAAAAACGACAAAATCACTATTCAAATAATAGTGTTGAAAACTTTAAGCTGAAAAATGGAGGCCTTCGGAGTGGAATTTAAGGGTCCAGACGAGCTCCCCTAGCTGTTAGGCGGGGGTTGTTGTGGGGATCGTCGAGACGGTCGTTTGGGCTGGTTTTAGAGCTTCTAACTCCAAACGAGGCCCAAGTTACGCGCGTTTTAGTGAAACAGTGCGAAATAGGGTTTTTACCGCAAAATAGATTTGGATCGAAAAGTAGGAATCCAGTTAAAAAGGTTGTACGGATCGAAAAGTAGGTTTTTGATCGAAAAGGTCTTGGATCGAAAAGGGGCTTGCTCAAGAAGCCTTGATCGAAAAGTCCACTTTTCGGTCGGTCAGAGTGATTGCTCCATCGAAAAGTCTACGGCAGATCAAAAAGTATGCTTTTCTATCAGATTGAACAGGGACAGGCCACCGTATCTGATCGAAAAGGTATTGATAGAAAAGGGGCTGACAGGATCGAATGGCACTTTTCGACCGAAAAGCAAAGTTGCTGATTGAAAAGCTTGAGGGTGTTGATCGGAAAGAAGATCGAAAAGATCCATATCAGGATCGAAAAGCTGTAATCTCGATCGAAACAGGGACTGAGCCACAAATTTCGACCGAAAAGCTTAAAATTCATGAAATTCTTACTTCTGACTTGTTTGAAACCCGCACAAAATCGTACAAACTCGCCCTGTTTCGAGCTAAAGAACTGAAAACCACACAAAACCTCAAACCGTTAGTTCAATAAAGCTTGAATCCGATATCGCGAGAGCCTCGAAATGAATTTTCTTGGCTCTAATACCAATTGTAAGGATAAAAAACGGTTCCTCACGCGATATCCAGTCCTATAATCACCGTGCAAAATCCGGTGATTCAAGAACAGACGAAAAATATAATAAAATAGCAATTGAAACAATGAAAAACACAAACCACTCTAGAAGAGAATACTTGATTATCACCGGTTGCAATACACTTGTAGGAATCGAAGTTCACAAGGTGAATTTCTTAAACAATGCATCGAAATTTGTAATAGCATCCTTTGCATCAAACTCCCACTTTTCAACCTTTGTAACTAACTCAGCATTTTCATTTTGTAACTTCAAGATTTGTTCTTTATAGACACTACCTATCTCATCCAATCTTGTCTTTAGCTCTAAAAACTCTCCCATCAACACCTACTTTTCTTATTCTAACATTTCATTAGCTTTGAAAATCTCATCAGAAACCTCACACTTTCTTTTGGAACTTTCTATCTCTTCTTCTTTTATTTTTCTTTTCAATAATCAATCCTTCCTTTTCTTGAATCAAAAGCTGAATCGTGCTATCCTTTTGAACACAAAATTCACAAGTTGATTCATAACCACTTACTTCAGAATCCAAATCACTTGAGTCAACATGCAAAGTGGCAATAAACGCAGATTCATTGTTACTAAGAAAAGCTGATTCATCCGGAAAATATTTAGCCCAATCATATCCTTCCCCGGCCACCAGAGCTTTTGCATCTTTATCATGAACATGCGTATCCAAAGTACTTTTTTGCAGAGGATGATTGAGTGCACTCATGAGCAAAATGTCCTAACTTGGAACATCTGAAACATTTAATCTTTGATTTATTCAAACCAAGTTTTTCTCCTTGAAAAAGTGATTGCTTTCCATGTTTCTTCATAAATCTTCTTCCTCGTTCGATTATCATAGCAAACTGCCAATCCAAATCTAACTTATTCAACTGATCATCATCCAACTGATTTATGTCATTTGCATACAAACCAGCTTCACTAATTTGACTAAATATAGAACCAGAAGAAGATGATATAAAAGCAGATATCAATGCAGCTAAATCTTCAGTTGCATGAGCAGAAATCGAATTATCTATTGATTTATCAGAAGTAGAGAAACTGCAACCTGGAGAGTAACCAGAAGATTCAGATTTTCCAGCAAGAAAAGCTGTTGATGGTGGATTAATGCTTGAATTGGGATGTGACTTTGCTTTAGCATGCATGGTAGCTGAACTTTCTCCAAAATATACTTCAGGATTCTGAACAGACGGAGTTGCCGACTGTTTCACAAGTAGTTCCATTTCACGAGCTTGTAATTTGTTTATCAATTGATTGAATGTCCAACTTGAGTAGTTTTGGATCATTAGTCAACATCATAACAAAATTCTCCCACTTTTCGGGAAGGGCTTCCAGAAACTTTTCCTTCAATTCATCATTTTCTTTCTTGACACCTACAATGTCAAGTTCATTGATCAAATGTGAAAACCTTGCAATTAAATCTGTGATTTTCTCATTCTTGCAAAGCCCGAAATTATCAAACTCCTTCTTCAAAACTTTCTTTCGAGTGTTTTTATACTAATCATACCCTCGCATCTTTCTTTAATAGCATCCCATAATTGTTTAGAAGTTGGAAAATTCTTAAACTAATGCATCAAATCTTTAGGTAATGCCATTATGAGAAAACTATAGGTTTTATTCTCTCTTGCAAAATGCTTCTTCTCATCAGGCTCAAAATCACTTATCGATTTTGGCAAAGTATTTGCTATCAATGGATACTCATATTTTTTTTCAATCGGAATCCAACAATCAACATCTTGTGAATATATGTATGATTCAAATCGTTTCTTCCAATCATGATAATCTTCCAATCGAAGCAAATTAAGAACCTTCTGATTTGTTCCTATCTCATTATCATAGTTCAACATGGCTTGCATCGTTGTTTGGAGAGCCGAAAATGCTTGATAATCGCTCATTTTAAACTTATGATATCGAACGCAAAAAGTTCAAACTCAAAAATGGACGCCTTCCAAGCGGATTTTGGGGGTCAAACCGGAGGGTACTAGTCGTTAGGCAAGTAAAAGTATAGATCTTGTTGAGACGAACGTTTTGGCAGGTATTAGCTCCCGTAACTCTTAACGGTTCTCAAGTTACGTCAGTTTTAGTAAACAGCACTTTTCTGCCAGCGTACCAAAACTAGTCTCAGCGTACCAAACCAACGACTTCCGTACCAACAGAGTGCAACTTACCACCAGCGGACCAACTAAGTCAGCGTACCAAATTCCGGAGCAGAAATATCAGCGTACCAAAATAAGTGACGTACCAATTCTGTACGGCGTAATTGTCAGCGTACCAAAAAATAACTGTCGCATACCAACGATGAAGATTGCCTAGCGTACCAACAACCATCGTACCAGAAATCTATGAAGATTGCCTAGCGTACCAGTGTGTTCATCCGGCGTACCATCATCATCATTGAACGTACTAGCTGCGTACCAGACTGAAATCGACTGATTTTTCGAGTTTTTGACTTTAGGAACTGGAAATTGGATCAATGAGATGTGAAAACACTCTAGGAACACTCAGAAATCATTTTTTTACCTCGAAATCACTCAGAATTGAGAAAAATTGATGAAAAACGACTTAAACCCAAACTTTCTCTCACTAGAATTTCGAAATTGGCCAAATCACAGCAGTAGAGCAACCTGGATTGGTCTGATACCACTTGTAAAACCACGAAACGAATCTTACTACTGCAGGATTCGGTTAATCGATGAACACGGATGTAAATAAAGCAAAGCTTTATTGATTCACTTAGAGGTGACAATGCTAGAGAGAAAACACCTTAGAAACACACAGTTAAGAGTATTGAAATGACAGAACTCTTTAACTCTCTCTACACGTACTATTTATAGCACACAACATACTACTGGCGGACCACCCAGCGTATCATTGGTACGCCCGTACCAATGGTACGGCGGACCAAGTGATACAACCACTTTGGTATGTTGCCACTAAGACTCACAAACTTGCTCTAGATTAGATACAATACACGAGACACGACGTAGCATAGGAAAATGCTCTAAAAAAACCTGAACGATTACGGTGCAATGTGTAAATTGGAAATTATATGGTTAGAATATCAAGTTAACTAAATTGAGGGGCCATAGTTATAAAATGATAAATTTAATGATTAGAGAATGGAAGTATTGGTTTCCCCATTTTTGTAAAAATCTTTAACCGGAGAAAGAATGGGAGAAAACTAGGGATTGAACTCTAATCTTGAATCAAGGCCAAATCCAGTGAATTTGTGTAAAACCCTGAAACGGATCTTACTAAATGTTTGCTTGATCGTATATGAGAGAACAAGATGTAAATATAAAGTTTGCTTTATTGAAATCAACAAGACTCAATTACAAACTCTCTAATAAGCTCAAACAGAGAAACACACTCATAACACATAGTTAATATTTGTTGCTCTCAAAGTTCTCTCCCATTCGTTACTGAAATACAAAGAACAAAGTCTATTCATATGCATGCAAATCTGCCCGAACTGGAGCTCACCCGAAGTGGCACTTCGTGTCACTTCGGGAAGTCACAAACTGTGACTTCGGGTCCCAGTTCGTGTCACTTTGGGTGACTTCAAGTAACAGCCATTTTGCATCTTCGTCTTGTTCAGATACTTCACACAACGAACCAATTATGCTTAGCAAACTCCCCCTCGACGTGTGCAGTATCTGGTCATCCATAAAAACTGTATCTTCAATCAAACTCCCCTCAACTTGATGGTTAGTCTGATTTTGAATAGTAGATGATTGTTGCATCTTTATCAACAGCTTCAGAAGACTTGAAGTTGTGGTTATCTCTTTCTTTTTCAACCTCTAACCTAAATAATCTTGGTGCAAAACGTCTCTTTAAGACTCCAAGATATTTTGGTATTTTGAAAATATTTTTAGCATCTTGTGTCGATCAATCGAAAACAAACAAGAAATAAAATCCTTTTAGCTTTTACAAAGTTTATGCTAAAACACACCAAAAATATTTTTGATTTTCCAGGAAAGAAAAATAAAATGCAATACAGAATCAGACTCTATTTTTGATTTTGCGAGAAGATCACGACGCGGGATCCTATCAGACATAACACATCTAGCGCATTTTAATTTTGGCCTTAATCAGCATGCAAGCCAAGATAATCGTAAATACAACATTTATGTTTATTTCAGCACATACCAATCATATTTATCTTTTTCAGATATGCTTAAGGTAATATTATCATGCACTGATAACTTGGCTTCCACTCTATCAGAAATACTGGCAAATCATCATGTTTATCACATTGAAGCAAATTTTCCTTGAGATTTAATCATCCTTGATGAGTCATACAAAAATAAAGTAGAACCTCAAATACCTAGCAATAAGGTCGGTCTTGTGGACAAGCAGAGAAAGCCCAAGTATTTGAGAAAATAAGAAAGCAAAACAAGCTGAAGTTGTATAATTTAACAAAATCAGGTCGGCCTTGTGGGCATGCAGAGAAAGTCTGATGAATTATACGAAACATCAAAGAAAATAAAGCAGAACCTCAAACAAACAACAATCAGGCCGATCTTTCGATACGCAGAGAATGTCCGATCGTTTGAGAAAATAAAGAAAATTAAACAAGTTTAAATCTTTCAAAAAGAAAACATGCATTCATTAGGATATCTCTTATTCTATTTTTGTCAGAATCATCACACAACATTCATCAAAAAGCAAATAACCAAAGATCATCAGGCAAGCTTTATGTTTATATCTTACTTGCAGATATCAGATTAGTCATGCACATTCACAGATTATGCAAGTACCTACAACTTTTAGAATTAATCTATCCATGGCAGATAGCGTATATGTTGATGTACTATCATACTCGCATTTGTCGGATCATTCTCAATTTTTTTTATATTCTCCATGATTTCTCCCCCTAAATTGAACAAAACTCTATTTTTTGAATTTTCCAAATTCCCAGCCCCCCCCCCCCCCCCTAAAATTATAAAAGAAAGTTAATGAATAACAAAAATAAAATGGAAAATGATCGATCAACATTTGACACATTTTGAAAATGATATTTTTGAAAATCAGTGTCTCAAAGATAGGAACTATTAAATTTAACTTAGATCAACCACAAGTATTCCACTGTCAGCAATCTTTCAATCACTAACAGGTCTTCTTGAAATACCTGCAAACACTGGAAAATAATAAATTTATAAAACCTCGACCCTCATCCATAGTTGTGGTAGGTCATCCAGTGTCTTAAGCAAAATCTGTGTTGGCCGTAAAGAAAACTTTTGGTCTCCATTCTTGTTTTGGTTTTAACCTTTCTAGTGAACCATTGTCAACTAATGAGTGACAATCAGAAGTACTACCCAACTTTTTCGGATTAAGCTTCTTTTTCTAGAAAAATTTAGTATTGGGCATTGGTTCACTAAAAATAATGCCATCAAAATTAACATATTTTGTATTTTTGGCATTTTATGATGAATTGTTATTAGTCGTAGGACAATTTTTAGCACAGTGACCTTTCTTATGACAAACATAACACAGTCGATGATTAGTTTGAGTGATTAAAACTGGTTTTCCAAACTGATCAGTCAAACATTCATCATGAACTATTGAAATCACAGGTCTAGATATCTTTGGTTTCTGAGATTTTTGAAAACATTTTGGAGAATCATAAAAGCTAGAATCATCTCCATAACCATAGGTCTAGATTTCTTTGGTTTCTGAGATTTTTGAAAACATTTTGGAGAATCATAAAAGCTAGAATCATCTTCATAACCATAGAATTTATCTTAACGATAAAATCTATTAGATTTAGCGGAATAAAATGAATCCGAATTTTTACCGCCTGATGGTGTAGCATCAGATATGCAAGAAGACTCTTCAGAAGAAATCTCTTCATCTACAAATTGAGGAGACATTTTCTTCTTCCAAAATTGAGGTTTTTAACTGAGAACACCTTCTGTTTCTTTTTCTGCTCAGCTTTGAACTCCTTTTTGTTGTAATTTTTCAATGGAACTCCTTTTCCTTTATATCCCAATCCACCATTCTTCTGCATAAGATATTCTTTCACATAATGACCTTGATATGCTAGATGAGAAAATTCATCTTTGATATCTTTAACACCAACTTTCTTATTCAGTAAAGATTCATCAATCACAATATCAGAAAAATCAGGAATCTTTACATGTTCAGGTTTGCCTTCAAAGATTTTCTCAACGTCAAGAAAAACAGATTTTGAATCAAACTTTGGAACCTTGTTTGAAACACATATTGTTTCATCCTTGTTCTTTTTCTAAGACTTTGATTTCTTTGATTTTTCTGACTTAACACCATCTCCTGCTGGATAATCTTGCAACTTCTGATTTGAATTATCATTAGATGTTGTTTTCATACCAACCATTAGAGTAGGAACTTCATGATTATCAACATCTTTGCTTGGTTTGCCATCTCGTTCCAGATGATACAAGTAATTCTGAAACACACTTGATGTATTGCAATTCTCAAGTTGTCGTTGGATATCAAGCATTTCAATCTTTATCTCAGACATCTTTGTATTAACTTCCAGTAACTCCTTTTGAGAAGCGATAAAATTCTCAGACAATTTTTTATACTTATCTTTTTGAGCAAACATTCTCTCACATTCTTCAAGCACTTCTTTTGTTACGTTTTTCACTTTCTCTTGAAGATCATCAACATCGGCTTTCAAAACTTTATTCTCTCTAACTAACTCAGTCTTTTCAGAAACTAAAGCTTCATTTTCAATTAAAACCCTTTTAGCTTTTGCAGCAAGTTCATCACTTTGTACTTAAAGATAATCAAGCTTCTCCTTTGACTTAACAAATAAAGCATCAAAATCTTCATTAAATTCTTTTTATTTAGCTTTAGCTTTAGCTTTATCACATTCTTCAATCAACACTTTCTTCTCTTTCAACCAACTTCCTTAATTCTAATAAATTTAGAACAATTTGAACATGACTCAGACACATTCTTTTGAATATCTGCTACCAAACTATCACTGACTTTATTTTTCCAACTGTCCACTTCTTTTGTCAAAATAATGTTTTCTTTTGTCCTCAATTTCATCTTTGTTATCCTTCGTTGACCTTGAATTTTGAGAAAGATGCATATTGTAATATTCACAGATTGTTTTTAGATTGTCCCACAATACTTTGGATTTCCGATAATCCTTGAATACACAAGTAATTCAGTTGATACTGATAACTTAACATACTCATATGCCTTCGTTTCATTTCCAAACTACTTTTTTTCCCGCATTTGTAAGATCCCTTCTCCATTTTGGTTCTCCATAAGAATCAGTTGGATAGACATATAAATCTTTAATCGGAATCCACAAATCTTTATCCACAATATCAAAATATGTTTTAAACCTTGGTGTCCAATGAGAATAATCTTCAAATCTTAACAATTGTTGTTAGATCATATTCATATGCTACGTTATGTCTCATGTATTGTATTTGTGTAATGAGCATGGGAGTGTGTCTTGCTGGCAGCGTATCAGGCTCCATACCAGTTGGTACGGACCAGCGTACTAGATGGTATGCTGGGTGGTACGCTAGCCAGAGTAAGTCACCTATAAATAGGTAGTTTGTGTATAGAGCAGAAGAACTTCTGGTCATTCATATTATATTCTGTATGTGTTACTGTGTGTATGCTCTAAAGCTTTATCAATACAAATCTCATTTGTATTTACATTTGATCTCGTCTCTATCTCGTTATCACTTGATTAGCAAACGATCCGTCGCTTCACGACTTTACAAGCAGTATCAGAGCTATCTGGTTCCATTTGGTGATCGATTTCTGTGATTTTCGAGTGTTTTTAGAGAGAGAAAGTGGATTTTGATCATTTTTCATCAAATTTTCTCAAATTTCACGTGGTCTTGATGTCAAAATTGATTGCAACCGTTTCTAGTGTGTTTTCGTTGTTCATTGCTGCAATTCATAGTCAAATTCATCAAAATTACGAAAAATCAGTCGATCATGAGCTGGTACGCAGGATGAACTAGTGATACGCCGTTGGTACGCAGCATGGTACGTAAGGCAACATTCATCGCCTGATTGGTACGCTGATTTTGGTCCGGAAGACGATCTTCAAGTGTGGTCCGCTGATAGTTACAACATACCATTTGGTACGGTGGTGTTCAGTTGGTATGCTTAGTGATTTGGTCCGCATACTGGTCCGTTTATAATTTGGTGCGCAAGTTAATAATTTGGTCCGCTGAGAGTTGTTTTGGTACGTTGACAGGAAGGTTTTCAATAACACTTCTTCAAAATGAGTGATTATCAAACGTTTGCTGCAATACAAAACACCATGCAAACTCTTATTAACTATGATAATGAAATAGGAACAAGTCAGAAAGTTCCTAAGTTGCTTAAATTGGAAGATTATCATAGTTGGGTCAAATGATTTGAAGCATATGTGGGAACAAATGATGTCGATTTTTGGATATCTTACAATAATCAATATGAATATCCTATGGGTTTAAATGGTAGGCCAATTTTGCAACAAAGTCTCACTGGTGAACAAAAGAAGGCATATCAAGCTGAACTAAAAGCTTATGGAACTTTGACAATGGCGTTACCCAAAGATTTATTACATCAATTTTCTGCGTACACTTCTTCAAAGGAATTGTGGGATGCCATTCAGAAACGATGTGAGGGTAATGATAAATTCAAGAAAAATAAGCAAAAGCTGTTGAAGAAAGAATTCGATAATTTCAAGCATTATCCAAATGAAGATATTTCAAAGCTTATTACTAGGTTTTCGCATTTACTCAGTGAAATGTCATTAGTAAGCATCAAAAAGGAAGAAGCTGATTTGAAAGAGAAGTTACTTGAAGCATTACCTGAAAAGTGGGAAAATTATGTAATGATGATTATACATGATAAAGAATTTTCAGGAATGTCGTTCAACAGTTTGATAGAGCAGATACAAGCTAGAGATATGGAAATGAGTGTAAATAAATCCATGCCTGCTCAAGTACAGAATCGAGCGGCATATCATGGTGAAAATGAGTCGAACATGAATACTAAAAAGTCAAACATTTTCAGTGAAGGTCCTACTACTGCTTTTCTTGCTAGAAAATCTGAGTATTGTGGTTATTCTCCGGGTTGTACATTTACAAGTCCAAATCAACCACCAAAGCCTACATTGTCTAATAATGCATCTGATGATTTAGCTTCATTGCTATCTGCATTTATTTCATCATCTAGTGGTTTAATTTTTGGGAATATTGGAGAAGCTTATCTATTTACAAATGACTTAGGTCAGTTGGATGATGATCATCTGAATGAGTTAGATTTACATTGGCAATTTGCTATGACTGTTGAAAGAGGTAAGAGATTCGTAAAGAAGCATGGTAAACAATCTTTTCTTCCAGGAGGAAAACTTGGATTGGATAAATCCAAAGTTAAATGTTTCAAATGTTCTAATATTGGTCATTTTGCTCGTGAATGTCAAAATTCAAAAGCATCTGCATCCTCGTCTTCAACAAACAATTCAAATTCACAAGCTTTGATTTCACAAAAAGTTGAAGGGTATGACTGGGAAAAGGATATTGCAATTATGGATAAAATACATAATCAGAGGGCATTAACTGCAGTTTGCAATTCAGATAGTTTTACTTCTAAGTTCGATCATGTTACAGATTATGTTTACAAAACATCACCTGCTATGGTTTATAATGCTGATCTAAAACAATATGTTAAATTGTATCCTGATGAGTTTGCAATTCTTGTCGAGATTATACGGGAAAAAGTGACTAACTCGGATTCGGACACAAGTTCATGTGAAACAGTTGAGGGAGATGTTTCTGGAATCATTACACATGGGCAAATGGTAAAGTGTTTTCCATGTCCAAATTGTGATGCTGCAACCAACAAAATTGAAGCTTTAGTGAAAAGTCAAGGTTTGAAAATTGAAGAACTTAAAGTTGTGAAAGCTGATTTAGAATGTTCACAACAACGCAATGCTGAATTAGAAAAAAGTTAATGCTGAGTTGGTCAAAGAAAAGAATGAGTTGGCTGAAGAGTATGAAAAATAGAAAGCTGAATATCTGGATGCGGTTCAAGATTTTGAAAATCTATTTGCAAAGAGTTATCCTGTTCAACAAAAGTATGAAAAGCAAATGCAGTTGCTGTTGAAGCTGCAGATAGAATTTTAGAGCTTCAAGAAGAAATTTCAAAGCTTCGAGATGCAAATATTCAGGTTCCTGAGAAGAATGAAATTCTAACAAAAGATGTTGCTTATTTCACAAAGAAGTGGGAGAAGGTTAATATAGAGTTAATGGATTTATGTGATACAAAAAGGCAACAGAAGTCTGAATACAATGAATTATCAGATCAATTTATTGGTACTCAGAAAGAATTGTTGGATACTCAAGTCAAGATATCTGAGTTGAAAATTGAGATTCTTGCTCTTCAAAAGCAAGTGAAGAATTCAACTCTGTCTCCTAAATTACTGAGTTACATATACAAACAGTAGAAGAGTGAAGAAAGTATGAAAGAAGAAGAGTTACATTCTGTTCCAGCTCCGATGGTTATATTAAATCCTCCATCTATGTCACTCGATCCAAGAGCTGAATTGCAAGATTATTTTAAATTTGCAACTCCAGCAAAGAAGAAGACCAACAAGTCTAAGAAACATGAGAAGAAGTTGGGTGAAGCTCCTAAGTTTATATCAACTTCAAAATTTTTGGAAGATGAAGAGATTTGTGAGATACTTGCTTCTGGTTCTTCCGCTGTCAATGAAGAAGAGAAGGCTTTGATTAAGAATAACAACTTAAAAGATATTAAAGCTAAATTCACTAGCGAAGCTAAAAGAAGAGAAGCTTCTGGATCTTCTTCAAATTCTTCCAAACTTCAGGGTTACAAGCATAAAGAAGTTGGTTATGTAATTCAAGAGGAATCAATTCATCAAAGCTCACAAAAGATGAAAGCTTCAAAGAATACTCCAAAACTGAAGAAATCGTATGTGTTCAAATTAAAGAATGTTGATTATTATTTTGGAGATTCTTCTTATAGTTCTGGTTATTCTCCACGAAGTCCACCTCCAGGGTATGATTGTTCAGATGATTTCTTTGATTCATTTGGTTCTGAAAATTCTTTTGGTTATCCTCATATGTTTAGTCAACAGAGAAACAAACAACCAAAGAATTTTTATGATAAAAGTCAATTTTTTGAATCACATTTGGGTAGCAGTTCCCTCAATGTTTTCCAGAGAAAATGTTATGCATGTCGTAAACCAGGGCATCTTGCTGCTCAGTGTCCTACGAATGCGAGCACTCACTCCTATGTGAACAAAATTGCTAAATTTGTGAATGAAAAAGGTCAGATTGTTGATGAACCACAACCATCAATTTTCAAATCAACTAGTAAGCAGTCTTGGGCAAAGACGCAAGTTGATAACTTTGTGGACTCCTTAAAAAGTTTTCCTTCTCCCATGATCTGGAAACCTCGGGTTGTTTCCAAGATTGTCAAAGACCATGTTGAAGACACCGGGCGACCCGAAGCTGTTGACTCGGGCCGATCCCAAACCGGCTAATGATTTATCTGGTGTTTGCAGGTTTCTTCAAGAAGACCTATCATGCGTGTGTTGCTGGTAGTGAAGAACTTGCATAATTTAGTATTTCAATGTTTTATCATTCACCAATAGTCTTTCAAAAGAAATTTTTAATAAACAATATGTTTTCAAAACCTACAACTGAAAGTGTCAATGTTTGGTCGATCAATTTTCTTTCTTTTTCGTATTATTACTTGTGGTGGTTGTACATATGTTTAGGGGGATAAAATTGACAAAAGTAAAAAATAGTATCTTGTTTTTTTTTGTTAAGATGAAAAATCCGAAAATAGAGTTTTTCTTTTTAAGGGGAGAAAAAGGCAATGCAAAAGAAAAAAATGAAAAAGATCAAAATTGAGGAATTGATCATTAGGAAATAATGGTACATTGGCTGACGTTTCTGACTAGCGGATAGAGTAAATGAGAAAAAGTCATAAGACCATTGTTAGATGTGCTAGATAGGCTCGGCAAATCATAAAGTATACATATGTGATATACACTTAACTATGATGCTTGACCTAGTGGACAACATCTTGATCTCAGCGTATTTCAAGATATCAAGAAAAAGTGATGTGTAAATAAAATGAGAAGTCACTGTGTATACATGTGTTCATTTTGCAAAGATTTAAACTTGTTTAATTTTCTTTATTTTGTCAAACGATCGGACTTTCTCTGCATGTCCACAAGATCGACCTGATTTTTGTTCGTTTGACGTTCTGCTTTATTTTCTTTGGTGTTTCGTATAACTCATCGGACTTTCTCTGCGTGTATGGGAGTACCGACCTGATTGTTGTTGGGTTAGACAATTTCAACTTCTTTTATTTTCTTATTTTGTTAAATCCGAGGCCTTATCCGCGTATCGAAAGATCGACCTTAAGGTAGACGATTTAACGTTCTTATTTTTTTTGCATGGAACACAGTTGACGATATCCTGAACAAAAAAAATAAATAATCGCTATGTGTTAAATCACAAATGAATTCACAAAGTGTGATAAGCTAATACATATCTGAGTATGTTTGATAGTGTGGGGTTCACTGGTCAAAGCAAATCTAAATAATACAATAACATATCCAGATGTTATGAGTATGATTATGCCAGAGTTTAAAGTTGGACAAATTATATCTGCAATCGACATGGCTTATGAGCTACAATAATTAAAATTGAAGTGTAGTTCAGCACGTTGTGACCAATATGATCCCAGATAGTGATCTTTCTCAAAAAAAAAAAACAGAGTGTATTTCAGTATTGCATTTATGTTTTCATTTCGGAAAAATCCAAAAAGATTTTAGGTGTGTTTTGATCTAAAATTTTTTAAAAGTCAAAAAGATTTTATTTCTTTTTTGTTTTCGATCGATCAACAATTGATATAAAAAAAAATTCAAAATCAATATCTTGGATTCTCAAAAGAGAAGTTTTGCACCAAGATTAAATTAATTCTTATAATTCAAAAACTGTAATTTATCTTTTAAAGTTGCAGGTTCTGTGTGTCAAGACTCGAGCATGGTGAAAGGGGGAGTTTGAAGTTTATCTTTTACAAGTGGATCTTAAAGGTCAAAGATTGTTCAAGTTCTGATCCAGCCATGCTAGCTCTATTTCTGAGAAGATTTCAAGTTAAAGATAGGATGCAGCAATGTTGAAGATTGAAGACTAGATATTTAGTTAGAATAGATACACTACATGTTAAGGGGGAGTTTGGCATATTCCTATGCTACGTTATGTCTCGTGTATTGTATTTGTGTAATGAGCATGAGAGTGAGTCTTGCTGGCAGCATACCAGGCTCCATACCAGTTGGTACGAACCAGCGTACCAGATGGTATGCTGGGTGGTATGCTAGCTAGAGTAAGTCACCTATAAATAGGTAGTTTATGTAGAGAGCAGAAGAACTTCTGGTCATTCATATTATATTATGTGTGTGTTACTATGTGTATGCTCTCAAGCTTTATCAATAAAACTCTCAATTGTATTTACATTTGATCTCGTCTCTATCACGTTACTTGATTAGAAAATGATCCGTTGCTCCACGTCTTTACAATTGTGGCACTTCCTGTCTATGAATAGCAACAAAACTTTTGATCTCCTCCATCTTTAAAACTTCAAACTCAAAAACGGAGGTCATAAAGGTAGATTTTGGATATCAAAATGGAAGGTACTAGCTAAAAGGCAGTAAAAGTGTAGATCTCTCCGAGACGGTCATTTTGGCTGGTATTTGCTCCCGTAACTCTTAACGGAACTCAAGTTACATCAGTTTTAGTGAAACGGCCAAAAATTCACGATCTAATAATTTTGAGTTGCAAACTGGCCTGAACTGAGTTTCACCGAAGTGATACGAACTGGTCCAAACTGTGACTTTGGTTACATGAACTGATCCGAACTGGAAACCGAACTGATATGCGAAGTTACAACCAAACTGAGATCCGAACTGGTCCAAACTGACACTTCGGTTGAGCAAACTGATGCGAACTGGTCCGAACTTGCACTTCGGAGCGGTTCTTTTCTGAATAGATTGTTCTTGACCCGAACTGAAACGAACTAGAACATTTTTGGACCTAATTTCACGATTTTTGAAGATTTTGAACAAGATTTGCAGCAGTCAACGAGGTTTTAGCAACATGAATGTTTTGAAGACAAATTGCACTCGAAAAGCTAAAAAATTGACTTGTTTTTTTTTTATAGAAAAACACTCGGTTATATCACAAAAATGAAAACGATCAAAGAAAACGCAATAGAGCAACCTGGATTTGCTCTTATACCAATTGTAAAACCGTGAAACGGATCTTACTAAAGGTTTGCTTGATCGTATATGAGAGAACAAGATGCAAATATAAAGTTTGCTTTATTGAAATCAACAAGACTCAATTACAAACTCTCTAATAAGCTCTAACAGAGAAACAACTTAAAACACATAGTTAAGATTCGGTGCACTCAAAGTTCTCTCTCAAATGTTACTAAAATACAAAGAACAAATTTTATTTATATGCATGCAGATCTGCCCGAACTGGAGCTCACCCGAAGTGGCACTTTGCGTCACTTCGGGAAGTCATGAACTGTGACTTCGGGTCCCAGTTTGTGTCACTTTGGGTGACTTCGGGTAACAACCATTTTGCATCTTCGTCTTGTTCAGATACTTGACACGATGAACCGATTATGCTCAACAATTTGGTTAGAGGGTTTGCCAATTAGAGCCCCATATAGCATTCTTCACATGATTCATTGCGATTTCCTGGTTATATGGCTAAGTAAGTTCTTTCCCTAGGTTGGTTAAGATTGTAGTCACATAATAAGTTGATTTGGTGCATGGAATCTACTATAGGAGTGATATATGTATGTGTAATGCATGAATTTCAGTTGTATGAATCGTTACTAAAATACAAAGAACAAATTCTATAATATGTGGAATTTGAAAGTAGGTGGTTTTGGTTAATTTAATATGTGGTGTACTACTTGAGTGTCATGGATGGTCATAATTGTGAATTGTCAATCTAGATACTCAAGAAATTATAGGTGGTCAAGGGGAGAGTTAAAGTCATCAAGGAACTCACAATTTAAAGCTAAAAGGTAACTTAAGTTGCGCTCATATTGTTACAAAGTATTCATTATCAAGGGTTGATTCACTAGTATGAATAATTACCGAAGTTAGAAACAATAGTAGTTGCCATAAAGTTGTTCGTGGCATAGGATGAAAGTATATGTGTTAACTTTGACCCATGACGGTTTGGTTGGATTTATTGAGTGGAAATCATGTATGCACCTTCGGGTTAAGTGGAATTATTTGTGTAACTATTGCATTTTACCCGATTGAGATATCCGACCCGTTTTGAAATTTTGCGATTTACCGATTTATAATCATTTTTAGAAACCAAATACTTAACTATAATCATTTGGAATCAAATTAGACTTCTCGAATTGAAAATAAAACAATTTCCGGTTTTTATGCAATTTCGGTACGCGATTTGTCGTTTACCGGGAATCTCGTATTTGGTCATCGTATGCCAATTTCATCATAATTAGGATTCTAGTAATCAATAATGTCATAAGTCATTCCACACTTCATCAAATCGTGAAACTGTTGATACATGAAATGGCAGAATGTTGGATCAGATTGAAGAGAAACTGTGAACAAAACAAGAAGTAACCATGGCCAGCCGAACTGACCCAAACTGGAACGAACTGGCAGCCGAAGTGCCAGTTCGGGTGAAGTCCAGTTTGGTTGGTCGGTCTTTAGTGTAAATAGTTAAGTTGTGTAGAATTTTGTAAGAGAGTTGCTTATGTGTGTGTTTTCCAGTGTGAAATCAGTTTGTATGCTCAGAGTCCTTGTTTAATCTGGTTTATCCGATTTATAAAAGGATTGAGTATTATTTACACCCTTTCTATCGTTTTCGTATACAAATGACTTGAGTTGTGCACGATCCGACCGTTCCTGCTAATTTTCAATTGTTATCAGAGTCGTGGTTGGTTGCTCAGCTCGTTTCTGTGTTGTTTTGTTATAAACGAAGTATTTTTTGGTGTTTTTCTACACTTTTTCACGTTTTCCCATCGTAAAATTCGTGTTTTTAAAGATTTGGTCATTTCTGAGTGTTCCTGACACAAAAATAGTCATTTTGGAGTGATTCTGATCCATGTAAGGATCAAACTAGTTCCTCACGCGATATCAGATCCTATAATCACCGTGCGGAATCTGGTGATTAAGGTGATTCAAGAACAACCGAAAAGTATAACTAAAAAATGATAGAAGCAATAATTGGAAATGCAAACCGATTAAGAATGAAGTAGACTTCTTGATTACAAACTGGTTGAACACACCAAAACCAAGCCTTAAACCTTTTTGGTTACGGTTTACACACTAGCAACACCTTGTAGAATCAAGATACTTAGTGGACTTGTTACTCCTCTTAGCGGACTTCATACTTAGCAAACTTAATTTCTGGGTTTCTGCTCGAGATCGTTTAAGAAGTTTTTGATCGTCCAGGGTCGTAGAGAATCAAGATACGAGTTTAGTGATATAAAATTAGTCGAGTTTCGTTTAGTTTTCATGGAGATATGTCGATTTTACGGTATTCCGGCGAGCTGCTCGTTTTTCCGGTGAACCATTAGGGTTACGAGGGTGTCTACGGTTTATTGGAGGAACATAGGACCAGGGTGCATGTCAATCCATCATTGGCTGCATGGGGAATTATTTTTCTCTCTCCTTGTCGGCTGGAGAGGAACTTGGTCAACCTTAAATTTCGCTATCTAATCATAATTGGTGGAGAAAGGATGGTGGGGCCCCGCTGATTAGAGATATCCATTGAGTAATTCTCGCTGTTGACTCCTAATTGGCTGCATACATCTCGTGGGGGCCACTAGCAAGAAAGATATGTTAGAG